>JAWWEU010000029.1:10489181-10542862 GCA_035583155.1 Acropternis orthonyx
GAACAAAATTAACCTAGAAATACCTCTAAATATATGCAGTGTCTTCTGCTTTTGTGCCCAAGTCACTGCAGGCTCTTGGAAGGCAGGTCCTTAGCACTCCCCCCAGGCACCCTTGACCTCCCAGCCCCTTCATTTCCTGCCCTGACTTCAGAGATAGCTGACTTGAGAAAGCAGCAGGACAGGGGAAAAATAAATAAAATAGGGTTCCCAAAGCTGGGCCTCCCTCTTGGTGCTCCCTGGGAACCCCAGGGCATGGCTCAGGCTCCCTGGGAAGCAGCTTCGCAGAGGGAATTAAAAAAAAAAAAAGAAAAGAAAAGAGAAGAGAAAAAAAAGTGCTGAAGGACTTTGAGCTGGTCTCTCTCAGTTGTTGTGCAAAACTGAACAGGGAAACAAAACCCCCAGAGGCAGCATCAGCCACGCACTAATGAAAGATGTGTAGCAATTTGTAAAACCCTTATCCCCACTCCCTCTCCCCATCAAAAAAAGGCTATGGGGGATGGCTGTGCACATTTTTATCCCCTCCTGCTCATTAGGAGACCACTCAGAGACCTTCTGTTCCAGCTAACATGTAGCACTGCGAGTGAAAACCCCATAAACACAGGGGCCAGTTTCACAGAGCAGGATTCCTGCTGGCAGGGGAAGGCACAAGCACGCCACGGGTAAGAAATGAAAACACACATCCCTATTATCTCTGGCATTTGCGGTGCTACAAGGAATCCCAGCCCCAGGTCTTTGAACACTGTAAAAGCACCCTATAAAGGGGTTTTATGCTTTTTTCCATGAGCACAAAGCATGGGGAAAGTTATCTCCTGGGCTTGTCCCATCTGGTGCTGCACCAGCACCACCAGTGCCTTGTTGGCTCAGCAGCAGCACCAGGGGAACAACTCCAAGGCCTGACCACTAACAAGAAGCTGTGCAGCCCCAGTCAAACACTAATAGTGTTTTAGTTTTATCAGCATTAGCAATCACCGTTGTTATTCAAATTTTATCCTAGAATGGGCATTTTCCCCCCAAACAGCAGTTCTTGCAAGCCAGGAGATGCATAAAAGTCCTGCTTTCCACCAGAGAAGATTCCCGTCCCCGTGGCCAAAGCTGGGAAAAAGAGGACCTGAATGCAACAGGGGGCTGAACAGCTTGAACCCGTTTCATACACTTGAACTGTAGTGAAAGGCTGTGATTTTAAGATTTTGTGATTATCAATTGCATGGATAAAAATGAAAGTACTTCTTTGACAAGCTAAAATCCAATTACAAGTACACAAATAATTTAATACATAATAAAAATGAGTTCTGCTCTGCTACCCTTGTGCATCATGTCTCTGTGTGGTGGGTTGGCCCTGGCTGGGTATTGGGTGCCCACCAAAACTGCTCTGTTACTCCTCTCCTCAACTGGACAAAACAAAACAAAAGGCTCTGAGCAGAGATAAGACCAGGGATAGTTCATTCACCAATTACTGTCATGGGAAACACAGACTCAGCTTGGGAAATTAGTTATGGTCATGCCTGTCATTCCCTGGATGCTGGGGGAAAGGGGAATGGTTTGGGAGCATAGGGAAATACCAGGGGAAAGGAGGGGAAGTGTGTCACAGGAGAGCAGAAAGGAAAGCCCTGAGCAATCTTCTCCAGTTAAGTAGGAGGCATAAGGAACTACCACCCATTCCATCATTTCTTTGCCTTCTGTTCAGTAGAAAAATTGAATTTTTTTTTTCTTTTAAGCCTTTTTTTTTTTCTCAGGAAAAGGCACATAGAGCACATTTCCTTAGCACTGCAGCACCATGAAATGCAGGATACCACCAGAACATCATTTCATCCAGCGCTGTCACTGAACTATGGAGTAAAAATCGCTGGGGCAACAAGGTTAAGCTTAACGATCCCCTTTGGGGGATGGAGCCTGACTTCATCTACGTGCCCTAAACCACCAACCTCCTCCAGATGAAGACAGCCAGCCACCACTGAGGGCTATAAAGAGCTTCCTTTTCAGCATTCACATACCCTTTCACAGATCAAACCATTCTTCATGTAGGTCACACCAAAACCATAACAGAGTTTTCCATCCTTCAACCCAAAACACAGGCAAGGACAGGAAATGCCATACAACCTCCAAACTCACTACAGCTGAAGGAGAGACAAATTTTACTCAAAGGCAGAAGGAAAAAGGATCTTGCCATCCTTGGCATAGAGTTTAAAACCAGGACAAGAACTGCTTATGCTGTTTCTCTGCCCTGCAGCACCTGACCCAGTCCGAATTCCCCACGTGGAGTGCTGGCTTGTCCCATGCTGGAGAGCCTTCAGAGGAGTGCTGAGCCCAAGGGAGAAACACCACAGGGCTGCACCCTTAACACAGAGGGGCTGGAGAGCAGAGGGTTGGCTTCCTCCAGCACCACAGGGAGAAGAGAGAGCCGTGATATGGAAAGGGACCACATGGAGAAGGACAGCAGAGTCCTGGGAAACAACTGCATAGCGCTACATGGACAGGCAGTGCCACCCTTCAGACACTGAACCTCTTCCAGCAGCAGAGACAGACCCCTGACACAACTCCCAGCCCACTGCAGATACATGGATGCATTAAGCCCCAAAAGTTTCTTGGTCATTGTTTTATCCTAGACAAGACATTTCTCTCATTTAAAGCCTAAAACTTACCCTCACCACAGCCTGGAACTGCAGCGGTAAAGCTCCAACCTGATTAAGTTTCTAGCACATAAGCTTTCAAAAAAAAAAAAAAAAAAACCCCAAACCACCAACCAACAAAAAACACCCTGAAAAAGTCCTTACAACTCCTGGCATTATGGTTTTGGGGGTTTGTTTGTTCATTTTGTAATAAAATGTTAATTATTTGAAATGCTAGAAACAATTCTGGGGTGTCATGCAAGCCCCAGGCTGCTAACCAGACGCTGTGTAGGTTGTAGTCAGCTTAATAGCCAGCAATGGGGCAAGAAACATTGCCTGCCTGATGCTGATGACACCAACAGAAGCACTTCCAGCCCTGAAACTCTGTGGGACTTCGTCTTGTCTCCTCCTTTCCCAATTAACTGCTTGTTTTCACTCTGCAGTTGAGTTTGTGATTAGCCCTTTAAGACACAAGGGTCAACAAGGACAAGTCTCTGAATCCACCAGAGCTGATAACGCCGAGTGAGATCTTCACCTTGTGTGTGGCTTGCCCAAATGTCACTGAGTTTGCTACCACTCGCCTGTCTGCACCACTGACACATCCAGAGAAATCCACGCCATCCACAACACCTTTTTGAGAACACCACACCGAGAATGACCGTCTCCCCTGGGTAACTCCAAGCCTAAGCTGTGCACGAGCTCTGATAACCAACACTGAATCAAACAACTTGATTCTTACAAAGTCTGAAACGCGGTTCCTTCTCAGCGTAGAGCTGAGCAGCTGGGGGGGGAAACAACGCCGTGGGTCCAGCTGGCACTCCTGCTCCGGGAATGTCTGTGGGCAGCAAACACAATCCTCCCAAACTGCACTGCAGTTGAAAGCAAACACGACAATGAGCCCATCCCCAGGCGGGCAGCGCCATCTGTGCCGGAGGCTCAGACACCGCCCCACCAGCCGAGGCTCTTGCACAACCAGCTCACACCACCAAAGCTCCATCTCAGAGCTGACTTCTCCAAGGCCCAAACAGGGATTTGCATCTCAGGACATCCTTTCTGGAGCCAACACTCCCTTGTTTCCCCCCTGGATGGCAAGGGCACGAAGCAGCCACTCGTGACTTCAATGTTTCTCTCGCCACAATACGAGATGCCAAGATTTTAGCGTTTTTGAAAGTTTGACCATTTTCCATGCCAACATGCCAAAGCCTGGAACAAAGTAAGCAGAAACGTAAACAAGAGACTGAGACATGGGGCTGCTGTCAGCCAGGGAGACCAAGAAAAGCCTCTAAAGACCACTGCAGTGAAGATTTCTTTGAAACAAAAGCAAAGCCAAAGGGAAAAAAAAAAAAAGAAATCATTAGTAGTCACAAAAGGTTCAGAGAACTTTATACAAAAGGGAAACTCAACCCAAAGTCAGCTCCTAATGACAGAAATTCCTATGAAGAAAAGTTCTTTGTGCAAAGAGCAGAGACGAAAGATTCCTGTGTCACTAAACCTCTTTCTCCAGCTTTTCATCAGTCAGAAAACACCTCATTAACAGTTAATGTCTACATAAGGGTTGTATTTTACCAGCACCTGATTTTTTTAAGCTTACCCAGCCTCGTCAGTAGACATTGCAACTTCAACCACTGCACTGCCTGTATAACCTGCCTGCCGATATTCCCACCTTTCAAAACACAGCTCAAGACCATCTAAACCCTCCTCCTCATCCTCAAATGACAGCCACTTATGCCCCACTTAAGGCTGAAGTTTACCATTTGTGATCAGATATCCTTCAAATCCCTATAAAGTACCTAATATTTAAAAAACAGCAGATAGCACAGATGCAGTTTATCTGTCAATGAACAAGTAATACAGCCTTTCCCCTTTGAACTGCTCTATTTCTGTGAGGGTAGATCCAACTTTCGACTGGAAAAAAAAATAAAATGAAGTCAAGCTTGTTGAATTCATGCTCTTTCTTCTCATTTTAAATCTCCCTCCCTTACCAAACTCCCCTCTCATTGGCACCATCACATTCTTTGGCAGTGACAGGTTATGTCACTCTTCACTCAGGAAATTCAAAAGCAGCTGCTGACACAAGCTGGGACATTTGGACACTCACTTGGGTTCAGTATGAGCTGCTTCTTCATCACATCTCCTTATGAAAATGGTTAGGGGATATAGTAACAAAGATTAATGAAGAAAGTGGGAAAAGTTAAACCTACATACCTCTGGCATAGATTAAACCCCAAGGAAAGGACAAAGAGGTGCTTTCAGCCGCACTTTTGCCATTATTTGGGACACACACGTGGGAAAGAGATGGGTCAAGCAGAGCTTTGACACCTGGTGCACAGCACCTGCACTCAGTCCTTCCTAAAATCCCAGCTATGCTGCTGTGCTCTGTACCCAGGGATAGCGATAAAGCAGCTCCTGTGCAGCCATGCAAGGGGGAAGGCTGTTCCCTGTAGCTCCCACGCTGAATCCACCAGGCTCCAGCGGTCTGAGTTTGCCAGATAAGCTCTGAGCAAGAATGTGAAGCCTGGGTGCTGCTCCAAACCCAAACCTCAAGTCTCTGCTGCTGGCCCATTGCTGTTTGACTAGTTCAGTCTGTGATTGATGAATTGCCACTGCTTGGAGTCTTACAGAGGAGATTAGATACCTCTCCAAAATGAGAGGTTTTAATCTCTTTTCTGGAAGAAATCCTGCAGTGGGAGGTATCAAACACAGATTTAACAACCCTAATAATTCTTTCTGGCCTCACAAAAAACCTAATCTGTAATCTGGGGGTGTCAGGCATCTGTTACCCAGAGCCGAAATTACAACTGTGCTGCTCCTTTGCAATCCTATAAACCCACATAAAAAAAACTCTCAAGACTTATCTCAAAGGAAGAGAGAGGATAAAGATGAAATGTTTAATAACTACTGACTTGCTGGTCAACAGATGGTCACTGCAAGCTACAGTGCATCTGGATCTCTTTTCTTCCAAAAATCCAAACAAATCTTGACGAAGCAGCCACCAGACATGTGAATCCTGTGCCCAAGTGCCTCAGGTGGCTCCACAGCTGAGCACCCAACTGGGGGCATCGGGGAATCCTTACAACCACCTCTGCACAACTCAGGGCCATGCACACCCCTACCCAACATCCCAGGGACATGCTGACCTTCATTTGAAGGTGACACCACCTTTTCAGAGCTCAGATAGTATTCCCTATTACCCTCCCTCAAAAGAGGGGCTGTGCAAGACTGCAGCTCACATGAGCTTTATCTAGTGAAGAATGACTACTGTCAGATAAAGATGAATTAAAAGTCAAGTGTGCATATTACTGCTTGCACTAGTATTTCCTTAAAGTCAGCATCATACCAAGACAAATGGTGCAGCAGGAGAGGGACTTCTGACAAGGGTGTGAAGTGACAGGACAAGAGGGAGTTGGCTTCAAACTGACAGAGGGCAGGTTTAGATTGGATATGAGAAAGAAATTCTTGGCTGTGAGGGTGGGCAGGCCCTGGCACGGGTTGCCCAGAGACACTGTGGTTGCCCCATCCCTGGGAGTGTCCAAGGCCAGGTTGGATGAGGTTTGGAGCAACCTGGCACAGCAGAAGGGTGTCCCTGCCCATGGCAGTGAATTTGGAATGAGATGTTCTTCGAGGTCCTTCCCAACCCAAACTATCTTGTGATTCTCCAGACTGGATCACAAAATTCCTCTCAGAACCAGCCAAACCCAGAAAAGCCTCATGGTGATGCACAACCTCCTCCCTTGACTGCTGGAACACCTTCCAATTTGTGGGCTGAATCTACTCATCTAAATCTCGTTTCAAGTGCAACATTTAACTGCAGATTTACACTTTTATGCAAACTGCTGCCCTAAGAGCACTGTAAACTTGATGTCATCACTAAATAAAAGCTTCACTTTGATTAATGTTTCATCAAAATTTCTCAAAGTATCAGTCTTAATTAAAGAGCCAATCCTTTTCATTATGTGTGTTTCGAAATCACATCTCCCTATAATTTACTATTTCTTCTAGGTCTTATAAACAATTTCTCCTCATATAAAACTCAAAAATACCATCTGTAGTGTGGTAACTCTGTTTCCTAGAGGGGCATAATGTTAGACACAAGGTGTGTCAACCTCTACAATAGTAAAAGTAGTAAAAGACCCCATTTTTTTCATGCAGTCACATCCATCGCCCAAACCCAGGTCCAACAGCTTTAACCCATCACCAGAAACGTGCCCTTCACACATTCCTCCTCCCACTGCAGGGAGACACTGGGCAGCGCAAGAGCCCTGTCACGCCTTCCTCAGCCTCTGCTGACCAGGGAGAAAGCTCAGAGATGCTGAAATTCGCTTGCCCTGTTATTTCACAGCTCTGATCTTGAGCTAACAAAGTGCAACCCTATTACTGACGGTCTAATTCTGTTAGTGCTTTTACAGCCATAGATAGTGCATTTATCTATCTGGATTTAAAAGGCTTAGCACTACATGGAGGAGGAAGAAAGGCAGAACACCACATCAAAAGGGCTGCAAGGGCTTCGTTTCACAGTAATTACCAGGGGGACTAATGCCAAACGTGCAAACAGCACCCAAGGAATTCACTGTGGAGATAAGTGGCCGCACAAGGTGTTGTGGCACAAACACTGCTGCCACTCCCCCCTGCCAAGGGGAAAACCCTCTATCACAACAGGCAGTGGGAGCTTTGGGGCTCAGCTGTGTAACCAGAGCAGCCAAAACTGCTGGGAGCACCCAGCAGGGAGGATACAGGCACCAGCGACCACATCCCTCTGTTCACCACGGCTTGAAGCAGCTTCAAAACACTCCTCAGGGCTTCCTACTTAGCTCCACAAGCGTGGATAAGTGTGGCTTCCAAATGTGCTAAGAGCCTGAAACCTCCATCAAGTTCAGCCAAGCTCTGAGGGTCAGCACCTTTGGGATGGGGGGGAAAAAAAAGCCACCAAAACAGTATGTATTTTCAAGGGGGCCTTACATGTATCATGCACATTTTGTTCAGGCCAAACCCTGTCCTCCAATGTGCACAATCATCTCTTCTAGAGAACATGAGCATTTATGGATAGTCAGTCTTAAAGATGGGCCTTTGATCTTGTTCCCAGTTATTTATTGAGATTCACCCCAGAGAGCAGTAAAATGTATGAACGAGTGGGAGAAGGCAGATTTTACATTTTACCAAGTTTAACAGAGCAGAGAAAGCCATATGTATTTTAAATGTTATAATTTACACCAGTTCTGTTAAAATACAGTCTTACATTTTTGAGCAGAAAAAGTCCAAAGCATTTCTAGCCAGTTGGACTATTTCTGCATATTTCAGAGCCTCGCTGCTCTCCTCCATTCACCTCCAACCCCCAAGCAACACTAAACGCCAAGGGAAAGCATCAAAATGTATTACACTTAAATCCAAGCGCTTAACAAAATCTGTTCCACTAACACAATTACACACACGCGGCTTTTGCAAGACCAGAGACCCAAGCAGGGTATTAGCTCTTCATTTACATTCAGCCCTAATCTAACATGTCATGCAAATGGCACAGGAGGGAAAATGAAACCAAAAAACCTCCCAGCCCCTCTCTTACCCCTGAACTACCAGACCATCTGCAGTTTCAAAGAAATTCTAGCAAGCACAGCTCAACATCTGCACCTCATTAAGACCTAATTTGAAACAATTGCTATTCCCTATCTCTCTTGTTTTTCCTGCGTAGAATAGCTTTGATGTCTCTCAGCTGACAAAAAATACATAAGAAGTAGGCATTAAAAAATATCCACTGGAAGGTAGGAATTCATTCACACGAACAACAGGTATCAGTGTTCAGCAAAGAGAAACCAGAGCCCCGAGCTCTCGCGTCAACCCCCTCGGCCACAACTACTGTACAGGGCAGGCAGATGCTGCCTCACTTCATCATCACCCTCCTCCTTTCAAGTAACCACAGCTCTCACTCCAAAGGTTTGGCCTCTCAGTTTGGGATTGGGAATCAAGGCTTCCCCTGGGAGAGCGTTATCATAGCTTGTTTTGAAAATCTTTGTGACAACTGCAAGTTTGATTTAAGCAAAAAAATGGCAAGCCAAAATATGAGCCCAGGTGATGCATCCCTTGCAGACATAAACTTCACTTTTTCTTCTCACTCCTCATACCTCAAGTAGGACTTTGGAAGTCTGGAGAAAACCCACATTTTGCTGCTCACTGACATTTTAAAGGAAAGGCAATTTAATCAAAATGAATTAGTTTCAAATTAAATACAGTAAATGCCTGGTATTTTAATCAACAGAGCAATGGCTTTCCACATTTTTTTACCTCCAATAGAACATGAGTGTGTTATGAAAAATCATCCATCAGCTTCCAAATAATCCATGTAGTTGAAAAGCTGGCATTCTCCCCATGTGTTTAATCCTGTGTGACTCATATGCTTATTCCTATAATGAAATTATTATTAATGGAAAACTTCTCTTTGCTAAGTCAGTCTCTGTAGGTGCCACACATGAGTTGAAAGCTTATGAAGTCCAAGAAGGCCTTTGGTTTTCAAGCTAAGTCAGCTGGTGACCAAATGGCACACGTAGCCTTTAAATACAGATTTCATAAAACAAAGCATTGCTTGCCTCTGCAAAACTTTGCCCAAGCAGAGGCTTCCTCAGCTAAGCCAGAGGTGGCTCAAAGTGTATTTAGCATATGGGAATTTTCTGGTTTGTTTTCATTGGAATATGAATAAGAAAGACTGATCCTTGTACAACTGTTGGATTAAAACCCAGAATTAAACAGAAAAGCCTCGAGGCTCTGAGGAGCCAGAGCAGAGCTGCAAGGAAGCACAAGCCCCTCACCAGCCACAAATGGGGGGTGACCAGTGCAGCAGCAGCACAAGGTACAACTCAGCTTGTGTTTGGCTCTGTTATCCAGCCCACCGGCACGGCCACCACTCCGCATTCCACATCAGAAAACCACTGCAGAGGAAAGGCTGGGTGGGGAAACACCGACACGCACACCCGGGGACACCAGTGCCCTGCCAGGCTGCTGCTCCCCATGGGCTGCAGCAGGATCGCCCTGCCGTACACAGGCACTGCTGGGAAGGTCCAAGGCCCACCAAGCCAAGTGCTTAGATCTGTCAGAACCTGGGGGAAAACCCACCTCATCCCTGCTGTTCCCCACTCAAAAGCTGCTGCTACACCCTGACTCCCCCCAGCAGCAATGAAGGAAACAACCCTATTGCTTTGCAGGCAGATCCATAAGGACAAGAGAAGGCATTGCCCCCCAAAAATAGAATGGGGGAAAAGGGCACCCAGCACAGGATCCACCCCCCAGAAAAAGGGCTGAGGTCTTTGACCCTCCACAGCAGTTTCTGCAGCCTCAACACATGCAACATCCTGCAGGGCTAATGGGGATGGGGGAAGCGGGATGTGTCCTGTGCTTGCCCTAGCTGGGTTTGGCAGAGACCCAGAAATTTGAAGACCAGAGGAAAAGCAACTTAAGGAGATAAGATTTACAAGTAATTGGAAGATCTTCCACCAATTCAACAGACAGGGGACCAGGTCAAAACCACATGTGACTTGCCAGTAGTTTTTTAGCATCCCCTCATCATCATTGTGCAGAAAGGCAGTTTTCCCAGAAACTTACACTAATGTACACAAACTTGAGGAGAAAAACCCCCAGTAACAGTGTGCTTTGGATTAAACCCATCCCAATTAGTGTGATCTAGTTTTGAGTTGCACATTGTGCTGGCAAACATGTTTTCCCAAGTCATAGGTTATAAATATTTACAATTTCTACAGTAACAAAATGTGAACAACCACTGCGGACAGCTCATCAGGAAGGACGTTTAATGCCAGGCACAACGGCTTGGACATGCAGGAGTTTCAGTTTTTTCCCCCCCCATGGATGTTTCAACATGTTATTTAACCTGCTGCCACCATGGTGAGAGGGGTTTAATCCAGCAGTGCCCCTGGAAGAGGTTCTGCTGCTCGGTCCCAGCTCCAGCCCCATCCAACCCTGTGCTGCTGTGACTGCAGGGTGAGCCAGAACAGAGATTACTCTGGACAAACAGAGAGAACAAAGTTGAGTTGAACCCCTAAAAGTTTATGCCAACAAAGAGGACAAGGTGGTAGAGGGACAAGAGCCAGCACAAGGTCAAAGAAGCTCTTTTGGTGGCAACATGAGTGGATCTCATTCATACCAGGAAAAACATGTTGCAGAGAAGTTTGCTGAGGCATCTGGTATGAACAAGCATTGACTAAAGACTAACAGTAGACACTCTTCCCACCTCAATGTCCCATGCAAAATTTATCAATGACAACTGCAAACTTCCAGGAAAGCCAGAGTGTTTCATGAGAGCAAGGACATTTTCAGTTTACATAACTGAAGCTGACAAATGGCTGGACGGACTTCTGAAATCCCCCTGGAAACTCACTGAAACAACTCAGCTTAGAAGTATCTCATAATTAAAAGCACCAGCAAACCCAGTCTCACGCATGGCTATAAACAGCCTGAAGAACCAGCAGCTGCAGAAGAAAACACAATAAACTGTGAACACCCACGCACACCTTAGTCCTCCTTGCTCGCTGCTCAGCATCTGCTCATCTTTTTTCCACTTCTTTTTGGGACAATGGATCATTTTAGGACTCCTGTTACTAGGAGGTACTTTTCCAATCACTCTAAGTGCACAAGGGAAACTTCTTCCAGCCACATTTTGCCCTCTCATGACATGGGAACAGCAAACATCTCCCCCATGTCTTCCTGCTGCTCAGCCACGGTACATGACACTATCATTAGGAAATGATCAAATACAAGAGGAGCTTCCACACAGATACCACACAGCACAAAGGCAGGTTTTTATCTCAAAAATGTTTCCAAGGTCCTGGAAATCTAGGGGTTTTCCTGACATTTATGAGCCGCCTTCTGTACTTCAAGAGAGCTCTTGTAGTTCAAGTTTTAGAGTGAGAGTTACCCTTTTCAGGAATGTTTTAAGTTGCACTAGTGGGCAACACTGTGTGCCACTGGATCGGTCCTTTAATTTTTTGGATGGTTTACTCTAAGTCACAAAGTCTGCCTGTAGCTGTCCTGAACCATGCAGTTGGTCTCCTGGGAAGCAGAGTGTCACACGAGGGGCAGCAATACCAGGGCCACCAACTGCCCTCTGTCACCCACCTACACAGAGTTAAAAATAATAATGGTAAGAAAAGTCCAGATATCTCTTCAACCCTCTGGCTTGTCCTCAGGCCTGAAATGGGATGCCAGCAACAAGCATCATCTTCCTCCAAGGAAAGCTGACCTTTCAGCTTGTGGCCAACTCAGATGTGAGCTGTAAACAGCTGCCATTAATTCTCCCCCAGAGCCATTTGTTCTCCTCTCTCCATCTCACACCACCCTGCAGAGCTCAGCCACTCTCCTGGTCAACATGCACCAAAGCTCACCTTGTTCTGTGGGGCAGAGGGATCCCTTTATTGAAACTACATCTAACTGTGGCAGCACAAAGCTTTATCACTGCCCAAAACATTGCTCTGCACAGAGATAGCAAGTAACTGCTTTGAAACCCACAGGCTTCTTCTGCTGGGCTTTATCTTCTTTAAAAAAAGAAACAAAAAAAATAAATAAGGAAACAAAATAATTTCATGGACTCACCCCTCTCCAATACCCTCCTTCTCTTCAAGGATTTCCTTGCTACATCCCCTCATCACCTGGGAAATCTGCTCATCCCCAATACGTTTTTTGGCAATTTGATCACGTACCAGGAGAATTCCCATCACTAGAAATGCAGCAGCTGTAATGACTGGACAGTTATTTACTAACCTGAATCCAAAACCACTCCAGACTTTCCTTCAGCATTACAGCTGGCAGAGCTGTATTTCCAATAAGCCTCACACCTTCTGTGTTTTATAGGATGTGTAACCGCACTGCTCTGACAGAACAGAGGGGGCACTTCATGATCACCCAAGAGCACCAGTCGTTCAACATCACATTGACTGTTCAACACTGAGAACATGAAGGTTGCAAAGTAAAATCAGTTTGGACTCAGGATATTCAGCCACTCGAGTGAAGAGCTGGTGGAACAAGCAGCAGCTTGGCTACAGCAGTGACTGAGTGCAGTTGTGAGGGGAGGTCTCTGCAAGATGGAAACATCCATGTTCAAAAACAGGTCTGTCTTTTATAAGCAATGACAAGGTATTGCCTCCCCCCTGCAGAACATGTTACTGGTGTATGATGAACGTGCCTGCATCTCATGAGCCACACCGAGACCACATTTCTCCCCATGAGCACAGGACAAGAAATTCCCCACTCAAAAAAACCTGTGCAAGCACAGAGCTAATTACCTCTGTGGAAATAATTTGTAATCAGAAAGCCCTGAGTCATATTGTCAAGGCACTAATTGGACACAATCACAGAAGGGTTTGAGTTGGAAGGGACCGTTAAAGGTCATAGTCCAACCTTCCTGTCATGGACAGGGACACCTTTCACTAGATCAGGTTGCTCAGAGCCCCATCCAACCTGGCCTTGAGTATTTCCAGGAATGGGGCATCCATTACCTCTTTAAAGGTGGTCTCTAAACACAGACCTGCAGGGTTTTATCCACACGGTTTTTCTGGCCAAGCCATTTTGGTGAGGGAGCCACGCTCAGCCCAGCAGCTCAGGGCAGGGGGTTGGCATCTGCTGTTTCTTTCAGCAGACTTCAGGTCATCACCAAAGCAGTAATTAGGCTGTCCTGGTAATGACAAGCACAAAGTGCAACGTATTTAAGCTGACTGAATTGGCCGGGTAGAAGCCCCTCAGAGACCCTTTTGGGAACTTGAGCTGTTCTGGTCACCCAAGATGATTTTACAACTCCCAGCCTGAGTAAAGGGATGTAAATGCAGCCAGACACCACTGTTTGTGGCTCCCAAGCAACCCAGAGCCTCTGTGACTGATGGCACCACTGCCATTGCCCACGTGTCAGGATTCAGCACATATTACACCACAGTATTGTTAATGGCAAGCATCCAGCTAAGTAGAAGTGTTTAATGGTCCTGAATAAAGTGCAAGTCTCCAACACCAGCAACGAGCTGGACATTTGCTCCCCTTTTAAGTTCTGCCAAATGACAGGGTTTCAGCCTGTCACAAGTCTGATTCTGCACCAGTTGCCACCAGGAGAGGAACTGGGGTGCAATGCCATTTTTGGGTTGATTTGAAAAGTGCTTCCAGTCAAACAGAAAACCTCTATTTTAATATTAAAAGAACCACTGCCGAGACAACCAGCAACAACAGCCAGTATCCATGTCAAACCATACACCACAGTTGTGATCAACAAATTGAATGGTACAAACATCAGCTTTGCTTTGATTTTTTTTTTTTTAATAAAGTAGGTTGATTAAAAACAGGAGGATGCAGCGACTAATCCTCAAAATAGAAGAAAAGATTGGGTCAAAGTGACATTGGCAGAAAAAAGCTGTTGAGGGATGCAGTGATTTCAGCTCTGCAGTATTTGTGCTTATCAAATTGTAAACTGTCATTTCAGATTTGCACAAAGCCACAATCGCCCAGTTCAAACATTTTTATTTCTTTAAACTCTTGAATTTTAAGTTCCTCAACAAGAGAAATTCTGTAATGAAAACACAGCAGCAACAGCACCATCTGAGCCCATATACTTTAAAACTGCCTTATAAATCAACAGGGCAAGAGACATGGATCCAAACTGACATTAGGGTATAAACTCAATCCTCTGCTAATTTATGAACAATAACACAAGAAGCTTTTCTATATTTCTTGTCTTTCAAGCTGTGGATTAAAAAAAGATCCTTTACAGAAAGTCCAGTATGGGTAGCCCACTCAGAGCGCAAGTACCTTAAAGGCCATAATTTCATACCCTTACTGATCGTGATCTTTTGCAAGACTTTTCACTATTTCCATGAAAATAGTTTACTTGTCCATCTAGCTAGATTTAATCACGTGTCACTCGCAGCTTCAGTTTAAAAAAAGAACATACACTCATCAACCAAATGCACATCTCAAAGCCAGACATGAGTGACTTGGTACTTAATCAAGTATTAATAAATTTTCTGTGTTAATTAGCAAAGTACTGGTGCAACCAGTTCCTCTTTTCTGATGACTCCATATCCAACAGAGCACAGAAGTAGTAACATTTTACAGTATGTGAGTCCAAGCAATGCATGTGAATGTAATTGCTGGGGCATTTTATGTGCTGCAAGGCTATATTGCAAGATGATTGATTTCTTATGGCTGAAACTGTCATGTTCAGGCAACATTAAGCTTTGAGTTACGGTATTTAATCTGCAATGTGTCACAAATTCTAGATTAAAGAGGACAATTGCATATTCATTTCCAACCCTGCAAAACTCAACAAAAACACACCCAAGGCAACAAATTAAGGAACCTGTGTGTGTTTCCTTCCCTTTCCTGGCTACAAAATACCACTAAACATGTAACTCATTCTGTTTGAGAAGTCAGAGGAGATGAAATACATAAGTCTCTATGGGAATTTATCACTCAGAAGCAACAAGGAGAGGGATAAAATTTTCCTCTCAGACCTCCCCCCAGAAGTTTCAGGCTGTGATATGCAGCTCTGGCTCCATGTGCTGAACTCCCAGGGAGAGTGAAATGTCACAGCCAAAATCAGCCGGACAGGTTTGAAATACCAAATTATCTTCTCAGCCATCAAATAAGCTCCCCACTGAAAGCACTGGCCAGCAGAGCACAGGAAACCAGTTTCCACCCCATCCTAGAGCAGGGATTAGAGTCACCAGAGCTGTGTTTTATGGTTTGTTTCCAAGACCACCTTTGGTCCACAGCACTTGGTAACATAATATGAAGGTTTTCTTTAGGGAACAGCTACTTTCCTCAGATTTCCAGGCTGTTTATAAACCTGAAAGACCAAATTAACACATCAATTGGCTTGTACAAACCAAAAACCCTGAAAAACTTACTGAAACTAAAACCAGCAGCAAGTCAGGACTGGGGGACACCCTACCAGCATCGACACCAGCCTGATGCACAGTGCCAGGAGAGACTGGCAGAGGAAAGGACTGCATGATTGGCTTTACCCAGCCCAGAGGAAACCCTTCCCTGGAGGACATCAGTGGCCCTTGATGCCAATCAGGGTGCCTGCTGTTTGTCAGTCCTCTCCAAAAAAGCAAACCCCGAGGCCAACTTGGCATCCAAGGGCTCAGCAGCTTCTCAGAAATGCCTCTTTAGGGGCAGACCCACACTGCTTGATGCAGCATTTGTGCTCCACTGTGTTCTGCGTCTCTGTCAGTCCCCACCACAGGCAGAGAATTGGCTTAATTAAAATGCTCTTATTTCACTTAAATAAAAGTACGTACCAGGTTTCTTCTCAGGTTACCAATTTAAAGCATGAGGCTAAAATGCCTCGTAAAAGATCCTGCGAAATCTAGAAGTGCCAAAAGCTATAAGGAACTAAAGCTATAAGGGAAAGCAATTATCCACCAGTTTATTTAAACTTGGTCACTGAAAATATTTAAGCAGGAATTTCGCACAGAGATAAGCCACTCAGTAAGGCAGGAGGTTATGGTAAAGATATAAGGTATTACGTGTGTGCAGGCATAGGTTAGGGCAGAGAGCACTAGGACTGGATGGCATTTCCAATTTAATCCCCTTTTTCAGTTGCAAGTAGCTTTATTAAACAAATTTTGCAAAGGACTGAAGTTTTCCACGCACCATCCGAGCCCAAAGGCAATTTTCCTTGTAAAACTTTAAGCAACATTAAGTTGGACTTACGAGCGCTAGAAAATAAGAAAACACAAACCAGGTTTTGGAGGATCCATTGGTTGAAGGAGGGGAAAAAGAAACTCATGGGAAAATTTACTCACAGTTATTTTTCCTTAAAAAGCAGAATCCTTCTGAACATATGGGCATCAGCAATTCCAACGGGGAGAGGGGAAACCTCTGGGCTAGATAGTCCACACATAATGAAAGACAATCCCTTCCTCAAAGGCCTGACAATCAGGGCTAAGTCCAGAGACCCAGACAGGCCAGAAAAACTCACAATCATTCACCCCCAGCCCAGATTGTGAAATATGAAGGAAAAGAAAAGAAAACATTAAGATAATTAACATATACTGTATCAAGTAAGGACAAAGTTAAAGATGCTTATTAAAGAACTACAATACCACAGCCACGTCAACAAAGCATATAGGAAAGAAACTAACATCTCAAGATAACAAGCCTTAATTGCCCCTCAAATTTCATCTTTTTAATTAATATTTTGCAACTTCCTTCCAAAGCAGCAAGCAGGAACCTGCCATTCCCCACAGCTCCCCTTCCCTCTCCAGCCCCTTTCAGCAGAACTGTGAGAAAAGTGTGACGGGAAAAAACACTCCTAAGGAAAGCAGAGCGATGCTTTCACATGCGTTTCTCTCCAGTTATTCCTCTTCTCCCCACGTTACAGTGTAATTTCCTCTCCGAGGTATTCTTTATCGCTGGAGATTAAAGGCACATTTTGCGGCTGTTTGATTTGGCCTCTGCTCGGATAAACAAGTAAACTTCAGGAACGCAGAAGTCGACAATCAAGATCAGTTGAGTTGACAGCAACCAAATAAAGAGAAGCAGGTCAGGGTCTGGTTTGCTTCATTTTCTTACACATTCTCTTATCCTGCTACAAACGGGGCTCTGGGAGGAACTGTTGCTCACTTACACAAAACTACCTTTTTTTTTAAAAAAAAAACCAAAAAAATTAACTTCTGAAAGAAAATTCACAGCTGAAGTCAGCACTCAACAGCACCATCTTTTACAGTCTACTTTTAGCTGGAAATTGAAAAATAAAAAGAAAAAAATAGAAAGAAAGGGAAGCTCTTCCACCAAGACATTCACATCATGAATAGTGATGATTTTGCTGCCTCCTTCACGTGCTCTAAAGAAAAGACACAGCAGGGCACGTGTTGTTTTCACTGTTTTGAAATGACAGAAGATGCAGTGGGAAAGACTTTGGAGATCCAGCACTGGCAATAGGTGATCCTGTCTGTGAGCCTCCACCTCTCCATCACATCCACAGTCACCCACTCACCCTCCGCTGCCTGCTCTGTTACACTAAATCAGACATCATAACATGTTACAAGTCAAATTTCAAGAGATAGCTGTAAAACCACCCCAAAGTAACCCCACAACACAGAGCTGGGGCAGCCAAAAACAGCAGCACTCACCCTGCATTGGATACGTTTTCTTTTTACCCCACAAAAGGGGCCAAGGTGGCACACAGGGGTTTTTTTCCCACTCAGTTATTTACCACAAAAATCACGCCACTAAAATCTCAAAGTTCTGCAAATTTGATTAGCTCTAAGATGATTAAACTTCCTGCATCTCCAAAGATAAGTATGGCAAGCTGCCCGTTCCTGGAAAAGTCTGCCAAAAGGTATTTTAGGGCCACTTCCTAAATTTACTCATTCATAGCTTTATTATTTCTTTTGGGTTCAGAGGTTTGCAGTTGTTTTGGTTTGGATTTGTTTAGGTTTTTGAGGGTTTTTTTTGTTTTTTAAATAACCATTCAAGACAGGGAGCTACCAAGAAACTCAATTTTAAGCTAAAAAAAAAAATAAACAATAACTGAAGTTTATATAGCAAGAAGCTAAAAAGAGGCATTCATGGTGTACTGCACTGGGAGCTTTATTGATGGTTAAAGATGATGTTCATTGCAGCAGAGCTGAGGAAACATAAAGCATCGTTCATAAAAGAAAACAAATTCAAGCTGAGAAAACAAAGCCTATGAGTTTTCACTTATCCTCGTAAATAGTTTAACTGAGGTAGGTATAAGCACAGAAAAGGGAGAAGTGTGTTTTAAAAGGATAAGAAACAAGAAAACTTCTTGATTCCTGGTGGATTTAGGCAGTCTGTTGGCTGGTTGGACCACATTGCAAACAGAAGATGAGAACTTCAGGAAAGTGGAAAGAAACTGAGCCCTAAGAAATAAAGATCTTGTTTTTATTATTGGATTATTCGTGTGGAAGACTCGGCCAAGAGCAATAGAAGAGCAGTTTGGAAGCAAGTCTTTTGGAGACCAGAAGGGGCTTATAGTTTTCCCTGCTGTCTCATGAAAGGTTTATGCAGGACACAGGGTTGAGCTCTCGGCTCGTGGCAGATCTGAACACACTCCAAAAGGGGGGTTTGCAGCCAAACTGCCCACCAGCCTTCCAGAGACCCCACCCCCCAGGGCAGATGTGCTGCTGGTGGATACAACAGGCTGGGGGATTTGGTGGTAACTCAGAACAAAAATTAACATGTCTAGGAAAAGCACCTTTAGGCCACTCTGAGCACAGTGGTGTGGGATGCAATCAAACTTAAATCCCATGGGTCTAGGGACCGGACCAAAATCCCCATGAGGGCACACCTGCCCTGCTGTGCTTCACCTTGGGGACCAGGAGAAAGGTGAGTGGGCCACCACAAGTCAGGGCAGAGCCAAAAAGCTTCCCAGGAACCACTAAATTGTGCAGCTGTTTGCAGGGAGATGAGCAGGGAGCTGGGGGCACAGGCTGAGGAAGGAACTGTTTGGAAGGAACAGAATCCAGCCAGAAAGAATTTAAGAGAAAAACATAATTATAGGAGCATTTGGATGGGTCTCAGTTCACTCTCTAAAATAGCTTCCATGGATGAACTGAGGTTGGGGAATGATGAGGTTTAATACCTCCATTAGCCTGTACAAATGAATGCACTGGAAGCTGGGACCTGAGTCTTTTTTTCTCCACTAAACCTGAATGTGCATTATTTTGGCAAAAAAGCACTTTTCATTTCAGAAGTTTAAAAAAATAATAAAAAGAAAAAAAACCAAACCACTTCTTTTGAAACCAGAGCATAATAAAGTGAACAAGAAATACACAAGCAGCACGATGCTCATTTATTTCTTATATAGCCCAGAAGGAATGCAATTTAAAATGTGAACTTTGGCAATTCATCACGCAGTCTTTTCAGACTACAGAATTTTCCAAGAAGAAACTACAATGAGCAAGATGTTTAACGTTGAGAAGTGCCTACCACAAACACCAGAACTATCAGATATGAGGATATTTGCCTTAAATGCACCAAGTTCAACTCATCTCTGCCACAGCTCTCCTGACTTTGGGACAGGCAAGTCTGACGTGATGTTCTGAACACATCCATGGAATACCATTTATATCACCCCATCTAAAATTTCAACACAATTATACAGAAGAGGCTTTTTAATGAAAATGCTTGGAGGCTGCATGTGACAGAGCAATTTAACCTGGTTGGGTAAATCACAGCTATGCAAAACTTGTACAAGGGTTAACATGAGCACCTGTGTTTGTCACCACTCTGTTGGGTAACACTGAAGATTTGAGATAAATCTCTACACCCAGGACCTATTTCTGAGCCCACTTTGCTCCCACAGTAATTTGATGTATAGAAATAGAGTTTTCACATCAGTCTTCACCTGGGACAACTGGGTTCATCCTGGACAAGGTGTCCCCTGGCCCTGGAGGGTATCAGGAACATCCCAAGCCAGAGCTCCTCTGGGCAGGACAAGACATGGCAAACCATTGCACAGATTTGTTTTATGTCACCACTGATGGAGGAAGAGGGGCTTTGCCATAGAATATGCTCAAGTAACCCCTTCAGTGCTTCCAGTTAAAATTAATAGGCAACCTCACCCTCCCATATCTAGGCAGCAATTCCTTCCTAATACAAGCAGGGAAGTCATGCCAGTTGTGCCCTCTGGGCCTCACAAAACACACAGCCTAATTCACATTCTCCGGAGCAGCCAAGCCAAAAGTTTTTTCGAGGCAGAGATATTCTTATATCTGCTCTCATTAAGCAATTTCCTGTGGTATTTGCTAAGTGGCTACAGTCTGCCAGCGTGCCTGACAGCCAGAGCCCTCCCAGCCTCCCATGTTTCTCAAGGTGTCTTTTATTATTATTATTTTAATGGGTTTTTTTAGGGACTAACAGTGATGCCCAAACAGCTGAGAAGTCTGGCCAAGAAAGCACAACCCGGCTGTTGCCAGAGTTCTTCCTGCTGTTGGCTCTGCAGGAGTCTAATGGCATGCTGCACTCCTCTGCCCCACTTGGGAAAAAAATATTGAGTGAAAAAGAAATGTCCATTAAAAGTAATGAGAATTAGTGTCAGACTTATGTCAAGCAAACAAACAAACTCCGATTTCTCCCGTGGTTTGCCAAGTGTACCAATCCCAACTAAGCTTTCAGGACTCCTCCAAGCCACCAGCCCAATTCATTGCACACCCTATCCATCACTTCCCTGCAGCTTTTTCAATACAGCCATGCCCTTGTCCATTGGTTGGAGGTGGTAATATCTGAATCCAATGTCACCTCCTGGAAAAATCAGGGGTGGGGGGGAGGGAGGAAGGCAGAAATTACTTGAAACCTTCCCTTTTTACAAGTCATCTTCTTGTTTGAGATCAGCTTTCTTTTCTTTGCTATTGTGAGGTGTAGACATGCACACCTAGTGAGAATTAAATGTCTACTGCAGCTCAGTGGAGCAGCTGAGAGGGTTAATTGAACAACACTTAAACTCCCAAGCATGCACAGATTTATTTTTGTTTTACAAGTTACCATTAAAAAAAAAAAAAAAAGATTATAAGGAAACAAACAGAAATCCCAAGCTAAGCATGAGTTGGATTGAACTAATTTAAGTCAGCCTGGACTTACTTGGTGACAGCCTCTGCAAGAGAACTGAATCTATAAACGCCTCATCAAAATGGTAGAATTTGAGCTGAGCTTACATGATAGCTCCAGCAGAATGTTTTTCACCACTACAAATTATCATAATTTTCTCTTATTTCTCTACAAAACATCTATGTTCTTTCTCTTTTAGAGACCAACATCATGGCTGTAACTGTGTGGTTATATACTCCACTTCTGTTCACTGCCCTTCAGGTAAAGGCTTAGTTTTAATATCTTCACAGTAAAAAGCAAAAGCATTTTCTCCACCTTAAGTGGTCTTAAAGATGGGATTAGAAGTGCTCTGGAAGCATTTATATAATTTAATTATAATTTGCTTCATTTTAGGCTTGTGGTCTCTTGTGCACTGTCCAGTGCACAAATCAGGCATTTGGTACAATTTAATTACAAATATACTCAGGAACCTTCTAATCTTATATTAGGTTTCATAATTGATTCCTGCTGTCAGCATTCAGTCTCTGTATTTGGCGAGTTCTCTCAAATCACATGCAAAATCTAATGGTGAGCTATTTCAGATGTTTAAGTTTTAAAAAGAGATATAATTAAGTGTAATGCATAGGTTAGGGCAGATTTTAGAGACCAGAACATAATTACCAAAGTGGGCATAAATCCATCTACTTGTGCCGAGTGGGAATATTCAGAGCAGCAGCAACTCGTACTTGAGATAGTTAAGCTCTGAGTTTTCCTTGGAAAAAGAATATAGACACACTACTGAACTATAAGGCAAAACAGAGCGTAATCAGTGCTCTTCTACTAGAAAACAGAATAATTGTATTTTTAGAAACTGGAAAAACTCACAGTAGTACATCTGTTAAACAAACATGTTAAAACAATTGCCTAAAGTAATGGAAAATGTCATGCTCTGCTGATAGAGCAGTGTAGGCAACAAGCTCCTAAAAAAACTAAAGCCAGGTGTTACCACTCTGGATTTTAACAACACTAAGCCCTTCCCACATCAGTTTATGGGATCTGAGTGAATCACCAGAGGCTTTTTTTTTTCCCCCCCTCCAGAGAATCTCCATTCCCCCTCTCCTTTGGTCCATCCAGGCAGCACGGGAGAGCTCCCTTCCCACAGAAGCCCATTCCCTTTCAAAACCAGCTGAAAATCAGAGATTGTTTTAGTCAAAATGTTTTTATACAATTAGAATAGCTTCAACAACCAAAAGCAATGCCAGGGTTTTGAGTTACCTACCAACTTTTCCATGGAATTTGCTGATGGGTAGGCTTTTGTGGAAATCTTACCTTCTTATAGAAAAATCAGATTATATTTAATGATAAAATATCCTAAGCACACACCAAAACATGGAATTAGCTCAGCAGTACCAAAGCTTCACAGGACTATTATCCTACTCTTCAGGTTACAGATTCAGCAGAGCAGGTCCAACTCTGCTTGTAATTACACCCAGAATCATGGAATCATTAAGGTTGGGAAAGCCCTCTGAGTCCAACCATTCCCCCAGCACTTCTAGGGGACTAAACCACATCCCATGTCCCCAAGTGCCACATCTACACGTCTTTTGCACAACTCCAGAGATAGGGACTCCCTGAGCAGGTTGTTCCAGTGTATGACAACCTTTTCAGTGAAGAAGTTGCCCAAAATCCAGCCTAAACCTTCTCTGGAGTAACTTGAGGCTGTTTCCTCTCATCTCGTCCCACCACCTCAATGTCTTCCTTGCAGTGAGGGGCCCTAAACTGAACCCAGGATTCGAGGTGCAGCCTCATCTGCAAAAATTCCCAGGTCTTGAGGGAGTCCTTTTGGATTTACCCTTCTGTAAATCACAGCAATAGTGCACTGAAGCCAAACCCCAGCAGCCTCCAGGGTCAGTGTCCTGTCCCACCTCTGCTCCAGCCCATCCGTATCAGCTGCCACCTTTTCACTAGCTGATCACTTTGAGACATATTTCCCTCTGTGCTTATTCCTCAACTCTTGTGAAAATGCAAACTTTTGAATAAATAAATCTCATAATATGTAGAAAGTGATGACCAACACATGCTGCCCTTCCCAAGGGGCACAAGGCACTACTTCCTCTGTGCAAATAGACCGGCAAACCGAGATGGATGCGATGGGAAAACGGGCAGATACACAGGACACTGGGTTTGACCAAAGCAGAGACTTGCACACACCAAGTATCCATTTCAAAGCCCAGATTTAGTAGAATGACTGGTACTCTTTATCCCATTTGTTTTGTTTTAATGGTTCATGTGTGCAGTTTCAAGAAGCAGTATCCAGTTTTTCCCTGAAGGCTCTTTTATAAACAAGCCAGTGAGGAGGAAACCTCTGAAGCTACCTAAAGTGAACCTCCAGAGTCAGTACAAGCATCAGACTCAGTTTTTCCTCTTCATACTGGGATGGCACCATAGAAGACAAAAGTTTTCCACCTCCTCCACCATGTGTTGCATGTTTAAAAGAAAAAAAGTAGTCTATGTTTTCAACATGTGAAATTCATAATCGGACCACATCAAACATAATGCATAAATGCTCCTTCAGCCTAAACACACTTAAACAATGCTTTTCACAAGAGAATTAAACTGCTGTGGCTTATCACAGTATAAAACCCAGTAGCTCTGGTGAGGTCCACAGACCTGCAATAGTTTGTGATATGCAAAAAGGGGAGGAGGAAAAAAAAAAAGTCCCTCCAGCCTGGGGGGGCTGCACAGCTGGACATGTGCAAGCACAACTGTGAACCTAATGGGTGACCTCGTGTTCTCTCACTGGCATTTGAGGATGTCCAAACACAAATGATGGATTTTACAACACAGACTGTTAAATGTCACATCCTTCGACAGCAAGGCTTAGCCTTACAAACGAAAATCGTGACCCAGGGAGGCAGGGGGTGGGGCTGGATGGAGGACACCACATCCACTGGGGATTTATGGACTTGCATTGCTCAACAGCACTGCGTGGGTAGTGCATTGAGGGCAGCACTGTCCCCCTCTGCTGAGGCTGGAACAGCTGCAGAAGGGGGCTGGACACAGCTTTGGAACCCCCCAAATTAGGGGGGATGTTCCTCAAACCCTTCTGCACCAGAGCCTGGACAAGAGCCCTTCAGCAACCCCTTTGCACTGATGTTTCCCCAGTTCAACGTTCTCTCAGAAGAGACAATAGCAGTTCCGAAGAGTTTAGACCAAGATTTTTCCTGGGGTGACAAACTATTTTGCAGCCTTCTTAACAAGCCTCATTCCAGGCGCTTCAAAGGCGCCAGCCCTGTAGCAAAGTGTGCAGGCTGTGCCCTTGTAAAGGGGCAGGGCTGCACACAGATTTTATTGCCATAAATCGATTGTTCACTTCTGAAGTGTTTTTGCCACTCTATTATAGCTACGAGGGCTTTAACCAAACCAATAAAAGAACGTTTAACAGCACTTTTGGGATGCTCATCGCTCTGCCCAAGCGAGACAATCTGGATGGTGCAGCTGTTACCGCAGCACATCAGCTCCCACTGCTCTCATCTCACTCAGGATGGCCTTGTGGTGCTCAGTTTTGAGACCTTATTCTGTATGTTGACCTTACCAAGACAGAATGTGATGATTTCTATGCCTGTCTCTCAGTTAGAACTGGGCCAACTGAGTTGTTCATGCCACCAAGGCTTTAGAAGCTTCTCTATCATCCCTCACTTTTAATAAAGTGCACGAAAAGCAGGTTTATCTGGGGATTCTTATCTGGGGGTTCAGAGTTAGAGATAGTAAGAAAAAAGGTGATTCAGCTCCCAGTCCCCCAAGATCACCCCAAGAGCTACCAACCCTGTTAGGTCCTTCTGACAGAATGGGACAAGCCTGCTAATGGTACATGAGCCCAAGAAAAATCTATCCCCCACTTAACTAATTTCATCTATTCTGAAGAAAATGCTTCTATAAAAAAATTCAGATTACACAAACACACCTGTGTCCACTTTAAATCACGTGAAGTAGGTCTTACATCACAAGGCAGGGGTTCAGAAAGTCAGCCCTAAGTAGATGTGAAGGTCACATTGCTCTGCTTCCTCAAAGAAAAATGGGATGCAAGAAATACTTTTTCCAAAACAAATGTAAAATAGAACATAACATTTCGAAAGAAGCAGAGCTGAAAGCATGTATTTTGTGCATCTCTGACTCCTAAATCTTGCATTCAGCACAACTTTCTCCATGTCTGAAACAACAACAGAAATCACTGTGCTTTAAAAATCCATTTTGCACTTAGTCCCACTTGTCTAGACATTGGGCCAAAACTGAGCTTTCAGAAATAGATTTTTATATTACACATTTGATGTACAGAATGGGGGACAAAGGAAGAATGAGCCAGAAGATGCCCAGCAGGCTGTGCTAGGGAGAGGCAGCCCAGCACTGCAGCACACACCTTCCAAATGAGACCCAGATGGATTTCCTTCCCCGCTCTTCACCCAGGCCAAGAGGATGGGCCAGACTGTCAAAGAATAAGTGACTTAAACACATTGCTCTTACACATAATTACACTGTGAAGTCAAATGTACATGCTGAGGACAGACAGGAGTGAGACATCCACACGTGTTTCTGGCAGATCCCATTTTCCTCTTCTGCAGCTTATGTCAGAAACTAATTTGTCAAAGTACTTTCTATATTGCTGTGTCACACAACCAAATACCAAAAGTGTCAGAAACTATTACTTACACTTTTTTTTTACCCTGCCTCAGAAACAGTCAGATGAATTAAAAGCCCTCAGTCACTTCATTTCCAGGGTTTGTATAATAATGGTCTTTAATTGAGGTTTCTGGGTGCTGCATATAGAACACTACCTGCAATAACTGCTATCAAAGAGTAACAATGCATACCTTGCCTCTCCCAAAACACACCCCCACACTCTACAGACAAATTCCAGAGCTTCAACATGATTCACTTCAATTACTGATCCTGCTGAAAGCTTCTGTAACAATTAAAATTACTCTTACTGTCTGTTTCTTCAGGTTCAGAAATATCTGGGTGAGCTCTGAGTGTACCTGCATTTCTACATTCAGACACAGCAACCCAGTCTATCAGACAAAGACCAAAAAGTTTGCAAGGAAATCATTCCATGGAACTTCCTTGGATTTCCCATTTACTCCTTCCCTCCCCCCCAGCTGATATTGGAGCGATCATGGGATATCACCCATGCTCTTCTAACCTCAAATACCACAGACAGGTTTTCCTGAGTGCTCCCATGTTGATATATCACACAGCCAAGGAAAAAAAAAATGTGTCTGGAAAACTTCTCACTGAAAGTGAACCATGCACAGTCATGGATATTCTCTGCAAATGGGAGACACTTTGTATCATCCTGCAAATGTCTTCAGTGCTCACCATTAAAGGGGGTCACTGCAGAGGAAATGGATCCACGTTTTACAGTCAATCTGGATATTTTCCTACTAGGAAAAAAAGGACTAATCAGGAAACATCTTCTTTTGCTAAAGATTCTGAATACTTCTTGTTCAATAACATTGTAGAGACAGGAGAAGAAAATTACACCATAAACAAAGATTTGATTGAAGTTATTCATATCTTCTTTTGAATAATATAAAAACTACCTGAAACTGCAAGTAAGTTTTGCAGTCAAGTCAAAACAAAGCCTAAACACTGATCCAAAAAAATCACAATGAAATTGGGAATGTAATTTCTTCTGTGGTTTGAGACAGAGCTCCACAGGGAGGGAGAGAGATGAAAGTCACTGCAGCCTGCCAGAAACTCAGGTATCTGTTGTTTCAGTGCAGTAAATTGAGATCTCTCACTTGCAAATGAAGAGCCCGGTGTGGTATCTGCTGCTTGAAAGCAAAACAAAGACTCCCAAAGTGCTTTGTCTCACCCAAGTCCCCAAAAGGTGTTCACGCATTGAGTGGGAGAATTCTGAGATGCCTGTTCGCTGATTATCCACATTCAAACACGTTCTTGCAAGGCACGTTAACCCAACTCAAGCATCACATTTCTACTATAGATGATGATGATACTGAGTTTCAGAGCAGCCAAACCGGCATCGAAAAACCCCTGAAGAACAACCACATAAATCAGAGTTAAATACATTCGACAAAGGACAGATCTTTAGGTTTTAATCTAAATAAAGATCTGATCTTTCCGTTCACATGGACACCTGCTAATTGCACTGCCAAAAAAAAAAGCTATAAACTTGTTAATGAGCAGAGAGTCAACTACATGAAGAAATGTGTTAGAAATAAATCCTTCCCACTTTCTAAATTAAGAGTTACTAAAACGAATGACAGAGATAACCTCTGGTCAGGATTTTTTTCTGCAGCTGATCTACGAAAATGAAGCTGATTCTGTGTCGTGTTGGTTTTTCCATGTATAACTCAATTAGCATGGAAACCTGTATGAAAACCACATCCTGATGTCTGTTGGCTGCAAGAGCATAAAATCACTTATGTAGATCCCAAGCTGCTCCGGCCAGCAGAGCTGTCATTTATTTCCTAAGTGCATGGCATTCTGGCACAGCACAGGTTAGGGCTTTTTAAGACATCTGATTTACTTCAAGGGTACCCTGAAGAGTCAGCCTAGCATGAAAACACATCCACATTTCATAAAGGTCATTCAAAAGGAACATCTGCTATTGATTCAGTCTGAAAACTCACAACTAATCCCTATGAAGTTACCTAAAAAAAAAAAAAAAAAAAAAATCTTCTCTTCAATAAAAATTACCCAAAAGAAGTAGTCCCTTTCCAAGCAAAAAAATCACTTTGTTACTCATCTCTTAATTACAGAGATATAGGGAGGAAAAGGACTCTGGTTGGAGAATTATACCAGTCCCACCAACACAATCATGGCAACGTCCCTGAAGCAGAGCCATCACTTAACACTTCCAAAATTTCAGTTCAGGTGGGCAGGCTCAAGAATGGTGGGATGGAGAGCCTTCCCCACCTCCTTTTCCCATTCACCCAAAGAGGAGGAGAAGGGATTTTTAAGGCTACATAAAGTCACTTGCTTTTCAAACTTGCAACAACCGACCACCGAGGGAAAAAGGAACATTTACCACCGTGAAACCTTTGTGTGGATCAAAGGCGCTTTCACGCATCTAAAACAACTGCACCTGCTTTGCAGCTGAGTGTGTGAAACCTCCTGAAGGGATTAGGGGAGGAAGGTGTGAAGCTCCCGACAGCGGTTGTGCTGTGGGGGTTCTCAGCCCTCCCAAGTCCCCAGCAGGGTCGCGCACTGCCACAGCTCACATCGTGCTGGGACAGACAGGCGCACCTCTGAGCTTGTGGTGCAGCCCCACATCATCGTCATCGTCATCCCTCCCATCAAGGAATTCATGGCTAAAGGACCTGCAATGTCACTAATTTCCCTTCCAAGTTCCCTCTCTAGTTTTGCACTTCCTCCTAAGGAAAAGAAACAGGGAGCTGGGGAAATAAGAGCTGTGTTCATGTAAACAGGGATGTTTTCAGGCTGAAACTATTCAGGCCATTTAGAGTTTTCCAAACAACCCCAAACCTTTTTCCAAGTGATTTTCCTCATGGTTAAGCAACAGACACACGCATTAATTAAGGCATTCATTTAACTCAGGTCAGAATTAGTTGAAAGCCTTTTGGTGCTCAGAAGAAAGAGAAAACTGGAAACCATCCTGAGCAGAGAAATTACTCAGTCCCTGGACCTCATTACCTGTTGCTTCCTGGGGATGACTGCTCATAAACAGCCTTGAGACTTACACATCTCAGCACATTTCTGCAGTCCTCACAACAAGCCAGGTGATGCTTTTTTCCTTCAGCCTTGGTGGTGCAGGAGATTATTATCATATGCACAGAAATCCTAAGTCAGGAAACTCCTCCTGGTTGTAGACCCTGCTGTGCCCTCTCAAAGCATAGCATGGGGACAGCTCACCCAGGGCTGGGACTTGATCACACAGGTATTTTAAGAACATTTGATCTTTTCTCCCCACTTACAAATACCAATACACAGCAGTTCCTAAAACACAGTCCAGTCTGAAACACTGGCAACTATTTTGTGCTATTTTTCACAGTAGACCTGGATGCCTATTCACTGCTTTTGCAAGTTATTCCATAAAAAAAAAAAAAAAAAAAAAAAAAAAAAAAAAAAAAAAAAAAAAGGGCAGTGCAGAAGCAAGACCTTTTGTTGAGTTTATCTCACTGTTGAAATACACTTTTTATGCACCCACAACAGCAGTGGATCCCCTCAAGTTTTTGAAACAGCCTGGGTCAAGGATCACTCTCTCTAGAGAGAAAAGCACGTATTCCTTATTTTTTTACATGACTATTGCACACACACATGCATTATACACACCCCACTCAAAGGCAACCCTATGTAGGGAGCCATGAGAAGCATTCACTGCATTTTAAAGGCAGAGAAATCAGTCCAGGCTAAGGAATGCTCCAACTGGGAAGGTATTTACGGCAGAAATGGTCATGGTGTCTACAAGCATCAGTGTGAAAACTCAGCCTGGCACAATTGTTTATGGATAAGTGCACAATAAACAATTGAGTTTACAAATTTTAGGTATGTGAAAACACATTAATATGTCTGCCTGAAAGATTCCAGGGACAGCCATAA
This sequence comes from Acropternis orthonyx, assembly GCA_035583155.1. Taxonomy (NCBI): domain Eukaryota; kingdom Metazoa; phylum Chordata; class Aves; order Passeriformes; family Rhinocryptidae; genus Acropternis; species Acropternis orthonyx. Next base: position 10,518,896 of record JAWWEU010000029.1, read on the forward strand.
ACGTCGAGGACATGATAAACTCAACTAGTTCAATAAACAAACAAGTCACTGATACATTCACTTAGGAAACATTCAGTGGCACTTTATCAGGTTTCGTGTCATAGATCCTACATTAACAAAGATGTTTTTGCTTGTAAAGATTCACACTCTCTTCTTTAATGCCTCAGCTACCTGGAATTCCTCCGCAGCAAATCCCATGCTCTTGGGACAACTTCTTAATTATGCCTGTGGAGCAGAGCCAGCCCTGCCCACAGACTCATGCACCAGTAAGCTGAACTTCCCAGGAGCATTGTTTAAATGGTTATTTCCAAACCCTGCTCCCAGCAGGAATCGTGCCTTTGGCTTCCCATCGCAGACGTCAGCTGCCCGCCGGGCTGCTCCTGGCTGTAGGTGAGCAGCCACAGCTCCCCCTGAGCCAGGCCATCATTAAACCCCACAAATCCCACCGGTTTGGGGGACAGATCCCATCGTGCCCAACTGCTCTGGCTTTTCCCAAGGGTCATACCCGAGGCACCGCTGCTGCTTGGAGGCTGCACCACAATTTGCTACTGTTCCTTTCAATAATCACAATAAATCTGTGTGAGCACAAAGCTTTGATAAATACGCCCTAATTCTGTCAGGCTTTCATTCACCTCAGTCATTTATTGTTTTTAATCTTTAAAAAAAAAAAACCCACTGTGGCTGATGAATTTCACAGCAGAACATCCTCTCTGGAGACCAGAGCAGGAGCTGCATGAGAGGCTTCTTGTGCTGGTGGTATAGGAGGCTGGGCATCCCTGCTCCAGGGAAACAAAACCCACATGGATTGAAGCCAAAGTACACACTCTCCAAGCCACAAGTCAGCACCGGTATAAAAATCTCTCCTTTTTTGTAAACACCAGAATGGAATTTTATTAGGTCTAAACTACCTGTGTGAAATCCAATCACCATCCCATCAGGAAGCAGAATTTAATCCTCTCTTCCCAGCAAGTGTAAGAGTTGATGTTTTCCTTGGCAGCCAGGTTTGCTTCAGAAACACATATTAGGAAAACCACAGCTGGATTGAGGTGAAAAGGTGCATTTTCAGTGCAGATCCTCTTTGGTTCATGTGGCAAGGATGAGGTATGTTTCATCTACATGGAAAACCTAGGCCATCTTCCAGCATTTCAGAAAATAAAGGCTTGGTACAACAACAGTTTTAGCCATCCAGGAAACATCATGTTGATGCACAAGTGGCCTTGGAAATTCAGACCTGGGGAGGCAAATGTTCTCCTGTCCCCAAAACACGGGTCCCCTGATACAGTGACTACCACACAAAGCACATCTTAGATTCCCAAATCCTGATTTACCAGCAGATGACTCACCCAGTTAATTAATTCTAACTAAAGCAAGCATGCATCTTCCGAGCTGAAGTTAACATTAAGTTCGGTTCAAACAATTTCCAGCATCTTCCCCATTCAAGGCACTTCTTCCCAAGGATATTTGTGCCCCTTCCTGCAGCCAAACCCTTCAGCCCAGGGAAAAGGGAGGGCATCAAATTGTGCCTGCTGGGGACAATATATCAAAACTGGTAAAGAAATCACTCCCTCCTTGAAAACATAAACCACACAATCCCACGTAGGCAGATAAGAAGCTGTATGTGTTTCACAAGCAAGGGAGAGCACACACAGCCAGAGCCCGATGCCACCCAGGACAGTTTCAGAGCTGCCTTCTTTTTGTCCTTGCTCAGGGCATACAATAAACTTAATAACAACTAAAAAAGAGAACAGAAATATTTTTACTCCCTGGGTTAGACACTGGCTGCTAAAACGCATGTTTGTCTCAGTTCAGGGCATGGAAAGTTCCTGATTTTAACAGGAATTAATCTGTTTACCACAGACTGTATTAATTACAGTTTATTGCAGAACCATATTCTGTGCTAGAAAAACACCACCACACATTTATCAAATTTTAACCATGATTATTGTGTTTTATTGTTTCATAAACTTTCAAAATGTCATGTCATGATCTATTTCATCTCAGACTTTCCTTTCCATCTAGAAACCATTACATATGCTCCAAGGAGAAGCCAGCCCAGCTGCACACGTATGTACTGCAGGATCCTGTTTGCAATGAAAATTATCTGCAATTGATTCTCATGGAGACCAATCTTCACAGGCATCCTGTGAAGCCAGAGCTAAATAACAAACAGTGTTTGTAAAAACCATACGTTTTCCTGCAGGCAAAAAGGGAGGGGGGGGGTGGGGGGGGGGTGGGGTGGGGAAAGAAGGGCAGGGGGAAATACAATTAGTGCAGTAACAGCAATTCCAAGCTAATGAAATTCTGGGACATCAGCAAAGTGCCAGAGGTGCCTTACTGTGATTTCAGATGTTGGACCTTTGTGGAAGAGCCCAGCAGCCACAAAACCACCAAATTTTAAAGAAATATTTAACTGGCACCAAAGGAAAACCACATGGTATAGAGCAGAGACAGACAAGCCAAAGGGCATTGCTGGTGCTTCTGCCTCCATAAAGAGTGCTGCTAGTCCAAGGGGCCTCAAAGGGATATGATGAGGTCCAGTATGCCAGAATGACAGGGGAGAACATCACAAGTGGGCTAGCTGTGCCACTGCAGATCTGAAAATTCAAATTTATCTCCATTCTCCCCCCTGCTACAGCAGCACTAACCTCAGAGATGTTTCTTTGCTTTGGTACTTGAGCCCTGACGAGGTCCTGACCCCCTCACTCACAACAGTGGCCATGTATGCACCAATCCTCCCTCCCTATTTATTCCAGCATTCGTGTTGCCACATGGGAATTTAATTTACAGCCCCTCCATGTCCCTCTGTGCTCACCCACTCCTTTTCTGTGGATTTAATTAATTCACCAGTTCAAACTCTATGCAATAAGGGGAGGATGCCTGGGTGGAGTTTGCATCCTCTTTGAGCCCAGTTGCAAGGGTTCCATGTTCTCTATCTTTCCTTCATGGTTTTCCAGCCAGCTCTGAGACAGAGAAGATACTTGGACAACAAAGGCTCTTTCTGTGGATGCCTCTAATTCCCCCAGGAGCTACTGAACTGATTTGCACTCCAAAGGCATCATGCTCCAGGCAAAGTCTTGCTTTGCTCAGCCTGACACAAGGATCCTCTCCAGAGAAGAGGAAGGTCATCCTCACACTTCTGTGATCATAACTGAGCACTTTGGGAGCGGAGACAGGCTCTGAAGCACGGGATGCTTTCATCCCACCACCCAGGAGCTGGGTGCAAGGGGTGCAACGTGGCACTGCTGTGCCTGACCCTGCATGAGCAGAGGAAGGATGGGAGAGGCAGGTTATGGATCCTGGGCTGACACAGCTCTCTCTCCATCCCACAGCCCCTGCCTCCTCTGCACACCAAGTTATGACAACTGACCTCAAAGCTGTTACAAATACACATAACTTGGCTGTCAGGGATCCTCTGCCCCACCAGAGTCAGGAGCCACTGTCTCAACATCTTCAATGCCAAAAGGATCCAGCACAGAAACTGGCAAAACCAACCCATGAATTGCATTAAAACTCCCTTTTTGTCTGCCAAAGCAGAGCCCCACCATGCACGCACAGGGTCAGGACACTGCTTTTGGAGAAGAAGTAGCTGCAGGAGCTCTCTCCGTGTCCCCAGACACACTCCAGACACAGAGAGGACAGCTCCAGGGCTGGGCTGGCTGCTCTCAAGGAGCTTGTCCATTGCAGCAGACAGACTCAAAAGAATCCCCAAACCCAGCACAATTGATTTTATGCATATTTTGTAGATTTTTATGCATATTTCCTATCTTTCCTGGCAGCAGAGTGGCTACAAAAGGAATCAGGTCCAGTATTAGTTACTAAACAGATGGAAAGAGTCTGTCCCCTGCAAGAAAGTACCACTGAATAAAATTTGAAGCAGCAGTGCTGAAACCATAAAATCTAGGCCAGTCCTGAGCACCAATGACTGGATCTCTGCCTCCCTCTGACCTTACAAAAACCAAACAAATGTCAAAAGCTTCCTATTTCTTCAGTGCCAAACATACTACTTCATGTTCAAGAAGTGCCTCCATCACATCTCCTCCACACCACTGATGCAAAACTTTTATCCTGCTTTTTATAAAGCCTGGAGAGATCCGTATTAGCTGATAAATTCTGAAACAATAGGGTTTACAAGTGCAAGAAACACTTCCCCCCCCCCAGTTTTAAACTTCTCCAGTGGAGACAGTTTGCTGGGATCTCTGCCAGAACCTGGTGGAAAGTTTTCACATCTGGGCTCTACAATTAAAATGTCAAAGCCAGAGATAATTTAGTGTATCAAGAGTAAATCCAAAGAAAAGCCACACATTTTTAAGAGCCATTCTTCACTGAATTATGCCAAGACTATCTCCTCATTCAGGGTGAGCCAGTATTTCATATACTACTACAAGTATTACCAGGATCTGGCTAGTTTTTAAACTCTTTTTGTTACTTCATCCCCTTCCCACCTTGGATTTCTTCCTCTTCCCCACCAGCAGCAATACCTTGAGCATCCCTCAGCACTGGCACTGAACCTGCTGTCAGCACACACTTGGCTCTGCTGGGTGAGAAATTGGGATTGAGGAGGCAAATCCCTGCAAAAAGTCTGACACCACAGGGTGAAGTGCACCTGTGTTGTTCACTATTCGATCACACTTTGATCACTAGGATCTGTGTTTCTTGAACTCTCAGTAGCAGTTTTAGATCAGAGCTATTGCCGTGCGAAATAAACAAGTTCAGCTGCCCAGTGCATCGTGACCCCCACCCACCTTTTGCAGATCTGCAGCAGGATGCTGACAGCCCATCAACAGCACTGGGGTAACACACTGAAAAGAGGTGAACACTCACAGGCTGCTTTGTGGGTGGTGCATTTGGCTTTATGAAGCCCTCCAGCCCCCCATGAAGGTGACCAGCGACAATCAGAACCACCACAGTTTCTTAAAGAGGATTCACAAGATGCCTTGTCCTTGTGACTGCCATACAGGCAACACATGCCGAGCTCTCCAGTGTGCATTGCCATGATTCAAACTAAAATATTTTTAAAAATACGCTCATTGATGGGACTGTTCAATCCAATCCTGTATCTCATTTTCCTGGTACTTGGCCTCAGGCTGAGCAAATAATCACCAGTTTCACCCAGCCTGAGCAAAGGCCAGATTTGGACAGCAGCATCCTTACCAAGAACTGGAACTAATGGGTTTGCAATTTGATAATGCAAACCAGAGTAAGGAGGAAATTATTTTGGCAGAAAAGAGCAGAACCAAAACCAAAAGGTCAATCTATTTAAGAAGTGGCACCACACCATTACAGAATCTACAGTTACACCACCTGCAGGAAATATCATCTTCTGGATGATCTGTTCAGAACATTGGACAAATCAATGCACCCACAAGTCTAATAAAAATCTCTGAGTCCTAATAAAAACCTTTCAAATCTAATAAAGGAAAACTAAATCTGTTAATGATAACCAGAATAGTACTGACCATTCAGAAACTATAACCAGGACTGGCTGCACCCAAGGATTTAAAGTTCCATTCCCATTAAGAGCTACCTTAGAATTACAGCTGTCTTTGTTGCACAAAGCAGAGACCAGGGATTCGCTCAGCAGGGCAAGGCAAGGCTCAGCACTGAAGGCTGTGGCAGGAAGATGGGCTCGATGACTAAATCAATGTCCCTGCTGCAAAAATACATATTCCTGTCTAGATTAATCATTATGCTTCCCTCCTGCTCTTTTGAGAGGGGATTCAGGAAAGGGCAGTGGGTAAAGCAGAGCATTTAGCAAGAGATGATGAGATGGGAGAGGCAGGAGCTGAGAAGGGCAGGTGCTCTTTCATGCCCAGGTAGGTTGTCTGTGATGTTTGAACTACAGGCCACATCAGTCATCTTCCCCCCCAAATCGTGTCTAACCCAATGTGAAAGACATTTATCGTGGAGATTTGTCTCCTTTTGTTTTTAATTACTCATATGCAAATCCATTTTGGGAGGGGGCAAGACCACAAAGGAAATGACATGTCAAGATGCATAAGCTGTAAGGAAGACAAGCAAACTAAAGAGGGCTTCTCCAACCAAAAATATCTGCAAACAAATAACTTCAGTTATTGCTATTCCCAATTTCAGATGAATTATTCATAGATGAGAGCTGAAGAGTTGCACGTGAACAGAAATTAGAGACTTAAATGATAACACATTAGCAGTGCTCATACTCCAGGCTGATCCCTAAGAAAGATGCAGTGGAATACGTTAATCTCTGATGTAGTTTTACCTGCCTGAGATGAAAGGAGCAACTTTTAGCTGCAGCTGCCCAGCTGATCAGAGCTGTGTGTGATGCTTGGCAGTGGAAAGCTTCAGCTGAGCCCCATTTTTTTCCAGTTAGGGCTCTAACTAGCAAATCAGTTTGTATTGCTTAAAAAAAAAAAAACCCAAACAAACCAAAAAGAACAAACAAAAAAGCCTAAACCATACCAAATCAAACCAAACAACCAAAACGAAATCAAAAACAAAACCCAAAGCAAAAATCCCAAACATGAAGCAAAGTTTAGCTCTCTTAAAGCTGCCAGGAATGACCCTTTCCCTGCAACAGTCCCACAGAGGTGTTCAAAACACGGACCTCCCATTTTCCCTCTCTGGAAATGACAGCCTCGATTAGGACTTGGCTGTACAAACCCAGTGAAGCAAAACAAAAACATTTCACAGCCCACAGCATTCCTGGCTCCCTCTCAAAACGCTGGCAGTCGGGAGAGGAAAATCAAACCCTCTGGTCCTGGGCTGAGCCTCCGTACCTTCATCTTCCTACTTCCAGCTCTTGCACTTCAGGCTATCAGAGAAGTACAACTCACTTGTAACAGGCAGTATTATTCAGCATTCCAGGTGCTATCAGGGATGTCCTAATTTGAGTGGAAACTGCTTCAGTGAGTGGCCTTGATGAGAGGGGTCCCCCCCCCACCTTCCCAGCTGCGGGCTGTATCCCAGCTGGCCCCAATCCCTGGGCTTTTGGTGACTCCTTGGCAAGGGCACAGCCCCAAACAGGACAGATTCATGGCTCAAACCCAGGGCCCCATTTCACATTAAGCCAGGCTATTGCTAAATTCTACCAAGCACTGAGGTTTAAGAGCAGAATTTGGCACCAGCCCCACAAAAGCTGGCATCCATCAGCAGAGGCTTTGGCATCCCCCAGCCCCACCAAGAGCCACCAGCTCGTGCTTCATCAGCGTGGCTGAGCAGCACAACAGGAATCAGCAATCACTGCCCAAGCACAGGGCAAGATGCCTCTCCAAATCAGGCCTTGGTTTGAGGGGCTTTGGGATTCCTCCCTCCCTCTCCTTTGCATTCTGTGACACCCACCCAACACACTGTTTCCTTCAACCATACGTTAGTCTCCTTCTACCCTGCACCAATATAGGTAATCCACAAAAGGAAACCAAAATAAGCCCAAGCCAATCAAATAAAAAACAAACCACAGGGAAAAAAATTACTAAAGACAATAATGAAGTCACAAAACTGAGCTGAGTTGAAAAGACTGTCACAGGCAGAAGCTGGTTAGTATTATTACTAACCTTCTCCCCATTGCCTGGGGAACATTTTCATCTCTAAGAGTCACCTTTTCAGGACAACATCCCAGTATGTCACCTGCCATTCTCACACAACCCCCTCTTGGTGTCTCACCAGGGCCAGGAAACAGGCTCAGCCCCTGCTCCCCACCAAGCCACGACTTCCACTGAGCAAAATGGAATCCTGGGATGGAGAATTCAGAGGGGGCAGCCACCTCAGCAGTTTCTTGACTTTTCAGCCACCTCTCCTCTTACAGACAGACCACCCAGATGGGTTACAAACAGGGTGAAGTGAAACTTGGGAAGCCACTTGGAGCCACACTGGAATAGTTGCACAGCCTGTGTGTAAAAACAGTACTTTATACAAGGCAAGCACTAAAAATAACAGCCAGGAAGGTGAAGACCCTTCAGGAGCATTCTGTGGTTTAACATCTTGAAGATGGGCCACTTCATCCTTCCACTTGGGATTTCTCCTTCAAGTGCACATTTCTTAGACATTTCTCACACTCCCCAGTTACAACACAGTCAAGCAGACAACCAGTCCCAGGGGAGAAGAGTCAAAACAGACTTCAGAATAACACACTCATGGCCCTAGCCAGACCAAAACCTCCATAGACCAGAGTACCCCCTTCTGCAACAACGAGGGCACAGAGAGTTCTGCTACAGCCTTGCACCTCCAACAACAAAAATATAAAGGACTTCTGGAGAGGCACCCAGGCTGCCTCAACCATCACCCGCACACAGCCCTTCCACATGTGCATAAATACGCAGACATACCTCTGCCTGACTGTTTCACTCCAGTACACCTTAATCCCTGCACCACATTTCAAAAGACAAGGGGATTCAGATATTTTAAAGTCATTGGTACATAACCCTCATCCCCAGACTGACCTGCAGTCCCAGCTCACACCAGAACAAACGCACGCTTCCCCCTGCAGCTTCCCAAGAACCAAGAAAGAACAAATGCCACAAGACTCACCTCAGCCACAGAACTGCATCCCACCGGCGTGGAGCCCCATCCCTGCCGCCAAGACACCCCACAAGCGTTCAGGGGATCACACTGAGGGCACTCCCTGAGCCCAGGCTTTATAGGAGGGGAGGATCCCCCCACAGACACACCTGTGGGGAGGGTGGCTCATCAGGAGCCACAGCTGTGCCCAGTTACCAGCTAAGGCAGGCGGCAGGTGATTCCTCACGGGCTGTGTCCGCATCTTGCACCAAGCAATGCCCCTCTTGGCGAGAACAGGGGGAGCAGCCCTAACTGCTTTTTCTGTTTCCCTCCCTGAGATATTCAGAGAAGGGAAAGAACTTCCAAAATTAGCTATTAAATCGATTTCAAAGCAAAAATGGACGGATTCAAAAATTAGAAGACAGGAAAAGAAAATGCAGTAGAAGAGTACATGTAACTTCTGGCCGGGGTCAGGCTATCTCTGGCTTCCCACTGCACTCAAGCCACACGTGCTCAGGATGAGGCCATTAGCCAAAAATCCAGGATTTCTCTTAAGAAATGGGACATACATTCCCAGTTCCCCACCAGGGCCCATTTTTGCCATCAGTCATGCCCTCAAGTTCCTCCGGGATGGCGCATTAGTCCCTTGAGAGTGTTTCTGCGCAACACGGTTGAACATATTTAAATGTTTGCACAATAGGGCCCCAGAAGCATCATTATTTGGTAGTAGTTACTGCCAAAGCTTCCTAAAATATGAAGCAGATCATATCAATACCAACTGTTCTCATCCTCCAGACAGATCTGCTGGGGGGAAAAAAAAAAGAAAAGAAAAGAAAAATCTGTTCAACATCTCCTCCAATTCCTCAATCTCTCTGAGCAGCGAAGCAGCACAAACCTGCTCCATCCTCCTGCACTGAGTGTGCTGGAATAGCACAAATGGGGACTGCTCAGAGACAGCACAAAATGGGGAGAAAACCCAGACAAACTCAAGCCAGAAAAAACATTTCCAGATGTACTGCACTGACAGATCTCATCTCTACCAGTATTTTTTCTTTTTTAGAAGTCTGACCACAAGCACACAGATGGTCGGGAACATCATTGAACCTATTTAAATTTTCTTCGTAAATGCTTCCATCTCCTTCATGTCACACTTGCTGGGAAGCCACCCAAGAGCCTGGGGCACGAGGGGTAAAATTTTTACGTGGTGCAGCGTTTAATAGGTCCACCCCAGGCCACTGGCCTCTACGTGCTGCTTGTACAGCCAACATTCATGGTGCTACAAAGAGCCAGAAGCAAAGGGAGAAACATGGGATCTCTTGCAATGCATAGGAAACATCACATATGGGCTGGAGCCAAGTGCATCACTGGAGTTGTCTTGACATAAATGGTCCCAGTCAACTTGTACTGAAGGGGACCCTCTGATGAGCAAAGTCCCACGCCATCAGGGGTCAGTGGCTCTCGCCACGGGGGTGCTCCGTTGGGTTAAAAGGTAATTTGTGTCACACAACCATTCCCAGGTACTGACTGGCTTTTCTTGACCTTCAAGTCTTGCCATGATTGCAATCATTGTGAAAAAAAAGAAACTATCAAGAGCAGTCACCATTCAGCAGAAGCCAAGTTCTCTTAATGCCTTCAATGCATAATTATATAAATAGACCCAATATAAAAGTGTGCCAGAAACATGAACAACAGCTTCAAATGCAACGAACACGGCCCCAAATCCCTACTCCACCCAAGTCTCTGTATGGCATCCAAGATGAATGTGAGGTCTTTCACAAATATTATCCCCAACTCAAATTTGTAGGAAAAAAGTGGATTCCTGCCACCAAACCCAGGAGCCCCTCCTTGGCTACGTTCAGTTCCTCCTGCACATGGAGTTTTGTCTCCTTCTTGTCCCACTAGGTCACATTAAAAAAGCAAACACCCCATGCTGGGTGGGCTGGGGGACACTGGGGACGGGCCATTCCCTGCATTTCCAGCAGCTCTCTGCCTCCCTCCCACAAAAGGCCAAGAGCTCGTTCCATCTGCCGCAGGGATGAAACCCAAGAAGCACATTGTATTGCACAGGCTGCCAAATCTGGGTGTTCAGGGGCATCTTGGCACCAAAGCCTCTTCTGCCACATGATAAAACAGAGACTGATGGTGACAAACAAAGAACAGGTGGAGGTTTAATTAGATCATTAACCATGTGAGTGCAGCCTGTAAGGCTGCAAAGGCTTGCACCCACCAGACTCTGCTCAGGGTGCAAGGCACAGCCTGCAGAGACCATCACCTCCCCCCACGCTGGATGCTGGGTGGGATTACTGTGGGGTCATAGCTGGGAAATGATGACAATTGTTGCCTCCTGGGTCCAGCTTAGAAAAGCAGAAAGAAACCCAGCCTTTTTACGGTCTAGTTTATCTTGGCAGGACAGGTGCAATTAAAAAAAGGTCGGCAATTGAATCTGTCTCCTCATGCCGCTTTCTCCTTGCAGTGTGTCACACGAGGACCTGTCACTCAGCGTGGTGGCCCTTGTGCACGTGCGTGGTGAGTTCATTCCATGGTTCCTGCACACCCAGCATCGGCCCCAGCCAGGCACAGCCACCCTGTGCATCCCTCCCACCCCACCCAGAACTCCAGGACACCACCACAGCAATGCTGTTTCCAGGCTCCTCACAACCATGGATGGACAAACCTGTGGCCAAACTCTTCATGCTGGCTGCTTTTAAAATAGCTTTTCAGTGACCTCCTGCAGCCAGCTTGGCTTCATGAAAAATGAGGTGCAGGAGTGCTCCATCACAGTGTCAGGAGAACTGCCACCCCCTTAACACGTCTGTGGACAAACCTGCTGGTGTCACACCACCTTCCCATGGAGCAAGGTCCAGGTGCTCTGCGTATCAGATCAGTTAAATGATTTCACTGCTGATCTAGACAGACAGTTACTGCAATAAAGGCAAACCCCGGTCCACCCTCAGGGTTAAAACTGGGATGCACTAAGCTCAGCAGCTACCAAAGACTGACAAAAGTAGGATTTTCCGTGCTGTAAAATTCCCACTCACTTGGGTTATTGAAGCCTCATAGAATCACAGAATGGTTTGGGTTGGAAGGGACCTTGAAGATCGTTTTGTTCCACCCCCTGCCATGGGCAGGGACACCTTCCACTATCCCAGGCTGCTCCAAGCCCCATCCAACCTGGCCTTGAAACCCTCCAGCAAAAGACAATCCTGGCTCCTTCCTCCCTGCCACTGGCTTGATTAAACAGCTCACTCAAGCCAACTTCCAAGGAATTTCTGTTAAACAAATGTTTAATGATCTAAACATTTTTCCCCCCAATTCACTGGGAGGTGTGACCCACTCTGTTTGCCTTCACTGTCTCCAAGCAGTGCCTGGAAGTTATTCGCCATATTTACAGGCCTCTTAGCATCTTCCAGAGAACTGTGACACATATTTTGAGAAAAGAGACAAAAGTTTCCCAATCTTTCTCTGCTTTCATGTCTGAAATGACACTTGGAGCTTTAAGTACAATCCCAGCTGGCACGATCAGTGTTTGGCTTGTGTTTTGGGCTGGTAGTGGAGGGGTAAGTGATCCACACTCACGGCTGGTATTTGGATTCACACCCTGGTCTTTGTAATCCAGGCAAGCCACACTTCTCAATGAGCAACTGTTGCAACACAATTACTTGGTTAAATTCTTGTTAGGACTCTCAGCTCTGGCCAGCTATGGCTTTCACTCTCCAATTCACCTTCCTCCCTCCTGTGAAAACATGATGGCCAAAGCATGAGCAATTTGCAATGTGAAGGTACTTTTTGTTCAGGGGCTGGAGCTCAGAGGAATACTGTCCTTTAAGGAAACTGTTTAACAAGTGCTCAAAGGGATTGTCTTGCCCAGAAATCTGTAAAATAACAGAAAGAGCTACTGGTAGATTTGCTCGTGTTTTAACACCCAGCTGGGAACTGAGTTACCACACAGTCACTCGCTGCTCCAGCCTTTGTTGGAGTGTCACGAGGGATGGAGTTATATTTGGGTTCTTTAAAGGACACTACACCTACTGCCCCTGTGACCATACAAAGGAAAACAAATGTCCATGTCTTAGAGTGACAAAACAGGAGCAAACAAACAGCACCAGGGGAAAAGCAGTGTTTCTGGTCATGGAAAGCATAACAGGAGATAACACAAGGTTTACAGATAGTCCAGGACTTCTCAAGAGGGAAGCCAAGGGCAGAGGCTGGTGGGGCAGATGGGGCTGTTTGTCCAGGCTTTGTCTGGGCTGGCACTCCCTGAAAGAGGCCAGAGGGAAGGTTAGCTAACAGTACAGAACCCACCCAGTGCAGGGAGAGCAGAGGGATAACATACAGCCCCCCTGCTCTGGCCTGATTTTGGCTGCTGTTACCTCTGTGCTCCCAGCTGCATGCACAGGTGATGGTGTTACTGTGCAGTGTGTATTTGTGCAATGCAAGTCAGGAAATACCAGTCCAGAGCTTCCTGCAGCAGAGAAATAAGACAGCTCTAGCTTCAGGAATACATCAGTGGTAGCTGACTGCCCCAAAATCATTTCTATGCTAAAACCTGCTTCTATCAACACTGCATGAATGATAAGATCAACCTAAAGCCTGCCGGGTTTGAGACACATTCCCATCCTGTTACACCCAGGGTGGACAGGAGATGACAGCACTACTGGCTCAGTGAGGAGGTATAGAGATACAGCAGGTACTGTGCCAGCACCATCTATTTTCAATAATGGGCTCTGCAAAGCCAAGCCACTGCTCACATGGGTGACGTTAATCCATCATTTGAACAAGAAAGAGGAGGAAACCAACTGGAAGCTAATGGGAAACTCCCAGGTGAGTCAGTCCATGAGCACTGAACCAACCTGCTCCAGAGCCTCCTCTCTGGCAAGGCAGCACTGAAGGGGTTGGCAGCAGCAAATATCTGTGCCTGGATAAATGACTTCATATGTCGAGACAAAGATAAAGTTACACAGAGCCTCTCGCAGAGGATATGGTCATCGGGTTTATTTTTGTAGTTTTCATTACACTCAAAATAACTTTGGCAGACTTAGAAAAAATAAATTTTCAAAGCCTTCTCCTGTTGATGTCACCAGTTTTAATTAATTTTTGCTGAAGTGGTCTAAAGGCAAATGCTGCTGGGATAGGCTGGTTCCTGGTGTGCTGCTCTGGGCCTCCGTGTTCAAACACTGGGGCTGCACCAAGCGCCACCAGGATAAATCCTGCCCCAGTCCCACTGGAAGACAGTTCCGGCCCATTTCCCTGCCACAGTGGTTTTGAGGCCAGACTGCCTTTGAGCTCGTGCTCTGACTGTGTCAGAGGCGCCGTCAGCTCTGGGAATAACAGCGGTTCCAACACCATTTCCTGCCTCTGAAAGTCGTGGCTACATCCAGCATTTAAAGCCACCTCGGTAGGACGTTAAATGTCACTGGTGGCTGACACGGCAGCTGGGCTGGGAGGGTGCTGAGCAGAGGACGTGCCTTCCCCCAGATGCCAGCACGCTGGGGAGCTCCATCTGAGAGCGGTCCCCTGATTCCCAGACTCAAACCTCCACCCTGCTGCACACCTGGCTGTCTCCTCCTGCTCCCACCACCACCACGAGCTCCTCAGTATGAGAGTGGAGCGGTGCCAAGAGCGTGAGCAGAACCCCCCTGACATTGCCGTGACACACCTGGCTGCTGCCACCACGCCAGCAACCCACTCTGGACACACAGCAACTCACAGGGCCACCAGAAAATCATTGCCCAGCTTCCCGTGGGGACTTTGGGCTCCTTCCCTGTTGCTGGTTGGCACCCTGCAGGACACAACACATGGCTGGGAGGAGATGCCAAACCAAGCAAGACACCCCCTCCTCCATTTATTTCCATCTATTGCAACCGCTCAAGAAAACAAGCCCTGTCCTAAAGGTTTCCATCAATAGCAAGTCCTGAAACCAGAGTTACCAAGGATGAGATGGGGGTCCACCACTCTGTGGTGCTTTCCAGCACCTTCCAGTAAGATGATGGAGGTTATCTGTGCCCATCCCAGGTAGCTCCTGGGAGAAGGAGCTGGTGGGTCCTGCACATGTGGCATGCAGACACAGCTGCAGATATCCCTGAGGCCTTCCACAAATATCCAAAAGGGACTGGGGAATGGTCATCCAGAAGGAACTGATGGAAGGTAGCCAGCAGTCATTTCTATGCTCAAAGAGCATTTTCCCAAAAGCTGCTAAGGTCTGCAGATTGGATTTTTGAAGGGATAAGATTTAAAAACACATGAAACAGAAAGTAAGTGCCTGCATTTAAATGGCACCATTTGTCAAAAGTCCTTCCCAGTTGTTCTTCGTTATTTAGATGCTTTAACACTTGGCTTCTCGCTCGTTTTTTAAAATCCTGGCACAACTTTTTCTGTGCAGGAGAGAATTCTGATTGCATTTGTAAGTTTAGTACAAAAAAAAATCCTGTTTCTGCTAATCTGTAATTCTGATGTTCCAGCCTCCTGCAGGCAAAGGCAGGCTGAGAAAGCCAACCCTGCTGAAGCAAAGTGACTGACAGGGAATGGGAAACTGAGGCAAGGGGGATTCAGGAGACATTTTAAAACCTGGAGATGTAAAGCCCCTCATCTCACTCTAAATCACAGAAGTTACAAAAAACCCCAGAATTTTAATGGCTTCAGTGGGCAGAGAAGGGTATCTTGAGGTGACTGTAAGGAATACTTCAGAGGTTTAACCTCAGTAGCTGCAAAGCAACACAGAAAAGCAGAGTTCACTACTAATTTAAAAAAAGAAATTCTTGCTTTCATTTGGTATTTTTCATAATCTGTTGAACTACCCCTGAAGGACTCATGATTCAGAAATGCAGCACCACAGGCCCGGATCCTGGAGATGCAATAACAGAGAGCTGCTATCACGCGAGAGTGTGAAACAAAGAGCCGGCAATAGCAGAGCCGGGCGCATCCCGTTTGGCCTCCTGGAAAACATCTGCCATTTGTCAGGACTACAAAGCCAGCACAGCCCTCTCCCCCTTCATCTCCAGCAATTAGGGAAGTTCTGTTGTGCTAATTACCTGGGGAGACAACGTGGAGAAGACAGATAGTGAGTGACGCTGGAAGGGCAACATTTACACCAGTAAAAATTAGGCAGATATTTCAAATCACAAAAAGTACCGCACCAAACTGCCAGAGCAAGCTGGAGAACGCTGATCCCTGCCTTCAAAGTTAGGGTAAATATTAAAAAAATAATAGCAGCAACAACAACAAAAGAATCATATAAATAATATAAGCAAGAGAGTCTCTGGAGTTGCTGAGTCTGCAGAGGTAGGGAGGGTTTGAAATGATCATCTTCCCCAAAGTACACATGGTTTGAATTGCCGAGAAATGGAGCAACCCGCCGTCCTGCCGGCTGGAGCACCGCGGCGCTCATCCCGCTGCCAAGCCATTATTGGGAAATATTTGTCACATATTAACTGGAACATCAGATTACTACACTCGACATTTAACACTGGTTTGTAATATAGACATACGTTCAAAAGCACACCACACCGTCGCAGCGTGAATTCGAGATGAAGACGGGGATAGGCACCATCCCACAGCCAGGAAATTCGGAGCTAAGGATCCGGAGGTGCTGTTAAATAAAAAGGCACGTGGAAACACAACGTGGACGTTGAAATACAGCAGCCAGCAGAGTTGGAGCTTTTCACACCCCCGGTCCACAGCACAGCAAGGAGCAGCTGCTGGGCAAAGCAGGCTCTGTGGATTTGGGCTGGTTTTCGCTCAGTTTTACTGGATTTAAGAGGAAACATTTGCTCTCAGGCTCTAGCATGGTGCACCCAGCACCTTAAGCTCTTGTGGGACTTTCTCACAGAGCTTAGAGACTTTTGGCGTGGCAAATACTGCATTTAACAAGAGCCTTTGGCACCTCAGGTTTCAAAGGACTGTGTTGAAAATACAAGGTGGAAAAAAAAATCCTTAAAAAGCTATATATGAAAAGACAGCCAGAGCCCACACAACTGATCAACAAAGTGTTTATAAGCATGAAGTTTTAGTCCTGCCTTCAACCTTTATCAGCTGAGGGCTGTCCTAAATGCCATATACACAAGTGTTCCTGCACCTGCTGGGTTTCATCCTGCAGCAAAGGCTGTGTGAGGATCCCACCAGAGAAAGAGTCTGAACACGAGGGGATGAGGGGCCTCTCTGCAGAGTATTACAGGTCTGGCTTAGGGAATGACAGTAACACAAATATTGAGCTGCTGTTTCCCAGTGAGACAACATACAAGGACAGCCTGTCCTGGCCCTGCCCGGCACCCACAGCACGGAACTGCTGCCACCCCATCCCAAATAGCAGAGTGGACTGAAAGGCCATATTCATCCCCAGAGTGGGGTCACCAGCCTGTCACAGCGTTCCAGAGCCTGACCCACCCTTGGTCCAGCTGCCCCAGCCCTCCAAGGATGCTCTTCTCTCCCTCAGCCACAAAAATGCCCAAACCACAGAGGACCCAAAGTGACACAAAGTTGTTGCCATCATCCCCCCCATCACTTTGGTTGAATTAATAAAGCTAAACAAGTCAACTCAAAGCAGCACACAGATGTTCAGAGCAACTACAGAGACGACGTTTTGCAGCATGCCCAGCACTAAAGACAGATAACAATATTTTAAGCTCTTAAAAATCATATTATTATTATCTTTTTTAAAATTGTTATTAATTTCAAGGTACAGGTTGGGTGGGGCTTTGAGCAACCTGACTTAGTTGGAGTTGCCCCTGGTTACTGCAGGGCAGCAGGACTAGTTGAATTTAAAAGGTCCCTTCCAACCCAAACCACTCTGTGATTCTATGTTTTTTCTTGATGACTGGGAGGTCTCCATGGCCCTGGTGAAACAGCTGGGCCCCGTCTGCCGGCCACCAGCTTCTACTGGCCACTGGCCCCTCTCCACAGCCCAGAAAAGCCCCATTTTAGAAGCCAATGAGCCCTAGAGACAAATGGGTAATTTACAGCAGAGCACAAAGCACAAAATGGTTTGGGTTGGGGCTTCGATTTTTTTTTTTTTGGGGGGGAGTGGGTGGGTGAGAGTTTTGGATTTGTGTTTTACAAGCAGTGATTTAGGATTTCGCTGTAATCAAAATAACTTGACCATCATTTAAGTGGATCACAGTCATCTTGTTCCAAACTGCTTTCGATGTGCAGCAAGTTAATTATAGCAAAGTAGTGCCCTAAAAGCAACCCCCACTCCCTCAAATACAAACAAACCCCCAAACTGAATGATTTCTAGGAAAAAATAGGTCTTGTTTAAAACAGGGCCAGCTCCGAGTGTGCAGTTTGCTCCTGCCACTGCCCACGGGTGGGTCTGTGGGGCAGGGAGTCCCCCTTTCCCCAAAGAGGCACCCAGGGAGGGACCTCTCATCACCAGCTCTCCAGTGACTCTCCAGCTTGCTTTAAATCCAGTGTTAAGAAGGAATTCTTGAGCTTAGCAGGGTTTCTGGCAGAGGAAAATCCCCCTTAACCCACATATTCAGGACACCCACCAGGTTCCAGCTGCCCCGGGGAAGCAGGAGCAGGGCTGGAAGCATCTCCCCATCCCCTCCACAGGGGAATTTTCTTTTCCCCAGTGCACAGAGGCAAACTGAAGCTCAGCTGTTAGTTTGCATCCTGGTGTAGCTCAGCAGTGAATGCCAGCGAGATCAGGCTCTTTAGCTACAGGCCATAAGGCAATTCAGTCTTCTCCAGGAGAAAGAGGGAAAAAATTGAAACACATGTAAAGATTTCTTTGATTTGTTCAAAAACAGCTGAAAGGCTTCAGGACAGTCCAGCAGCACATCCTCACTGTAGCACAGTGCTGAGCTCCCTGCAGGATGGGACATTTCCTACCCACCGGGAAATCACTTCTCTTCCCCTCAGCTCACAAATTACTTTGACATTCGTTACTAATGACTGTAACGAGTATTTCAGCAGCACGTGGGAAAACCTTCCCCCTTCCTCTCTTCTCCCCATCTCCCAAACACAGCAAGCAGCAAACCCAGTGACCCAGAACAGAATCGGGACTTTCCTGGACAAAAGGAGCCTCTTCAATCCCAATTGCTTTCCGCAGAGCAAAGGAAAAGCCTCTGGACCACTTAGGCACACCAGTAGTGCCCTGATTGCCCAGACCGGGAAAATACGCAGCCCCAGAACCCTGTGAGGTGAATGGATTTGTTGGATCTGTGTATCAAAAGGGAGAAAACTGTTCTGACCACCTTCCAAAGAGCTGAAAATAAACAGGATTTGTGTCTCAGGTGATGGGGTTTGTTACCCGGCAGTGAGACACACAGAGAACCCTTCCACTGGAAAAGCAGCGAGGACATTTAAAAGCATCATTAATGAAATGTTTCCAAGGTTATTAAACATGATAATATGGAGTGGAAGGCCAAACATATTCTTTTGGTTAAAAAAATAAACCCCTTTTTTTTTTTTTCCCCCTGTTAGAAGGCACTAACGCTGCATATTCTGGTGGGATTCATATCCAGGATAGCAGGAAAAACCAAGCCTGCTCCCTTGCCTATCCTGCATCTCTATGTAGCATTTACAGTTTGTTTGTTTTTCTTTAAAACTACAATGGAAATATCTGCTGCCTGCAAGTCCTTGTAACACCACTGTGCATTCTCCCCCATCAAAGCACTGCACATCTTTCACCCATCTTTTGCTATTTCTGTGAAAAGAGAAAAGAAAAGGCTTGAAGTGCCTCAGCTCAGAGTCGTTTGCCCCAGTTCAGTGTGACAGCGGGGCACTCCACAAAGCATTTCTATAAATGACGTTCCTTTACAAACTAATCTAAGCTGTTTATTGTTTCCAAGGAGCATGCACTTCCACAGCAGAACAGGAAGTTTTGACAGTTTTAGAAGTTCATTAAACTCTGTGAGGAAATTTAAACAATCGGTGACAGCTTTCCTACAGCAAAAGAAGTTGCTGCCCTCTGAAAAGGCAGAGAGGCTGCCGCTTTCAATTATAACACTTCCATTAAGCCCCAGTGATTGTGTTGCTACTTCTAAATTGTTTTGGCCCAACACCCAGGGCCCACAACCCAGTCAAGCTCTTCTCTCTTTTATTCTTATAGCCAAACATTGCTTTTGTCCAAACCTCAAGCTCCTTTATCTGTAAACAGGCCAAAGCAAAGCACTGGGAGAAGTTAACAGTCTCAAGAACAGAGTGCTTCAGCTTGAGTAAAAGTACTTCTTAACACGTTTTCCTTGATAAAAAGGAATATATAAACCAGGAGAGGAGATGCTCACTGGTGTTGGTCCAGCTTCTGGGCAGGCTGGCTGGGCTGGGCTGGAATGTTTGCACCTACCTGGGGGGCACATGCAGTCCGAGGGAGCCTCTCTCGCCGTCCTCAGCTTTGCTAGTCCTTCACCCAGTTTCTGTTTGGAGGAGGAACAAAACCATCCATTTAGAGAACATCTAAATGCGGGCTGTGCACACAAGCCAACAGCCAAACCATCCAGCACACTTCCTTCCAGGGAGAGGTAATGGTTTCATCCTGTTGTGTTCAGCCTCTTTGGAAAATCCCCCATGTTATATAGTAGCACATAAATATTAAACATCTCAGAGCGAGTGGCCAGGCTGCAGCCCTCACATGGAGCAGGCAGACATTCCTCCTGCACATCCCAAAGTCCATTGAGCCAAGCTCCGTTGGCAGGATTCATTCTGAGCTCGTTACAAGTCCCACATTCAGTTGTGACCAGATTTGGCTGATTTTGTACTTAAAATTCATGCTCTGTGGAGCATTAGAGGTTTCTTTAGGAGAGGGATGAGGAGGGGCAGGAGACAGTCAAGACTGGAGTGTTCACCCACGCCCAGCTCTACCCAAAGCCCAGTGTTTCCATCTCCAAGATGAAAAACTCGTCAGTGGGACAACTAGAACTCATAAAAATTCACAAAACTAAAGAGTGCCTACGTGGCATATTGCAGGCAGATGTGAGCACACTCTGCCTGCTCCCCAAGCCAACCAGACTGCTCGTGCCTGCTCTTAGGACACTGCCAAGCCCAAGTTAATGAGCCCTGATGACAGGTATGTTACATTAACTCAACCGTGGCCCTGCACGGCTGGGGCAGCCCAGCAAGGGTGGGAAGAGCTCATCTTCACCCGCAGTCCTCACTCTCTCAGTCTTCCAGGAATGCCCTGTCTTACCTACAGTATTTGCCAAAAGACAAACAAATACTCTGATAACTGGAGTTCCAACATTTCAAAGCAAGAATATTCAAAGTACTTATTGAATTTGGGGTGTTAAGACTTCAATTTTATACAGCCAATGACCCAGTCTCTGTTCAAACATTTGAACACTGAGGACTATTCAGGAATTAGACTACCTGTTAATTGGGTTATTTTCCTTTTATTCTGAGGATTAAACAGTTGTATCTCTTGTTGAAATCCCATGCATTTCTCTCTAGCTGCTAGGATGTGATGCTAAGAGGTCCTGAAAGTGTCAACGTGATTTCATACCACCTGAGAGAGAAGGTGTCCTGAGAGAAGTAACAATATCAGAATGATCCAGCTGCCTTCTGCAAAATATACACTTTCCTTGAGAAAGTGTGGCAAAGAATTATCTAAGCAGCCTTTTCTGACAGTCACCTGCAGTCTTAATGTTACAGAGTTGCTCAAATTTTAACTGTTTACTTTTAAAGTACGCTCAAGGAAATGAAAATAAGCCCTTCCACCCTTCTGGTTCAGCAGGCATCACTGGGAACGGCAGAGGAGACCTGAATCCTGGAGGGAGTCCTCCGTTCTCCCATTCAATTGTTCTTGTCATGAAACTGATTAGTCTGGACACTGCGGACAATAAATCACCTTGTGAACAAAACGGTCCAGCTTTGTTTACAACAACTGGATGCTTCTATAATCCTCCCGCTAATGTTTTCCCTCCAGTGTGAAAACGACACGCTTCGAGTTGGGGCTTTTGACACAGAGCAAGTGGAGATGCTGCCACGTCTGGGCCACGCTGTTGGCAATGTTTCAGAGGGCATCAAAGCAGGAGCCTGCAGCACGTCCCCCTGATGGGACAGCCAAGGGAAGGGCAAGGTCCTGCCACAGCCAACCCAGCAATTTCTCCAGAGTTAGATGGATGCCTGTCACAGGGCCAGAAACTAAATCCTAGCTGTCCAAATTGGCCTTCATTACCTTAACTACACACTCAACCTTCCTTTATTATTTCCTATCCTCTTTTCCTTGCCAAACACTTAAACAACACTAACAGGAACCGAGCCAGTGTGTTGATGTTGTATTTGCTGCTCTTTATACACAGCTCTGCCATAAATTATGCCAGCAAAGCCCTCGACTGGTGTATGGAGTAATGCCTTTTGGGTCGTGGCAGAACAAAGGATGCCGGGCCATGCACAGAGAGCGTATGGAGCTTTGTTTTCACTTCTGAAATACTGTGGTAAACTTCAAAGCAGGACCAGCACAGAATTTAACAAAAAAAAAAAACAAAAAAAAAAAACACTGACCCCAGGCATCAGTTGATGTTCATGATGATGGAAATACTCGCTCGCTCTCCAGAAACTCTCAAGCACAGAAAGGGCAGGAGTTGCCTGACAAGCGAGCAGGCTTATGTAACAGAGTTTGGTCAAGAAACAGGCACTTTCTGAAGCTTTACCATAAATTAGTAGGTTCACTTAAAATTACCATTAATAGATAACCACAATCACTACCACGCATTCCTTGAATTTGTTGCTTGGTTCAAAATTTGCTCTAGCATTGACAGAAGTTCGGTCGTACTAAATATTTCAACAAGCTCACTCTTGCATTAGAAACACAATTATGTGGTTTTGCTTTATTTTCCCCTGTACAAACTCCATCTGAGCATTCCCAGTACAAAACAAGCTTTCCACACTTAACTAAATCTCAGCAAGAGGTTGCACATGATCTTACACAGTGCCACAGAAACCATTCCCATTGCTAAGCACATTTATTGTAATAATTGGAACAGAACCACTGCCATGACCGGCAGGCTAATTCCTGCCTGGAGAAAAGACGTTAACTGGAGTCTGTGATTACGCCTCACAGGCACCCCTCTGGTGTGGTATTCAGGGTTTTCACAAAAATATTTTTAACATTTCACTTTTATCAAGGCACATCAGTGCAACTCTGACAGCAACAAACCATCAAGAGGAATTGTCTCCCCATGCCCCCAGCTCTGCCTCCATCCCTTCTCACAGCCCCACAGGGCACCACATACAAACACATTTTTGCACGACTGAGGCTTCATGGCTGTCAGGATTTTAATGCAGCACCGTGTTTTGCACCCCAGTCAGGCCATTAATAAAATCCCAGTGTAAAACCTTCCCCAGATGTCAGAACGGATCACTCGGGGTGTCCTCCGGCAGCCCATAAGCCGTGTTGAATCTTGCCGAAGTTTGTGAACTACTGTTTAAACAAATCCAGCAAACCAACTGTGGGATCTTCAAGCACTTCCTATGAGTGATGGAGCCCTCCCTGTCCCCCATGCCTGCAAAAAGCCCCGAACCTAAACACCAGGGTCGGGAAAAAGATAACCTTAGGATCAAGTGTAACTTCTCCCAGAGATTCGGTTTAGTTACAGGGAAGGCACCACTGTGGGTAATAGTTCTCCAAGCAGGGGAAATCTTTCAGCGCAGAAATATCTATTGAATAATTTCAGAAAACCCTGGGACTGAAAGTTAAGTAACTAGTGGCGGGTCTCCTCCGCCTGCCATAAATCAGTTCTGCACTGCCAGACCACAATACGCTGTGATAGACAGTCCAGATAACAGGGATCATGTTCATAAATTTCTAACAAGGAAATTATGGTCCATTACATCCCAAGATAAATAGTATTTAAGTACTCAGGTTGCCCGTGCCGGTGAATAGAACGAGGGGCAAGTCGCATCCCCTCAAAAACTGCCGATCCCTCACCTGAGGCGTTTTGTCTGACGGGCACTGCCACTCCTCGCCCCGCGCCCGATCCACGGGGAACGGCGGCAAAAAGGGGCAAGTTTGGTAACAGCGAGGAAGTTTTTGCAAAGGGGAGGCGAAGCCCGGTGGCACACGGAGCGAGCCCCGCTCTCCCCGGGTCTGTCCCGCCTGTCCCGCGGGCGATGCCCACCCGCCCTCCGCTCCGCTCACCTCGCGGAAAAGCTGCTCCACGCGTGGCTGCAGCGCGTCCAGCAGCGGCCCGTGTCCCCGCTGCTCCAGCGCGGCCAGGCGGCCCTGCAGCTCGGCCGTCTTGGCACCCAGCAGCAGGCACACGGCCACGGCGCTGAGCGAGAGCAGCAGGCACAGCGCGGAGCTGGCCGTGCCCGCCGCGGCGCCGCTGCCCGCGCTCATCGCGCCGCGCTCCGCGGTCCCGCTCGGCTGCCGCCCGCCGCCCGCCGCCCGCCGCCCGAGCATCCAGCGCCGCCCCGAGCGCCGCGGCACTGCCGACGGAGCTGCACAGAAGTCCGCTCTCCCCTCCGCTCTCCCCGCCGACACGGGTCTTAAACGGAGGAAGCGGGGCGGGGGTGGCGGCTCGCCCCCCCCCCCCCCCCCCGCCCCGGGGGACGGGGGGAGGCGCG
>JAWWEU010000029.1:10543210-10589490 GCA_035583155.1 Acropternis orthonyx
CCTCCTCCCCGTGGGGGATTGCGCGGGGCAGATCCCACCCCCGCCGCCCGGCCCCCCGCGGGGACCGCTCCCCCCCGCCCCTTGCGCACACCCCATCGCGCCCCTCCCGGGTTCGGGGCACGGCCGGAGCCGCCCCGGGGCGCGGGGTGGTCCCGCTGCGGGCCCCGGTGAGCCCCGGGCGCCCTCCAGCGGGATCCCCCCGCCGGGAGCGAGGAAGGAGGGAGCGCGAAGGCTGTGCCCGCCGCGGGCACACGGACAGTGGGAACGGCGAGACGAGTCAGCCGGCCAGGAGGTTTGTGGCTTCTGCGCTACCGCGCGCCTGGACCGCGGTCTGTTTTAGGGACGAGACCCTACCTGGAGCCCCATCACGCATTGTAACTCACCGCAGTGAAGTGCTTCAGGAAGCCTGCGAATGAGAGAAACTGTGCTCAGGGATAAGCACTGAGTACCCCCATACTGTGCCGTGCCTTTTCCTCGCTGTTACGGAGTTCATCACAACTCTTAAGGTACCTGCAAAATATCCCCCGGTAACTTCATGCCTTTATGCCTGTCTGGACTCTTAAGCACAGAGCATGCAAATCCAAATGTACTCTTTGCCTCCTGACCACAGGCACTGCCCTAGTAGGAGTAATTCTTACTTCTAGGATAGGTGAGTGAAGCATAGGAGAGTTCAGAAATGCTATTATGTCATTAATTATACCAATGTCAGATTCTCGTTAAGTTTGTTAATAAAACACACATATGTGCACAGCTAGACGGCAGTGCTGCACATATACATGATTTTGTAGCTACTATTTCCAAAGCAGTCAGCCAGGCAAATCTGTATCCTTTGCTAACAACTGTTTCCTGCTCTCCTTCCTAGCCTCGAGATACAAAGAGAGCACCTCTTCCTTACCTCCTTCTCCCCGTCCTTTCTCTGAGCCTGCCAAGACTTTCCTTACAAGCTCCTACAAGATCGATGGCACACTCAGCACCTTCACACTGGGGGAGCTGCTCAGGTGCAAAGCATCTTGCCCTAAAATGGGCCCATGTGAGTGAAGCCCTCCTGACACCCAGAAACTGAAGCAAGAGGCAGGACTGGGCACTCCTGCAGCAGGTGAGCCCTGTCCCAGAACACCAAGCCCCTTTCCTGGGCAGTTTATCTCTCAGCATAACATTTCCTCCACTCGGATCAGCTTCTGCAGCTCTGGACCTCACCCATCAGAGCCCCAGCCCTGGGTGCTGCTGAGCACCCCACAGAGCTCCACGGGGTAGTCCAGGGGTCTTGGACACTTGTCCCTGCAAAATAACTTGTTCCTGTAAATGAGGCCCGCAAAGCCACTTGGCACCTCACTGCAGATGCCACATGAATCGTGATAGCGCTTTATGAAAGGTTTAGTGGAAGAAGAAAAGTCAGTTTAGACAGGGCTTTATATTCTTTTCTAACCTCTATCTCCTTAATGCAAGGCATCTCAGTACATACATCAACAAAGCACTCTGTAGGCAGGAGTACAGAGTCTTTCCCTAATTTTGATAGAACTGTTTTATAGTTACAGTTTTATTGTTATAGCAGCATATAAACTTTTCTTCCTCCCATCTGCCTTTGATTTGCATTGCTTAGCTGATACTCTCAGCCAAGTCCTTGCTTTGCCTCTGAAGCTGTGGGATGGAAAGTACTGTGGGAAGAAGGGAAGGAATTTACTCTCCTCCTGCTCAGCCCTGTGGAGCTGACCTGGATGGCACCGACTGTTAAATTTTCTGTCATGCAGAGCAGAAACAATGTCCTCAACACCAACATCCAGGGAAAGGGGGTGGCTAAGAAGAGCTGTAATCAATCCCAGGGGGTGGCACTGGTTACAGAAGATAAGCTTTCAAAGCCTGTCCCAGCTCTATTCTATCCCCAATTCAGAGATATGCATGTCTGGAGCCTCTTGCAAATGAAGCCTCCTCCACATGAGTAGAACAAGGACATCAGTTTAAAATCTTACCCTGCGTAAGGGCTAACTCAGCAAGCACAAAACCTGAAGTCAGCTCCTGTGGAGCTGGAACAATTTATTGTTTCCTTCCTTTGAAGAAAGGTTTGTGTGGTAAAGTCAGGATGAAATAAAGAGCCAAAATTTGCTTATTGCAGCTATCCTGACAGACAGCCTGAACGATGCCTTCCATGGAAGGTTCCCCTCCTACTGCTCAGCAAGCCAGCCATGCTGTGTCAAACAGATTAAGAATTGGAGTAATATCAGGAAAACATCAACTTAGACTTAGAAGAACAAAACCTACCAAAGTACATTAATGGGTCTTGGAAACTTGTACAATTTCCTTCTCAACTCAGCACCTGAGTTCAGGAGTCACAGCTGAGAATCCAGACTTCTTGTATAGTCTTGATGCCAGCATTTCTCAGTTGCCAAGGTTACCTCATTTATCAGCAATTAGAAATCAAGCTCCACAGAAATATGCATTTGAAGACTTCAGAATGATCTCCTTACTACTGCAATTCTGTGGCATGCTGTATTCCTCTGCAGCAGTACAGTCCTTCTAAAAACCTTATCACAAAAGTGTTCATCTGTAATGACTCAAAACAATATTTTAAATAGGAAATGCTACTTTTCAGACCTTAACTAAAAAGATTAGCTATAAATACTTAACACTGAAAGTATCAGACAAGTTTCCAAGGACTAACCAGCCAGCTGGAACAATGAATGCTGTTTAACAGTACATCTGGGAAAAGGTGACCCATAAAAAACACCTACTTAGGATATGCACTATTTCCCACCATGTTTCAGAATGCCACCAAACTGTTACACAGCATAACTAGGTGGCCCTAGTCCTTCAAGTATTTTCTGTATGACTAATAAAACAAGACTTTTTTTTTTTTTTAATGTTTCTAGAACTCCTTCAGCCAACCCACCCACACTCTTCACCTACAGGTGGTCAACTAGCCTCATCTGCAAAAGGAGAGTGGCACAGGTCCAGACAGAAACAATTTTCAAAAATGAAAATTACTTTTATTTTTCACTTTGATACCCATAAGACTACAACTGCTCAACAAGGTAAACATAACAGTTATACAAAACATAGGTAATTATTTACAGTCTTAACTGTACAAAATAATTTAAAGCTTACAAAAGTTTCATGCAACCTCTGCTGACTGACTGACACAGTCTAGGAAATCTCCTTGAAGAAGCATAAAATATCTTTGAATTTATTTATTTAATGGTTCAAAGAAAGGATGCTGCAAGGCTTCATCAAGAGTAATTCTTTTGGCAGGGTCATATTCCAGCATCCTGCGAACAAGGTCGAACAGACTTTGATGATCTGTGTCTTGGCAATGCATGAATTCCTGAAAGAAAAGAACAAGAGGTATTTCAGAGAGATCTTTCACAACTGTGAGTCAAACAGAGTAATAAAAACGTTGCCTCCTACCTTTAAAGGCTTGCAGCGTCTCCTGACATACCGGCCTGCAGAGCTGTGCTCATCCCAGTCCAGCTGGTCATGGTGAAAATAATGCTTTCTGCATGGTGAGGAAAATAACATGAAGACAGTGTCAGTGCACAAAGCAGGCAGGGGCTTTTCCAAGTTTTAAAACACCCTGAAGTGTTCCTGCATGTATCTGTGGGATTAACATTTCTTTTAGTGTAAATGTATTCACAGAGACCTGTTACTTTTGTATTATCATTGTCAGAATAACTAGAAAACAAGGTCCTTCAATATTCCAACCAACCAGGCAGCTACTGAAAACATATTTTCCAATGCTGACAGTTAAAGAGAAGGATGATTTCAGGTATTTCAAGAGGACTGCTTGTTCTCATCTGCTAGTAACAAAAAACCCAGCTTTTGTCTATCTATCAGCATTTAAAAAACATTTACAAAATCTGCAGAGTTTAAGTCATTAGCAACTATTTAACAAAATCAGATATTCCCAAATGCCTTTAAGAAGCATACTGTAGATATATGAGACAGTTTTTTCCCCTGTTTCCAAGTGCACTATAATTAGCTGGACAACTGTAGCAAACTAACCATATTATCCAACTCAGAACGACTGGAATTCTACTACAAGTTACAGTTACCTACATTAGCTGGCAAGAGGACAGCTTATTTCAGACAGAAAATGGGCCATTGAATCCCACACTCTTAAATTTTTTACATAAGGGGCATATAAGAGAACCCTACGCCAGCTGCTTCTCCTTGCAATGGAAGTGGGAAGCTTCTGCTGCATGGAGTTGTGTTTGAGGAAGAAAGATCACATGAAGCACGTCTGAGGGCTATGAAGGGCCAGTGGAAGAGGATGGCAGCAAGACAGGACCCTCTGCTTCCTCTCCATATAAATATTCCGATGACAGCAGAGTTTATACAAAAACTGATGTCTAATACTGTTCTGGTGACCACCCGAAACTTCTCTTTAAAGTAAGAGTAAGAACACTGATACTCAGTTACATTTTGAGAGGCTGACAACTCATACTGAGACCAGAAAAGAGGACTACTGTCAGCTATTTAATTTGCCTCAATCTGACCCCATGTCTTGCAACAGACAAATCAGTAACAAAATGCCTGAGTCTCTGCAGATCTTCAGCAGCTCACACCCAGCAACAGCAACTTTATACTTTCTCTTGTAATAGCAAAATATTTGGCAACTTACCATTTCTATAGTGAACATACCTGGATTTTTTGATCATGTGAGTGGGCAGAGGCCCCAGGATTCTTTCCATCATTGCCAGGTGTTCTTTACTATCATGTGTCTGTGTGGAAAAAGCAATAGATGCACTTAGCACATTTCTCTCCTCTCAGCCACTTGGTAACAATGCTCAGCTATAAACAATATGCTTGCCAGAGTACTGTCACAGTATCTTTAAATGTTACCACATCAAATCATTAGAAACAGATTATGCAATGCAGATTATACAACACTTTCCACAGTTAAGATGGCCCTTGAACAACAGAGTTCATAAACCAAGTTTTGTACAAGTGTTATCTTTACACTTAATTGCAGCAGTGTCTTGAGACTCTAGACAGGCTTCTTCAACCAAAATGCCAGAACAGACCATCTCAGACACTCTGAAGAAGATATCCAAGCCTCTTATTTTCATGTATGCATGCTGGCTTTACAGTCTCATCTATATAATCCTTAAAAAGCCTGTGAGGTTATGCCTTTTATACTCTTTTATACTTAATGACAATTAAGTATATGTCATTAAAAGATCAAAATCAGTAGTCTATAACAAACACATTCTGTTCAACTTTATGTACCCACCTGAAACACTGTAAATCCCAGGTAATACTCAATCAGAATACAGCCAATACTCCACACATCACATGGCTGTGACCATCCCAGTGCTGCAAACCAGGAAAAGTTTATGTTTTACTTTTCAATATATTCTCAAAACCCCCAACCCACAAAGCACATGCCCAGTTTCCACACATTTCCTGATGCTGATCTTATCCTTTCACGACTCCCCAAACCTTGGTGGGACAGAGTGGTAAAGAAACATGTTTGGACTTCTGTTTTTAGAGGATTTCTCTTCCTGTTTACTGTCACGAATTTTAACACCACTATCTGAGAGATAACTGGTTATCAGAACTATCAGAAACTCCTCCAATTTATGAAGTAAGGACACCTGAATGAACTGCAATTAACTGTCAGAAGGTTTAAGAATCTTTACTGACCCAAAATAACCTCAGGAGCTCTGTAATGTCTTGTAGACACTAATGTGCTGTGATGCTCATCATCAAAAGTTGCACTTCCAAAATCAACAACTTTGATGTCAGTGTTTTTTAAGGTGCGCTCATCTCGCTTCTGCAAGAAAACCAAAATGCTTTCTGTTAGTGTTTTTAAAAAGCATGCTTAGGCAAAAGGTATTATTTATCACATGAACTATATCTTCAAAGTACCAGTTAGAATAAAATGCTAAAAATTAAAACCCGTGTAAAAGAACGCTTCTTCCAAATACATCAATATCTATTCAGCTCAATGATCCAAGACAGGAGAGTGGGTAACAGCGATTC
This sequence comes from Acropternis orthonyx, assembly GCA_035583155.1. Lineage (NCBI taxonomy): Eukaryota > Metazoa > Chordata > Aves > Passeriformes > Rhinocryptidae > Acropternis > Acropternis orthonyx. The sequence continues at coordinate 10,549,187 of JAWWEU010000029.1, forward strand.
AATCTGAATACCCAAAGCAGCTGAGTAAAGACCTTTCCCACAGTAACAAGAGTTCTTGTCCTCTTTTGTTAACTTTCAAGTAACTTCAGTTACTTGTTACCTCTGTCGATTTTTCTTAAAAGAGAAGTTCCAGTGAAGAGAGAAGCAGCACAACGTAAGCTGGGAGAAACAAAGAACAAACTTACCATTTTAGCATTGTACTTCACAATGTAATCAGACTCCACAAACAAGATATTTTCAGGCTTTAAGTCTGTGTGAGTTAGTTTATTATGGTGTAGAACTAGAAAGAAAAAAAAGAACAGTATTCCATAATTTATATATTAATTTCCTAAAGGAAAACCCAAAAAACACCCACTTATTTGACAAGACTATTGAAATTTACTTACAGTTTATAGACTGGCAAATTTGGTAAGCCATGTTTCTAATGTCATTAATATGAAATGGCAGAAAGCTGTTTTCCTTAATAAAGTCATAAGTACTAAGTCCCAGGAGTTCAAAAACAATGCAAACATGGCCATGATGATCAAACCATTCCAGCATCTGGACACAGCGGCTTAAAAAAAGAAAACAAAAAGAAAAAAAATGAAAACTCCATTTATTGAATAATTCCTTTCCATAAGTCCTTGGGATATTGACTGCTCTATAATTTTATACTTACAAATTGCTGCTTGGATCCATATTGTTTAAGTGTTCCAACACCTGTATTTCTGAACGGGCTGCCTCCCGGTATCGACCAACATTTTTCACAATTTTAACTGCTACATGCATTCCTCTCCTTTAAAAGAAAGTAAAGCATCACAAACTGGATCCATTATTGTCAAATACCCACAAGCCCAAAGCAGCTTGATGTTAATAAAAGAGACACGGGAAGATTAAAGGTCATGGAGAATTATGAATTGGATTAGGGGAATTTGACTTCAGCATGCTGCACTCAAGCAGAACGCGTTTTATAAAAAAGTGAATGTAACACTGAGCTTTCCTTCCTCAAATACTCACAGTACATGCTACACTAACTACTTCCCAGTGTTACTCTCTCATCTAGAGCAGAATAAACAGCAGGAGTCCTGCAAATTGATGGCAAAAATTAACGAAGTTCTCATTTGAGCAAAAGCACTCCTGAAGTTTGACCTTTTTTCCTGCAACTTGCACAACTTGTTCTGGCTCTTTTCCAGTGCTCCTATGGAATCAGGGGAATTGAGTAACTTCTGAAGATTAGGTTATGAGTACTTTGCACCAGTGAAAACTGCCCTGCACGGACTGTAGCATTCCAACTGTAAGGCTATTACTAAAATGGAACACAGACACACACAGCTCATTCTGTTCCATTCACTCTCAATTTTTAGCTGTCTCTGTAGAGCTCTTTCAATTGTAACGACTTCAGAACACTGTCTGCCCTCACACCATGATCTCAAGCTCCAGAACAAACTTAACTCATGAAATGGCTGAACAAGCAAACCAAAGGCAGAGGAAAACAGATTGAAATCACCTCACAGAACTGCAGATCTATAATATATGGTTAAAACAGTCTGAGTTCTAACAACTGCTAGAACATACAGCAGTAGTGGAAATACAGTAATTTTCTTATCCTCCACCAGACGTGCCATCACATGGAAGTAATCATTCCATAAAAACAGGACTGGATACTAGATTACTGTTTATTAAAAAAAACTTTAAAGGATAATTTTGATTATGGAGCCTGAGGAAAGCTCAATCAATTCCAAGCAACTGCTTTCACTGAGAACTAAAACTACTTTCTCAGTATCTCACTGCAACATCTTCTAAACATCAGTCTCCCAAACTAATTCTGCGCTCTTTACCTACTCTCACATTCTCTAGTAATGGCAGCAGCACTTAAGAGACACAACAGAAAAAGGTAATGAAGCAAAACATCCCTCTTAGTCATTAAAAAGGGCACATGACTTCAATTAGTAGTTTGTACCCTGTGATTAGACAGCTTGTAGAGAATAAAAAGTTAAAGAAGGTTTATTTTTGAAAGAAACCCTCTCCACACAGATATCTCCCAAATGCAGTTAAAGAAGTTTGTTAGAGAGAGGTTCTCAAGAATTTCAGAGGAAAATCAAAAGTATTTTTCTAGATGACATCTTGTATCAAGTCAATACTATCCCAGGGATTTCACAGAGCAATAGAAGAAACAAAACACATTTATACTATTGGAAGAGATGACTGAAGCACCTTAAAGACAACCAGGGACACGAGGTATCACCTGAAAGTCCTTAATGATTTTAAACTGGAAACAAGCTTACAAAGTAGTTTTCAAAACCAGTATAACTGCTTTTCTTAAATACACTGCATTGCTCCATTTGAATTGGTACTTTATTTTAAAGAAAATGTCCCTGCACTTTAATTTCTGATCTAAGAAGTGTCTTTTGTCATGAGATCCACTTATAAAGGTAACCAACACTTACATATCATGATCTATGCACTCCACTACTTTTCCAAAAGCTCCTTCTCCTAAAGTCGCAACAATTTCATCTAAAAAGAACAAAGATAAGTTAGAATTATACAACTACTTAAACAAGAATGAATATTATTAATGTAGATTTAAAAATGTGCCATTATAAAAGCATAATTACTTTAAATTTCAGCATCTGAATGCATTACTTTATTGGACAGGTGTCATGAAAACAGTTAGCCAAAAAACTATCTCTTGTTCTAATCTCAAGATTCAAGTTCATTTACTAATTGGAACTTCTTGAACACAGTATTTAAATTCTACAGAAAAGAAGATATGCAAAAAAACAAAAAAGCACAAAAAAAACAGAACAAAAAGAGCAATGAAGATTTCTTTAGCCCCCCTCCTCTGACATACTATTCTAAACAGATTTTTTTCTGAAAAGTTTTTTAAAAGTGTTGAAAAATGTTCTATACATCTTGCTCTTAGAACGTCTCCACTTTCACAGATCAGGTGACCCTCCTCATCATCCTCTACACTCCTGGATCTTTTCCTTCGGTGACTCTTCTGGAAACGGCACCAAGATCGTCCAGCCAATCAATATATCAGAGTGAATTCAGGGCAGAATACGCAATTCATTCAGCGGGGAGATATTCAGGCATTCAGTTACACACCAGGCCACGAACAGTTGGCAGGAGCAATTTCAAATTCAGTCCCCAGAAATTCACAGGGCACAGTTTATGTTACAGAAGAAAAACATGGCAAGGAACAGATTTTCAGATAAATACTTAAAAGTGATACAAGCAACAGAAAAAAAACAACACAATTTTGTCTCTCAAACAGTGGCTTAATTGAAGACAGATTAAGACTGCAACATTGCTATTTCTAATACTTTGCTAACAAATCGTGAAAAACAGTATTTATTCACAAATCTAAGCTCTCAGTCAGGTGAAATATTTCTATTCTTAAAACAGACACTTCACATAACCGATTTTACTTCCCTCATGTTTAGAGAGAGAAGAAAAATTACTCTGAAGTCCTTAATTTGCATTGTATAATCTCATACAACTTGCTGTTTCTACTGCAGAAAAGTGATATAAAACACCTGGAGCTGCAGATGCATCACTGGGCATCAGGCCAATCATAAGAAATTCAGAGCACGCCTTCAAGAAGGCAAGCAGCAAACTTCTCCCATCTAAGACATTAGATGGCATTATCTTTGCTCATGGCTTACCAAAGGTTTCTGGAATTAGGCGTAGAACTGTTCTTATCAATTTACCAGACATGCACATTCATACTTGCAATTAAGCCTATGTTAGAAAGGCATGTCGTTTCAATTACTCTGAGTAATAGGATGGATGGCATCTCAGAGTCCACCTGAGAAAACATAGTTCACTATGCTGCAATACTAAGTGACAACTGTACTTTACAACAGGATAGCTACCTGTCTTCAATTTCAAGATAACATTTTTCAGATCAATCCCAGTGATTCTGACTACCAACCACCTACATTCCCAGTGTACAACTAGTACTGGTAATAATCCCACTCCCCCCAACCCAACACTGATCCAAAAATCTCAACTAAGAACAATATTCACATGCTCCACAAATGGTCTCAAATACAAATTCTTTTTTACTAATATATTTCTTAAAGTACTGCGGATCAGGAATTGAAGCTCTAGCACTCACTTAAGAAGTCTATTACCACTAATTCATTAATAATAAAGTTAAAAATTACTCATACCGAATGCGATTGGTGACTGGAGCAATGATGTCTCTTATGCTTCCTTTTATGACTACTTTTCCTGCTCCGACCAGAGGATTTGCTATAGTGGTGATGGTGACTCTTTTCATAGTCTCTGTGATAATGCCTGTGGTCATACACTTCACAGAAGTCACTCCTGTACTCCTCAACATATCTCCGGTCATGATGGTCTCTTTCATTTATGGCTCTATCGTCCAAATAATGACTGAAAATATATTTCAAGTGAATGTTCTCCACTTCAATAACTTGAGCTTCCAACAAGATAAGTGACTTGAGCTGAGTTACACAGTATCTGTCTTTACAGCAAAAATGTTTTTAATTGACTCCCTCCCCAAAAACAGTGGAGCTTTTGATGTTACTTTATTAGGATGTTAAGAACATTGTCAGTCTCAAATACACAGCAGCCATCCACATGAACAATATATGATCTGTCCACAGTTTGCACTCTAAGTGAGAAACTCAGACTTAAAAAGGAGAAACACTTCCTGAAACATACTAAGCAACTCCATCACAATCTTAGAAGTCTCACAATAAGACACTTTCAATACAGAAATCATCTCTTTCTATACTTTCAAAGCTCAAAGTGTTTAAGAAAAGTGAAACCTAGAGACTGAGAAAAGTAGCATCGTTCTTAGTGCTCTGCAATGAACATTAAAAACTCAGAGATTATCTGGAACAAGGATCTTCTGCACAGAAAACAGACCTTTAGAAAAGCTGCTGAGTCGCAGAGTCCCCTTACTGCTGTACACCTACCCCTTCCAGCATTTTATAAGAATGAGTACGAGCTCTTAAAAGAATTCCATTGGATCTTCCTCTCAAGGAAAAAAACCAGAAAAGTACATTTTTCCAGTGAAAGCAGGGCGGGAGAAAACACAAACCAATTCCAAATTAGTAAGAGAAATTCATACTTACCATTGTATTAAATGATTAAACACACCTCCTCTTCCTTTTGTTCACGTTAAAGAAATTAAAATGTGTCTTTTTACTTGAAATTTAATATTGACTGTATTCAACGCCAATATTCAACTGACACCACTGAAACAAACTAGCAACATTTACTCTTTTTTAATAAAGATATTCTATTGAATGGGTCAGGTACTGTGTTAACAACTACCCATTAAGCTTGTCTTAAGTGAGCCAAACCACGAGGAATTGACAATTCTGGGCACTCAACAACTCATATCCTGAAAACACATTTATTTCAGACACAGTAAGAAACGTTTGCACTACTCAGTTCAGAGTCTTATACCTTTCTGAAACGCGACTTGGTTTATAGTGCTTGCTTTCTTGGCCACTGCTGTGGGACCTCTTTCTGCGTTTGCGGCTGCTACTGTGCTTCCTTTGATCCCAGCTCCTCCTGTCGTCCCACTCAGGACAATGGGATTGCTTTGAATGCCTCATCTCCCACTGGAAAAAACAAAACAAATCAACAAATGCACATGCAAGTCAACTACTGCACCCTGATCAAGTAAGACAGAACTAGAAAGAACCATCTCCTCAAATAACTCTTGCTCCTCAGCTCCCCCCCACCCCCCCACCTCCATTATTTCGGTTTGGCGAGCAGACACAACTCTGTCATTCCAACACTAGTGCTGTTATGAAACACAAATCAAGATTAACTAGGCCAACTCATCTTCACTTAATAGCTTCAAACATGTCATTAAAGCCTGTTCTAAATAAACTCTCAAGTGACTGAACAGAATCATTTCCTTAAAGAACCTTCTATTGGCAAAAACCTTCATCTCTAAACACCATCTCTGACGAAAGCTGGATTTGGCTCTTCATACTACATAGTACATAAACTACTATATGAAAATCGGTCTAAAAACTTCTCACAAAATTCTTTACAGATCACCAGCAAGCACACACTTTTAACAACTATCACTGTGAATTCTGATGGATTAACACAACCCTTGAGCACTAAAAGCCAGGCCACAATTTTTGAACCCTATTTCAGCATTCAGGTCTGTCGGTGTTCTACAGTTCAGCTGATTTGCCAAAGACAAAACCCACCAGCTTGTCTTGCTGGATGTTAGGTGCAGGAATTCTTTGTTCAAACAGGTACATGCACAACTGGGGAAAAAAAAAAAAAAAAAGAAAAGTAAACCACAGCTGTAGAATTAAAGAATGTAACACAGCCAACTATTATTTGTTTACTCATCTCTGGCAAAAGTATTTTGAAAGCAAGAATAACCTTACATATCTATTCCAGTATATTCCAAAGAAAGAATTTACACAAGAAAAAGTTTCCATAGTGAATAGTGGCAGTGAAAACAGCAGTTCAGACATAAAGACAGCAGTACAATAGGAAAAATGATGCTTGTAATCATGTGTAAATTGTGCAAATCTGTGTAAGTTTGCACAGAACAATGTTGGTTGCCTCTGTACAAAGAGGAGGCATTAAAAAGGAAACTTCTAGAACATGTAAATGAAAATGCTTGTTCTGAAAAAAGTTTTCTGATACTTTCGTAAGATTTATGAAAGGCTGGTAGTTGAAAAAATGACAATGGACACTTGCACCAATGCTTTTTACAGAAACTGGTTTTTAAAATATAAATACAATGCAAATAGAGTGACAAACTGTGCAAAAATCAGTGACTGTTACACCCTTTGGGTCAGTCATGATCTAAGTCTTAAAAAATCTTATTCACTCATGAAATGTTAAAAAAATTTAAAAACAGTAACATAGGAAATGACAAATCAAAATACCTGAAAAATTAAAACCAACTTGGTGTTTCATTTACATGCTTGAATTTTTTTTTCCTCCTTGCAGAGCACCAAAGCCATTTTCCAATATTTTCACCTTACGTAACTCGGGTTCTGGAGCACACTCAGGTTTCAGTTACCCTACTTTTGAGGTGCAAAGTTCCCCACACACTCTAACTGAGGTGAACTGAAAATTTTACTTATTCCTTCCCCATCTGGCAGAAGGCAGGCTGCACTAGGGCTCTTTAGTGCAATAAAATCACCATTAAAGTGTCTTGCAGAGCAGGGCTTGGGGGTGGAAAGATAGACATTTGATACAGTAAACTGGAGAAACTATTTTGTTGACGAATTAACTGCTGCTTAATTACACTCAAATGCACATAGGATTAGTGGAATTAAGACAGAAGCTGCCAATTCTGTCCCCAAAGGAGCCAAGCAAATGCAAATGAGGAGGAAATGGTCAGCATCGGGCAGGAGCCACCTTAAGATTTTTGACTATTGTGCTCTCCCTCTGAATTTATGCGCCAAGAAACTTCACTTATGTAATCCCGACAGCTGCCACGAACATATGCATTCCTGTAGCATATGGAACTAATCCATATCGCAGGCAGTTTTCACTCCCACATTTTGCCATCAGGTTCCTGAAACAGGAGCCACGGCCCGTTTGCAAACGACCCATGCGCGACAAAGGCCGCAAAACGCCTCGCCATAACCTGCCTACACAGCAATTTTTAAATGCCTCTCCTCCAAAACTTGGCAGGCGGGGGAGGTCAAAGGCTTATTGCTTCTGGGGCGGCCAAAGTCCGACCCCGCGGGGCCTGCAGGGGCAGCCACCCCCCCAACCCGCGGCCCCTCAGCCCAACCCAGCCCGGCCCAGACCCACGGTGGGTTCCCCCGGGGCCGGGCCAGGGCTGGGGTCACCGAGCACCGCCCTCCCCAGCCCCCCGCACCCCGGCGGAGGCCCCGGCAGCGCTCGGGAGCCGCGGGCCCTCCCGCACCGCGACATCCCCTCACGCAGCGGACACACGGCCAGCGCACCCACGCCCCTTCCCCCCACCCCCCCCCAGCCCTGCGCGTCCCCGGTGCTTCGCCGCCCTCCCCGGCAACACAGACGAGCGAGGAGAGGAGCGAAGGTGAAAAGAGCAGGGGGGGAGAAGCGCGGCCGTCCCCACTCACAGCTGAGAGCGAAGGCGAGCGAGCTCCGTGTCCGCCCTGCGCGCACAGACAAAATGGCGGCGGCGAGCGCGGAGCGGCTGCTTCCTCCTTCTCCCTCGCGCCCGCGGCGTCTGCGCGCCGTGACGTCAGACGCACGGCGTGGGGGCGGGGCCTCCCTGAGGCGGCGCCGCCGCCATTGCGGGGCCTGTGAGGGGAGCGCGGCCGGGCCCGCCCCGCCCCGCCCCGCCCGCCCCGCCCCGTCAGCCCCGCCACCCGTCGGCTTCTCCACGTCCTCAACGGAACCCTTCCTGAAGCCGCAAGGCCGCCCTGGAGCCGACTGGACTGCGTTCCCGTGGTGCCGCCTCAAACGGGTGTAGCAGTGCAGAAATCACCGATTAGCCCCAAATCGCCACTTAATTCCTTCCAATCGACCTCCCCGCCCTCTCCCCCTACCCTCTCCAAACGTAGCGTTTGAGGAGTTTGGTGCCCGGGTTGATCCCACAGTTAGGCCTGGCTTCATGCTCACGGTAAGGAGGCTCTTCGGTGACACAGTAAAAACCCAATAAAATAGGTTATCTAAGCAAGTCTGCAGCTCGCAGCTGCGCCATCCTCGGTGAGGAATTGCTCCGATTCCTGTGCAATTCCCCATTCGGACCTGAACACGTGTAAGGTGGTGAATCCAGCTTAGTCATGTCCTGGCAGAGCAAAACCCGCTCCAAGGAAAGCCAAGCCCAGTCACAGGCCCGAGTTAGTGCTGGGCTGTGTGGTAGGAACATTGCTGAGCTGTACAGCGGAAAAACACTGTTACCAACTCCCCTGGCTGCCAGTCAGACCGAGAATAAACCCAAAGAGACTGTTTGGAAGTGAAGAAAAGCAAACCCAAAAGAGGGGAAAAGTAGAAGTGAAAAGCAAGCTTCAAGTTTAGTAGCTCACAACGTTTGATCTGGGGAAAATCACAGTCTGTGAAGGTCATTGGGTAAATTGAGAAATTCCTGAACTCGGGGGCTTCTTTTGTAGAATAATTTTAGCAGGTTTTATCTCTAATACAGCAGGATTTTGCAGCTGAGGCAACATCCAGAATATCTAAGGTCTAATGTACTTTTTATTGAAAGCGCTGATGTCTTTTTGATGTCAGTCCCCCAAAACATTAGCAAGAAGTACTAAAATGAAGACATGCTTTTGCATTTGCGGTTTTAAAATTTTCATTAAAATGTGTTTGCCAGTGAGCCTAAGATAGCCATTTAAACCTGGTTTGCACTAGAGTGAAAATCCTGTTTCTCTTCTTGTGGTAGTGTTTTTGCTGTTTGTTTTTTGTTTTTAAGAAGAGAATCTAAGGTGTGGGGCATTGACAGCTGTTTATTGTCACTTGGTTTTTAGAAAACCTTTTAACCTCATAAATCTTGTTGAACACCAAGTCTGTTAGTGCCAATTATGGCTTTGGTGCCAGTGGTTCACTATTCCGCACTGACTATATAAATGATTGGTTATTTTTTATAAATCTTGTCATAACATCTGCAAAGTGTTAAAAGTTTTCCCGACATCTACTGATACAGCCCCTGTCTGAGGAATTCTCTCAGACTACAAGCAGCAGGAAAAAGATAGAGGCATAAAATTAAATATACAGAGTGAGAGTACACATGTGAACAGGCAGAAAATACCTGTGTACCTGACACTGGTCAACTGTAGCAGGTAATTACTGTTTCTGGCAGATTTCTTATTCCAGGAGGTGTGTCTAGGAAGAGTACCTGGATTTTATGGAAAGTTTCTTGCTGAAAAGCTGATGACAAGCCAGTGGCTGGTATTCCTGGCCAGGCAGAGAAGATGGGATGTGACAGAATCACGCTATCTGCCTTTCTTGCCCTGCTGTCTCCTCTAGGGTTTTACCGGGTTTTACCTTTTTTGTCTCCCTTTATAAATAGATGACAGCCCCTCTAACAGGGTATAGCAGCTCAGGGACAATTTGGGGAAACCACATTAATGAAAAAAAAAAAAAAGCTGATGCTGAAGAGACTATCAGAGCTGACTACCTTCAGCTTCAGCAGGAAAATTTTGGTTCTAGGGTATTTCAGTTCTCTCCTGTCAGGAAGAAGGATCTTCAGCCTGGAATAGAAGGGGTGGAATAACTGTTGTTCATTATGAAAATACAATCAATAGAAGCTGTAAAAATTTATTGGTTTCTGTCAGAGGTTTTCAGCTGACAGTTGAAAGAGGAACAAACCTATCAGAAATTGAGAATCGGGCCTTTTTGAAGAAGAAAGTGTTGTATAAACCACCTTCATGTGAAACATACATAAAGAAACTTCCCTCTGAAGCAAAAGCCTTGCAACAGATTTCATAGAACAGATTGCAAAGTGATTTCAGCTACTGCTTTTCATGCTGAACAAAACACTTGCAAAAATACCTCTGCAGACATTCAGAAGGAAAAGCAGATTGGGAAGCAGTTAATTTCCCATCCTGTTCAGGAGGTGGCAGTGGAGACCCAGCAGTGGAGGATTATCAGCTGCAATGTAAGTGGTGTCTCAGAGAAGGCTGAAGTCGGGAGAAATTCACTAGCCATGACCAGGTTATGTAGTACCAAGTAACAGCCCCTCTAAGAATGGCCATTTTTAAGACAGCGATGATTGAACAGTGAAGAATCGAACTAGAGAAATTTAGCCTTTACAAAACTGGGAAGGAGATTCATTTGAGTGTAGTTACAGCTACTTCTGCTGTCAACCCTTATGGTGTTTACTTTTGTTTATGAGATATTTCCTTCTTTAATTAGATTTGCAACACCAAATGTATGCACGGCTTGAGGAATGAGGAACACACAATGCAGCTATGTTTTAGATGGCTTTGTACAGCAGAATGCATTACAATTCAGTGTTACTGTGCTGGTGTGAGTGTATGAAAAGATAAATTCAAAACATTTGCTTCAAAATGCAATTTTGTAAAGTCACTTTTTCAAATGCCCTACCACAGTAGGTGATTCATCCTCACAACAGCTCTTCAGGAGACATAAATCTCATTTAGTTTTCTCATTGTTTGGATATAAAATTTAAAGCAGGGGTTGTCTGCCTTGCCCAAAGCCTCAGAAAAACTCAAAAACAGAGCCAGAAATTCTTGGCCTTCAGTACTTGCAGGGCTATGCTTGCTTTCTCTTAATTAAAGATATGTTGGTTTTGTTTTTCCTCCCTCTGGTTACTATCAGAGGGTGGCTGATTAGCAGTTGTGTTTTGCCTTGAGTTGTTTATAGATTTCTGCAGTTCCATGGTTTGGTTTTTACACTGATGGAGAGAATTTCTTAGGTCCCCTCGGCTGGGTGTGGGAGCAGCTGTAGCTTTGTTTGGGACCTCAGGGACAGAGTAATGACCATACTGCCTGTTTATAAGGGACTGAACTCAATGGGGATGGAAAAACCACCAGGAGCATTTCTAAGATATATCAGGGAAAATACATTATTAATGTCACAAATCACTGTAACTACTGATCAAGGGAGCCAGTGTCCCAGATTGTTGTGGCATGTGTAAATTCAAAGAGATAATAGGAGCTTGGAAAGGCAAAGTGAGAACTCACTGACAGTTGTATTTCTACTTCATGGGAGTTTATTTTTGTAAAGGAAAAGTTAAATTTTTTTTATTATTATTTTTATATTGCATAGTAGAATAGAAAAAAAAGCAAATATTCAGCCAGGTGCAAAAGAACCAAGATATAGTTATAGCTTAGGGACACATTTTCCTCATTAATGAGTTATTAAAATTCTTCTTAGAAAAGCAGTGACCCAGAAACTTTGAGTGAGGTGAAAAGTTGTGCCAGATACGATGGTTCCCTCTGAGCTGCGACTGGTGGCAGATGGGAATGGCCCATGCTGCCCTCAGCACTGTCACACACTGGCTGTGCCCTAAGGAGCTGGCAGGTCACCACGCAGGGAAGGTCCGTTCTCTGCAGTGGTTAGACTGGTTTTCACTTTGGTAACACGCAGCCCAGCTGGGATCACCGTGGGCTGGGCTCAGCTGATCCACTCCCTCTAATTGCAAGGCTCACAGGGACTGTTGAAACGTGGACTTTTCTCACTCTCTGTGGTACAGCTGGGCCTGCTGAGGATTGAAATGTCTTAACCTAATAAAGACCTGGGGGCTTGACATGGGGAAGCCCGAATAAGCCACAGTTTACAGGAAGTTCAGCCAGATGACTTAACAGTCCCATTTGGCAAGAGCAGAGTGCTGAGAAAGGAGGCTGCACGTCACACTTCCACAGGCTTTGGAGGCAGTGCCACTACTTACATGGAGCAGAAGTTCTCCCTTGGTGACAGCATGCAGGACCAGGCTGTGCTGAGTAGAGTTCCATGCTCACAGAAGCAACGTGGTGCAGCTGCCCAATGTTACATCAAGGAAACTCCACCACTTACTGGGAGTTTCACCCCTGAGCCTCTTTCTTCCTTATTTAAAAGACTTTTAAGCTACTTCCAAGGATGTCTCTTACTGTACATTGTTACTGAAATGGGCCCCTCATCTCAGTAGAAACTCTCAGTTTACTGTTTGTGTTGCCTTCAGCCATACAGATATTAAAAGAACATATTTAAACATGAGTTGTACCACAGTTTTATAGGAACAAACTGAATATACTCAGGCCCAGTCTTAGCTTTTTCCTCTCCTTACGAAGAAGTTTCCATTCTACAACTCCTATTGGGAAACTGCTTTACTATGGGAAGGGAGAATCTGTCTCTTTTTCTTGCAATGCAGTGTTCTGAATGTGCGAGGATGAAGAGAAAAGCAATAAAGTGGAAATAAGAAAGAGCAGAAACCACGGTTACTTTTGTGCCTACACACAAATTCATGAATTGTTGTGGAGAGTCAGGGACATCTTTGTATTTTTTGAGTTTCAAAGCAACCTGCGTTTCTTTACAGCTTGTTACATAGATTTGCAGTTGTTGAAATCTCTACTGCAAATAAAACTGAAGAAAAAAATCCACACAGCCGTTTTGTTTTTTTTAATTGTTATTCTTATTTGACACTCACATTACAAAATTTAGAAACCATAGACAGTTCAGGCAAACTGTTAAAACACAGTATAAATTAGGGGGGGTTAATATATAAATTCTATACATAGGTAAGTTAGCTGAACATGACTGACAAAAGGATTTCATAACAATCTTACCACAACTGTATAAAAAGGCATGGGAATAGGATGGGCACTATCACCATGAATGCAGGTTAAGACATTTTCCACAACAGCTATAAAGCGTAACAATGACCATGCTATTCTCGCAGTGTTCATGTGGGGCACAGTATGCATATTTACCATTAACGTTTTGCAAGGTCTATGTACAGTCACAAAATCATAACAGCCACTTTCAGGTAGCTTTGCTTTTTCCTCCCTGTGCATTTAATAAAGTGTTGGTATTTGTTCTGAGGATTTCTAACAAAGCTATGTGGTTTGGGTATTATGGATGGGTTAAAAGTTGGACTTGATCTTAAAGGTTCTTTCCAATCTAAATGATTCTACAATTGTATGATTCTATGGTAGAGGGATTTCCATTTGACCTGAAAATGCTAATCCTAACATGAAATTGTTTCATTTAATGAAGAAAATACAGGAAAAGCACAGTTCCTCATGGCTATCACTCACATGATTAATATATGCCAGTCTTTTAATCCATATTTATTTCCTAGCTTGATTCTTTTTCAGAACTAAAGTGATAATTTAGTTCCCATTTTTCTAAGCACACTTGTAAAAAGGAGTTACACCAGAAGAAATGTAGAACTATTTAGATATCTTTATGGGGTAATTTTTTGAAAGTATGTGCTTCCCAGGTGACCCAGGATGCATCATGCAACCTTTGAATTTCTCAATCTGAAATTAAGGACAGTTCTGCTTATCCATTTTACTCTGTGCTTTTAGGTCTGTGAGTAAACAGCTGGAGTTTGGGTTTCAGCTGATAGTCACTGTCACTAAAAGTGAAAAACCCCTTAAAATCTGGGTTTTGACCTTTATAAGATGATGAACACTTGCTAAGAGTTCTGAAACCCACAGGATAATTTATTTTCCATCTATGTAGTGTACCAGCAAATGGTGTTTTTACAGACAGATCCCTAAGGGAAATACTTGTACACCTGTAAGAATCATATCTTGAAACACTTGAATTTAATAGCTCTGTGTGTGCGTCTTTTGCTAAATTTTAATAACTAGGAGGATTCTATATTGGAACAATTACTTCTGATTCAAGGCAAGGACAGGCAGTAAGTGCTAACACCACTTGGGCTGGTGCAGCGGTGCATATGATATCAACTGTCCAGACTGCAGCCTGCATTTTTTCAACTGTTTGCCCATGGGCCAAACATCAGATACAAACCATCATACATTTTTTTCAAAAAGACTGTAATTTTTAGAAGCATAATTAAATAATGAAAGCAGTGATAGAGTACTGACCAGTGACAGTTCACTGAGGGAGTCACATTTCTCTGAAAGGTAGCTGGACTATGGAATTGTTTGTTCAGAATTCCATTCAACGGCCTTTGCACCTTTTAGAAGGAAGCTTCCTGTGCAGACATTTAACTTGTAGAACTCCTGAGCTCTGAACTCTCAGTCTTTCTGCATTCAAAAAAGCTTGGGAACATTGCTGCACTGCAGTGTTAATCTGGCTTGGCAGCTTTAGGGCCACAGGGATGAAAAGGGAGAAGGACTCCTATTCTATTATGACAGATCTGGAGTATGATTACAGAGCCTTTGTATGGCAGAGAGCTAGAAAAATGTTCCTTTGGCATTTTGCAAGAGCTGTTTATGGAGCAAAATACCACTTCTGTGGAGGGAAAGGCACCAAGGGAAGAGGGAGCAGTCTAAGCCACTCTGAATTTACAGCACCACAGCCTGTGCCTGGCCACAGTGCAGGGCAGGGAATCTGGGCAGGAGTTACTAATACTTAGCTTTTTATTGTGGCTGAGGCTGTAGCCTGTCTTGCACCCATGCAGATTAAAGGAAATACCACCCACACAAGCTATTGGCTCCCCATCTACATCTTGCATAATGTAAAAATGCAGGATGTGATGCCCTGTATGAGCATTAGCTTTAATGAACTTAGTGTTTTTTGAATATCTGAAAATATGCAAAATGTGTAAAAAGAATTGTAAAAAAATTAGCACAAAACAGATTAAACTCCAGATCTGTAACAAATTCCTCACTGTTTCATGTCCACTAGAGAAGCCTCTTTTAGTTCAAAGAATTTTTTTGTACTCATTCTGTTGGATGGGTAAGGAAGTGTAGTAGGCTTTGTCCTAGGTGAACTTCCAAGAACTTTCTACCTTTCCAAAGGGACGTGTCTCAGCATCAGAAAGCTAAGAGTGCAAGCTCAGATATGAATTTGCATGTCAGCTTTGAGCAGGATCATTCATCTAATCACCCCCGTGTCTCAATCAGTGCATGTGCCACCACACAGACGCCAGGCATGTTCCCCAGCAGTAATGCCCTGCACCAACTACAGAGGTCATGTCACTCAACAGGTAATGTTAGAAAGGACAAAAGAAGACAGCATTGGCCCACAGCTGAGCCTCTGAGCAGTAACAAAGGGGCTTTTCCCTGTTTCCTTGTCGCTCCCTTATCCCATTCTGCAACTACAACAATGGAAATAATCAGTTCATAATCAAAGGGGTTTTTTTAATTTTCAATGCGAGAATCATCTGAGACAGTGTGGCTAATTTCTGCAAGTCTAAAAAGAGAAAAAGGTTCTTAAAGCCAGAAAATCAAATTTTGATCTCAGACATGAATTAATTATTTAGTCATTGAATTTGCTGCTGAAATTTCAACAATGTCAAAGAAAACTTTTGCTAAGGCTGGATTTTCAACCTATTAAGTGCACCTCCCATCTGAGAGTTACACCTGGCACAGGGACTGTACCAGTTGTCAATGCAGTTTAATCCCTATGACTAACTAAAAACTGTACTACAGTTAATAATTGCAGGACTTCTCCAAAGCCCATCACAATCAATTGGAGTTTTCCCTCTGGCACATCCCTGTGCTTGGGATCAGTCTCATTCCATGCACAGTCATGGTTAAGCCAGAGACTGTTAACTGTGTAACATTTTTACCCTGATACACAGAACAGTGTCTTTTCTACTAAGATGTCTTCTTGATAACTCCAACTACGTATTCAGTAATCTTAGCTCTGTTCTAAACTGGATTTACAGTCATGTGCGAACCAGCGCTCATGTGCTTTAAGAAAAGGTGCATAAACTATTGCAATAAAACATGACAAAGTAACCAAGATACCAGTTAGGGACAGGCTTAACTTTAAGTGAGTGATTATTTTATCACCACTGACCACATCATGAAATATTTTCAAGCTGAGAAAACTATGTATATGCTTAAATTGTTTCTTATTTGAAGTGCTTTAGCAGCTGTCCACGCTTTTGTTAAAGTGAAACCTCAGCAGTGGCTGGGATCACAATTTGCTTCCAGATCTGCACGTCCTCTATCCATACGGGGAGCTTCCAGAGATGCACACAGGATTGTGTTCACCGCCTAACAAGAGGGAATAACGATAGGCTGAGCTCAGTGTACTCTGGTGCACAGGGTTTTTGTGTGATGGACTCTGAGTTTTTGCCCTGAAAAGTCAGTTGTGCCCAGCTGACCTACATCCATCCACCTTTCACTCCGTAACGTGATTGATGCTGATGTGAACTTGCGGGCAAATGGTATGATTTAGGTGTCTTTTGAAAGGCATTGAGCAAGTTCATCTCCTGACTTCAACACAAGCTGAAGGCACACAGTTCCCTCATTGCTTCCCACTGGGCTTGTATTGAACCCTGCATTCCAGAATGGCACACTCAAAAAATGGAAAAATGGGACTTTTGCTACCACTCTGATGACACTGGAGGAGGAGCAGAAGCGGTTTCATGTATTCGGGTCTTTTAAAATACTGCTATATAGCAGAAGCTAAGCTGATGCTTCTGAAGGACTGTATCTTACATCTTACTAGCTTAGGGGTTTGATACTAACACTGCAGACCTCTAGGTCTAGTCTTGCTCTGTTCTCTGTGTAGCATTAGTTCAAGCAGCTGTCAGGGAGGTGAATCCACTCAAAATAGTGGAATTAGTAAGCCATGACATTACTACTAGTAACTTACCTAGATATTAGTCTAATGACTACATGCCTTACATTGGCGTAGTGCTTGAATAGCTTTACAGCAAGAAAAATTAATTACTGTACATGTTTGGGGTTTTTTTTTCTCATTTTCACCTAATACTAATAAATTTTTTTAATAACTCTATTCCCCAAATTGTCATGCGTAGTTTTCAGTTGTACTCATGCTCCCTGAAACTGTTGGTGAAGCAAGATTCTAACCACTCTCCTGCCAGGAGCTGTACACCCTGGTTAGGCCAAATATGAATTAGAAATGCAACTGACATCTGTAGCTTAAGGCTTACACTGTTTCTGTTTAAGTCAATAGGATTTTGGCTACAAAATTTTGTGAAGACAAGCTGTGATTCCTGAAGTCTGTTTCTTAAAAGCACTGTCTTCTCATTTGAAGTTGTTCTGCACTCCCATCTCCAAGTCATTTTGCAAAGATGACTGGACATCAAAAGTGTCTCTGGACATCAAATACTACAGATTAATATGCCATGCACCTCTATAAAGCAAGTCTGAGTACTCCCCAAGAGATGAGGATGTTTAGCACCTCTGAAAAAAGACCTTTTAAATATGTGACTACATAAAGGCTTAAGGATATTTAGTGCTTTTGGCAGTTCCACTAAGCCCTTAATACCCACCTAAATCTGACCTTTATGCTTCCATTTTAAGCACTGGGGTTTGAAAGTTGGAGACTATGAAAGTGGTTTAGTGATAAACTTGAGGAGATCTAATTTAACTTATACTTACAAAATTAACCGAATTCGTGAAAAATACTCCAAAATATAAAGTATTATGATCAGAAATCACATTTTGATTACCTTCGGGGTTTTATAATCTCAGCTGTACCAGCCTCTATTGGCTCATTACAAAAGGAGTAAGGATTTCAATTTTAAGAAGCAGGTTTTTAAGAAGGGGCCCATCCACCAACACTGCATTTCAGACAAATAAAAACCCTGCATTTCCATTATGAAGTCACACTTTGCCTGTTTAAAAATGCAGATAATAAGAAAAAAATGATCATTTAGTAAACACACTTAAGCATTAGCATTGTTGTAAATATGTTTATGGTTATTGCTCTGGATTTGTCTGAAATTTAACAGGCTTTTAATGACTTCATTTTGGAAATGGTTCTGCCTGCAGGAATGGCTATGTGTGTATGTTCCTGTATTGCTCTCAGCTCATGTACAAAAATTAACAAACAGCATATTGACAGTATCAGCAGAACAGTCATCATTCCCTGGCTGGCATGATGTTATATCATCTTACCCTTAAATTCTTCCATACAGAGCTTGAATAAATACATGGAAGTTTTATACCCCCTCTGCTTGAATTCACGTGCTGATGGGCCTGTAGAAAAGGGAGACTTGAAGTTCTGCCTCAAGCCCCTCAAGTGTAAGCCAGCCTAGAAGAGCCTGTGCTGCTCAGCTCAGCAAGCACAGGGGCAGTGGGTTCCAGGTGGCCGTGATCCAGGCTGGACAGGTTTCCACAGCTCATAACCCAACATCAGGACTGCACTGCAGGCACAGC
The DNA here is from genome assembly GCA_035583155.1 of Acropternis orthonyx. Taxonomy (NCBI): domain Eukaryota; kingdom Metazoa; phylum Chordata; class Aves; order Passeriformes; family Rhinocryptidae; genus Acropternis; species Acropternis orthonyx. The sequence goes on from JAWWEU010000029.1 coordinate 10,567,855, forward strand.
AAGCCTGTGGTGTATCACACAGAGCGTGTCTCAGCCTGCTGCCCTCAATCAGCAGCTCACCAATGCTCACAGGCCAACAGCTCACCCAGGCAAGGATAAGGTGGGAGCCTGGCAGAGGGCAGGAATGGTGCCAGTTTTGTGGCTAAATGCACAGGCCAACACAGCCAGGTTTTGAGATTAGCCCCTTAGAACCACTCTGTGCTGAAATAAAACTATTACTGATCTCAATCAAAGGGTTACATCCTTCTGTTGCAGGCAAAGACTGGAACACCTGAAAAGGCCAGCATCAAGTCAGTAATAAAAATGAAAAGTTCAATATCATGTGGCATTTGGGTTTCATTTCAGCTTTTTGAGGTCTTTTCTGGGGCAGCTGGAAACATTCCTTCCACATACAAACAATTATTCTACTGTTAGGGCTTAGTTTTGAATCTAACATAGTACATTATCATTTAACATATCTGTTACAGTAGCACCTTGATTATTGTACAGCTTTAAAGACCAGACACAGTCCCTATTTCATGTTATCTGTAAGGTAACGGTGAACATGGTTTAGACCCTAAAAGTAAGAAAGACAAAAATGGTTATCTGCTCATGAATGACAAATTCTTTAGTGCATTCATTCTAGTCTGAAACCCTTTCTCCTTTTAAAGCATACCGTGTGGTTCCCAAATTCAGAGCAATTACCCCCCCATCCTCCTGGTGTCCTGATGCAAAATAAACAGTACTGTGTTAATTGGAACCTGATAGAAATGGTAATGCGGTATTTTTTTTTGTTAAGGTGTGGTAAAACCCTCTAAAAGATGCAACTCAGCATCAATGAATTTAGGGAATACACTACATACATTAAATAGAGGTAAGTCGAGTCCAGAGTTATTCTCTTCGTCATTCAACTTCAGGAGTGGTTAGGGGTGTCTTTAAGCAGCACCATCTGCACTCTGTGCCCTCCTCAGACCAGCCAAGATTCACAGTAAGAAAAGCAACACCAGCCGTGGGAAGAATAACTGAGCAATAGTCACACTTCAGATTGTTCTCAGCAAAGTCCGTGGGGTCCGTAGGAGCGTCCCATGCTGACAGGGCCTGGATGTGACACACGTGTGTACATGGGAGTGATGTCAGTTCTCATCCCTGCAGCAGTCAGTGCTTTGTTCAACAAGGCTGGGGGACTGCTAACGCATGATGAAGTTCTCCTTTCTTCACTCAGCAATTAACCAGATTGCTGTTGTGTCTGTCTTTTGATTTAATTTTACGAGCCTCAGAGGGTTTAAAGAGCTGCTGTCTGAAGCACCTGCTCCTGAAAAAAATACTCGTGTGTATTTTTGCTTTCCTTTTTCAGACTTTTCCATTCTCTGTTGCAGTACCATGACTCTCCATGCTCCTGGTTTTCTTGCATTTTCCTTCAGAGGCAAAATTACAGTGATCCTGATGCAGTTTGGGCACAGCCACAAATAGTCTGTTTGTCCTTCCTCTCCATGTCTCATAGTTAGAAAAGCATCATTGTGCACACAGTTCAGCTGATTTCAGTGGATGAATCCAGTTCATCCATCATGCTAGGCAGTCAAAAATAACCCAACAAAAAACTCAAACAAAAGAAATTGTCTAAATCCCAAACAGGCATCTTTGGAATCAGTAGTGCAAAATGTTTGCGGATTTCTTTTCCTTGACCTACTGCAATAATCTTTTAATCTTCAAGTCTTTCCTAAAATAGTGGATCTGCAAATTTAAAACATGAGAACAAGGAAAATTATAAAAAAGCAAATGTGAAGTGTTGGGGTTTTTTGTTTATTTTTAAATAAACACTCTCTTCAGATTCTCACTTATATCAAACCATTGTAAGAGCTTACAAAAGCTGTAAATTGCTGGAAGAGCCAGTTAACCTGGGGCATTCCTCATCTATAGGAGGCTTTTGCATGGGTATAGCAAGCAGAGAGTATCCTTTAAATGGAGGATAATTTGAGATTACAATGAGCTTTTATCAACGCAGCCTCAGCTCTGCAGATTAGTTTTAAATGGCAGAGACCTTCCTCAGAGGTCACATTTAAATGCCTGCACTTCACAAGCTTTGGCTATCAGTGGAGATAGTTTAGAAATGAGCTGATAAAACAAGAGGTTACCTTAAGGATTTCCACCTGTCTTTTTCTGTCTGGTTTTCCGGACTTTCACTTTCATAAGAAGCCAGGTACAAGCCTGGAAAAGGTAAATATGTGTCATTCCAACAAGATCAGTAACCCCCCATCTCTCTGCATTCTTGTATGTGCTGTATTGCACCACACACGGAGAGAGACTGTAACACTTCGTGGTCCATCAGGTGGCTGGTAACGAGTAGGACTGATGTTTAGCTCACATGTCTACCTTGGAAAGCTGTTTTTGATGGAACAGTAGAGGAGTCCAGAGTTAAAATATGTCAGCATGACCTTCTTTTAACAATATCAAGCAGTTGGTCTCTGGTTTTCCATATAGATATCTGAACCTATTTCCTCCATCACAGCACTGCTCCCAAAGAGTTATGCGAACACTAAAAAAAGACATGCAGAGCTGACAGCTAAACACACAAGCTTTTAAAAATTAAGGATATCCTCATCATTTAACACAACTTTATCTTCCTCAATCTTTTTAAAGCTTATGGGAACATGGTATCTTAAATGGATACACAACACCCTCAAGGTAAGAGTGAGTTACAGAAACCAGAGAAGGAATGCAGTGGAATAAAATAAACCTGTCCTTTTCCCCCCCTCCCCTGCAAATTTTTACACTGTAGGATGCATTTTATGACACCAAAATGGTGTCTCTAGACTGTAGAGTCTCCTTTGCAAAAGCTGGCAGTGCATGAATATCTCACTGTCTTCACGGAATCACAGGCTGTGATTTGTGTTCACACACATTTCCTCATTTGACTGTTTCACGATGCTTTATTCTTTAATGCTGGAACCATCTCACTATTCAAGTCTGTGCTACAAATCAATTGCCTTTTAATACTCAAGTGTTGGCCCCCCATTCCACCACGCTGTGGCAAGCACAGTACAGCTGCATTTCACATGCCACTGCAGCATCTCTCTTATGTCCTCCCACTTTTTACTGAGGGCAGGTCTTTCTACTTTGCACTTCTCCTGGGTAACAGGGGAGGCCTCCTGTGGCTTCTGCAAAGGGCATCTCATGAAAGCAGTAGGAATATAGGGGAGGGCATGAGAGTGGAAACCTGCAAACAATTAGTGGATTGAGGCCACCCTTTTTTAGCCCACTAGCCTGAAAACTGGACTTTTACCCCTCACTTTCATTTTCTGTCCCTATCAAGCTGAAAACCAGAATAAATACCTCCATCCTAGCTCCTTTTGATAACACATTACTTAAATCACATTAATTATTCTACTTTGGCAGTCATTCTTCTTAGGATTTAGGCAGGATTTTAGAAGCAGCATTTTGTGTTCTGGAGTAGTCTGTGAAATAAAAGCTGTCTGGTCTAATTAATGTGGATTAGTACAGAAAACTGCCTATAGAATCAAGAAAAAATAAACCCAACACCAGTATAGCTTAGGGGAAGGTAGCTATAGACAACTCTGTGTGTGACAATGTACCAAGAGGCAGCTGACACAAACCAAGAGGAAGTGACAGTCTGACATGCTAGATACCAAACTGAAGAGAACAGAGGAGTCTAAAAAGACAATCAGAGAAATAATTTCAGAACGGGGCTTTCGTAGCTCCAGCTTAAATCATTTACCAGAAAAGGTTTTCTTAAAAATCCTTTTGCAAGGATTCATGTTTCTTTGTTGCAGAGGAGCAGGTCAGCTGGACACTGTCGCCCTGGGCTGTGTTTACTGAAGAGATGACAGTGTTGGTTTGTGGAAGAGATTAACTCTGGCTCCATCAATCACAGAATGAGTGGCTAAGGGACAGCTGACATTCACAGCTCTACATGACATGCCTTGTGTGGCCTCTTTTTGTGATTGCAAAAATAGGGTCACAATGGCAACATCCTAGACAGTGCCTTATAGAGAAGCTACAGACAAGAGGAAAGCAATCAGGCAGCAGCTTTGTGTGCTAGAAGGTTGTATTTGCAAAAACACATTGATAGACTGGGGATAAACAAGGCTGTGTGACAGGAAAACTAGGAAAGAACTGGGACCGGTTAGTGAGAGAAATTACCAAAGCACGGATCAGAGTGTTAATCAGTAGTGATGAAAGAGACATGTTTTCAGTGATTAGAGATTGTACAGAGCCTTACCATCTTCAGTAAAAATGGGAGCAGTGTGCAAGTAGTGGATGATGTTAGGGTCTTGCTCAAATGGACATTCCACTTGCTTCCATGTTATAAACTCTCCTACTTGCTTAGCCAGTTCCAGGAATTTCTGTAAACATAAAATCATTCCACTCAGATATATGAAGATTACCTCATATTCAGCGTTTGTTGGTCTGAACTGAAAATCGCAGGCAAACAGTCTCAGTGCTGTCAAAATGGGATAGGTTAAAAACATTTCTCAGATCTTACTTCAAAGTTGACGTGTCCATTTGGAAGGCGATTAGCACATCCTTCGTTCAAAAAATAAATGTCTTTGATCAATAGGCTGAAGAAGGGGATCACAATCTGTGAAGAGAAATGACATAACTATTATCTTTCCAGTTCAGTATTTTCTCTGCATGAAAGAACAACTCAACTGGGAGAGAGGAGAATAAAGAAATACTAACTTTTCAGTGTGCTATTCACTTAAAAGGCAGTACAGTGACAGGCAGGCAAAAGGGCAGTAGAGTATAGAGAGACCTTCAGCCATCAGGAGAACATACACTGAGATGAAAGTGAACTGAACACAATGCTCACTGAGCACAATAGCATGACTAAGAAAATGCTAATAACCCAGTTTATTACCAACAGCATCACTGTCTGATGCCAAGATCAGACAGCCAAGAGTAAAATAACATTGCAGAACTCTTCCCTTTTCTGTTGTGTCTTTATAAGCAAAGATGCTGAACACACAAACTGAGCAATTTAAAGACAGCTGGGAATCAAAGAACTGGTATTGTTCCTGGACAAGGAAATGCAGAATAAAATTTGATGTCCAAGGACTTGTCTGCAAACAGTTAATGGGAAGCTGTTTCATGTTCAACAGCTCTATGCATGGCTACCTCTTGAGGCATGTAATTTCCTTCCTGGTGCCTGATTAGTACAACTTACTTCTCCAAATTAACCCCCAGACAGTAGGATTGAAAATGCTACATTAGTTGACAGGAAACTGCCAACAGCAGCCAGAGAGACCATTGCAGTGCTCAAAATTAGCCCTGGCCATCATGCAGGGCAGACTGGCATACAGGCCTTCCCTCTAACCCACCAGAGGTGGCTCATAATTTGCTATAAAAGAAGTCTACTTCTGGGCAAGGCTCTTGAAGTGAATGGAATTGCAGCAGGGATAAATTTGATGCCAGATGTTGTACAGCAGAAAGCAGTTAACAATGCTACTTCAAGTGCATCCCCAGCACTCCAGCAGAAATCCAGAGTGAAGCAGACTTGCTCCAGGTCCTCTTGTGTGACAACTCAAAAGGAAAAGAAAGAAAGCACCAGCCCCTGACAAAGCTGACTCCCAGGGCTCTGGGATTCCATACTCAAATTTCAGTCTACCCACCTCTCCACAAGGCCATAGGAAAAGGCTGCCTGGAGGGTTTGATCTGTAAGGTCAGCAGCCACCTCTGGGAACATTTTCCTGTGGCAGCAACACCTGTATTTTAAGCCACCAAGTATAAACTGAATCACCATGAACATGAAGGAAAGCCCAGTGCACGGCAGGGTGTCCAGATGTTTCCACTGGCCTGTTTGTATGTCAACTGAACTGGAGCTGGTTAAGCAGCACCAAAGCTAAAGTGCCTTCATGGCAAGCAAGACCAGCCAAGGGAGCAATCCTTTAGTTAAGTGTTTAATGTCGTACTGTTATTCCACCTCATGCTATCCATCAGCTGTAATGGTATACGAAATGGACCTAGAAGAGGATTGGCAGCTGTTATTTTCCAGCCTACAGCCCTCACATTGCTATGAGTGTGAACAACTCGCAGATGTGAAACACTCACTGAGGCAATGAGTCCACAAGCCATATCTACATTTCTGCTGGCTTTTTTATGTGACAGCCACAGATAACCTCTGAAATGTCACTGCACTAGCCATAGAAAAGCCTGGACTGACACTCCAAGAGCCACTGGCATTATCCTGCTACATCCCACTGATAAAACACAGGAATGAAAACAAAGCACATCTTACCCACCCAAAATGCTGAGCCCTCCTATCAGGGTCAGGTGGAGCACTTTCTAGTCAAACAGAGCTTAAGTGTGTTTCAGGATTCATTTTCCTATTATCCAAGCTAGATCAATCAGCCTGCAGTAAACAATACAATTCAGTCTACGTGATTTATTTTCTACCAAAAATGATGATGGCTCTGTAACCACCATGGTCATATAAGGTGGAAGGATACAGAGAGCTGGAGCCAGGCACTGATCCCCAGCTAGAAATGACTGCCAAGTTCTGTCTACTTTTTTTTTTTTGCAGGCAGATGTGAGCTTGTCCTGCCCTGCTCCACACTGCCTGGGAGCGAGGTCACCGCTGTTAGTGCTACTGGACACGAGTGAAAAGCCTTGCTGAGAGGGAAGGTACAAGAATGTGGGCTCAATGCCATGCTAATACAGCTACAAAGCACCAGTCAGCTCAGAACAGGGCAGAGCTCATTCTGCATCCAAAAGGCACCAAAGATATACCCAAGGATACCAGTTCTTCACACGTTTTCATGGGCTTTCTGTCTTTGGGTCACTGTTTATTTTCCCAATAAAAATATATCACGCTGTATGTTTTGCTTTCCAAATTTCTGTAGGAAAACCAACCAAAGTGGTTATAGCTGCACTCTAATGTTGGCTTCAATCCAGGCACTTTACTAGCACAAAATCCGGATAAGTGCCAGAAACTCATATTTCTCTCTGTTTTGACTCCCCCCCCCGTGCCATCCAACCCACCCACATGCTGACGCACAACTGCCTCCTGCAGAAAGAAGAAAGTTAATGAGATCCAACGTGTTCTTCCTCCACAGGATCACAGAGCAACACACAGTACTGCACTGCACGTGCTCCCAGCATTTCAAAGCCAGAGACGTGTCATTAGCACAGTGCAGGCTTTCCCTGTGGAATGACTTAATTTTGGAGGTGTCACAGGTCATTTGACTGCACAGACAAAACCAGACTTAGTTACTAACAAGTACACCCCTCTGCAAGCACAACTCAGTTTGAAGAGAAAAACTTCCTTCAGTGAGCTTTGCTATGAGTTTGCCAAGAAGTAACATTACATATTCTATCAAAAAAAAAAAAAGATCATGTTCTTTCAATCTGGTTCAAGCTCATTTAAAACAAATAAATAGTAGTCTAGCTTATAGAAAGAAACAGAATTCCTTAATCCTACAGCAAGCATTACATGACCTGCTTTATCTGACACTGTAAAATACTGTTTGAATAGCTACCAAATCATATCCTGGAGCAGAAAAGAGAATATGGGATTTTTCTGGTGTAAAATAGATCTCTTTAGATCTAATAACCTCTTTGCACTCAGTGTTAACCAGCTAGGGGTAGAGATATGACAGAGATTGCTAACTGCCCAGGAAATTAAGTCAAACAATAATGCAACAGGTTTGAATATCTATCATGGTTGCAGAGGAGCTGCAAAAGCACCTCAGATTGATAGGTCCTCACTGCAGTGTGTGAGAGGTAAAAGAAAATCTTTGCCAGTCCCAAACATCCAAAGCCAACATCGCTCCCTTGCACAGAGGAGTGCTTTTCAGAACAACTCAATGTACTCCCATTGCAGCTGAGTCAGCCTGCCACCAGATGCTGATCTCATTTCACTGCAAATGCTGTGACATTCCATTAGCTTCAGCAGATTTACATCAAATTTACAGGGCTGTGAGATTAGCATCTGGCCTTGGCTCCTCTAGTGAATGAATACTAAATTCTATATTATGCTTGCTTGTGCAGTATCTACTTTACTTTTGCCACGCTCTGTGCAGAGATTACCCATTTCTGACTGTGGACAATTGCAGTGTTAAATGCAAACCTCCTTCCATAGAACAAAAGAATAAAGAATTGAATGGAGAAATAAGCAAATTAACAAGAAACACACTGGGGCACAAACCAAGAGGATCCTGCACTCTAACATCTTGTCAATCTGATTTTTGCAGCATCGGTGACATGTCAGAAAGCCCCGTGTGCCACGAACACTGATGAAACACTTCAGTTCTTGCTCACTGAGATGGCAGCAACAACCAAATGAAATGAAAATTCACAAGGACAGAATATCACCCCAAATTTGCTGCAATGGATTCACACTAGACTCCTTTGCGGTGCCTGTGGTAAGTCATCTTTCCCTAATGTAAATGGAGAACCACCTCCTCTCCTGTGCTGCGCCCTTTGCTCTCCATCTCACATCACACGCTGCACAATAGGGGCTTGTCTGCCAGAGCCTGGGAGATTGTAACAAAGCACAGTTCCACCTGGGCTTGCCAGGATGATGCTCCACACCAAAATAGAAGTCGTTTTGCTCTGGGATACCTGTTCCATCAGCTCTGTCAATCTGAGCCATGTGAATTTCCCGGGGATTTAGAGACGCTTGCAACAAAGCCCTCCGTGCTGCGTGTCCTGCCCTGTGCAGCCCCACAGCGTCTGAGAGCAAGTCCACAAAGCCTTTTGATGCCCTTCAGGCTCTTTCAGCCGCAGATTTACATTTCCAGCTGCATTTAGCAGCGCACAAGCCTTGCCCTGGTGACCCCCAGAAGGGAGGAGAGCACCTGCATCAAGTCTCTGAGCGGCCGCCTCCCGGCAGCAATGCACCCCAGGCATTTGTTGACCCACGAGACGTGGTCACAACTCACCTTCTCCCTGTTGCTGTGTGCGGTGAGGGACCTGTGGGCAGCCCCCCGCAGCGCGGTCCGGTAGTTGTAGAAGTTACCAGTGGGGTCCATCTGGTGCTGGATGCACAAGGGAAGGCACACATTGGTTAGAAAGCAGCCTGGGTCCTCTAAAGACAACTTCGCACCCCGTGGTGGCAAACCCTGAGCAGAGCTGAGCCTGGGTCTCCAAAATGTGCCCCTTCGAAACCCACATACCTGCAGAACTCCCTGCACCAAAGGTACAGTGACAGCTTTACAGCCCATGGCTCTTTGTACCTTTGATTTTTATATTAACAGAGCTTTCATGTGAAGAATAAGGACTGCACACTGCATATGCCAAATCCTAGAATCCTCAGGACAAAAAACAACCTTGGGCCTTTGTTCACTCAACATCCAAGGTTATAGATTGGGAGTTTTACATTCAGCATCCTGTCCATGCACAAATGGAAGCACTATGGCATGCATCTAGGCTCATATTTCTGGGGGTTCTTTATTCCTCCTATTTATTTGAGTACTCTGAATCCCCTCTATATATCAGCAACTTCACACCTTCCTCACTTACACCTGGGAAATCTCAGTTTAGAATCTGGCCCTCTGCCTGTGAAATGTGTCTGCAAACATCTCATACCTGGACAACAATGTGAAAATTCCCAAACAAAAAAAATCCAGAATATAACTGAAGCAGCACATCAGCATCTTTTTTTTTTTTAAATCTGTCCTTTACCTCAAGAATGAAAAATTTGGCTGTTTTCACTTTTGACCAAGTCTTCTTTAGCCTGGAAACGGGGCTCATGTTCATTCCAGCTACAAGTGAGAGAGAAAAAAAGAGAGCCATGGGTAAGAGTCAGGCTTCCTTTTTCATCTGTGGCAGCTGATGGAGAGACCTGGTTAGAAGCTGTACTTACAAATGATTGCCATCAGTGAATTAAAATTCCCTATGTTAAAGCACTCTCGGGCAACGTCAATGAAGAATTCGATGACTTGTGCTCGCTGTTTCTTTTTCGCAGGCTGTAAATTAAAATAAATGAATATCTGTAATAAGCAGAGGAGGAATTGGAGGTCATCCTAGGCATTTGTTCCATGTATAGCACGGCTCCACGCACAGTTTGGGCTGTCTGCTATCAGTCACTGGCCCCAGTTCTGTTCCAGCAACCCAGTGGGTGCTGCTGACCGGCAGCCTCCAAAAGCAAAGTTTTCACTGCAGGGACACAGAAGAAACCCCCAGCAATCCCCAGGCTTGCCTCAGTGACTGTCTCAGGGCTGGAACAGGCAGCCCAGCAGCCCTGGAGCTCCCTGCTGGCCTCCCTCAGCTCAGTGGGTACATCAGCACAGCCTTTGCTAAGGGCAGGATTTCACACCTGTGTAACAGCAGCATTTTTGCCCCAGGAAGAGTTTGTTTCATTGCATTAATCCCTCTCCCCTCTTCTGTCCCTTTCAGCAATACAGCCAGGCCAAATGGTAGCATGCATTTTAAATACACGTTTTAATTGCACTGGAATCACACCCCTTTTTCCAAAGATGATTTTCAAATGGTATTTCTTATGTGTCACGGGTTATCCAGGCTCTTTAAACTATTATTATTCCTCCCTTCCACACCCTTTCCAAAGGGGAAAACGTTCATTTAATTTTGATGGGGCCAAGTTAAATGAACTAAAATCACTACTGAGTTAAGAAACAACAGTCACAGCTCCAGTAAAGGGCAGCAGGACAAAGAGCCCTGCAGTGGGAATTTACACACACAACAGAGCTTTAGGATGACAGGTAACAAATACGGCTCCACTAGAATCTTTTCCAGCAGAAATCTCACAGGATAATTCAAGGCATTTTTTCCTCTCTTTTTCCCTGCAGGGTTCATTATTTCACACTGTGCTCCTACTACATCAAGAGAGCGGTGCATCCCCCGTGTGCCGCCGGCTCTGCTTCGCAGTGTGTTTGTCATTTATCAGCTCGCTTCTGCAAGTGCACTATTGCTAAAACTTACCATCAGATGCCTGGCTGGGTCACAAGAAATAAATCCCCAGGTTTTCTTATTAATATAAAAATCTCAAAGTGGTACCTGGGGCACGTGGTAAAACGTGCCAGGTACTTTTGACTTACCATGCAGATTTCTGTCGCGACAAGATAGCAGAGTCTGTTGAACCATTTCACATAAGCCTCGAGGTTACTCGTCTTCTTCTGCTCACTGAAACAAGTCTGGGGGGAGAAAAAGCACAGAAAGATATAACTGTGTCCCAGGGAGCATCCTGATCACTAAGATAAATACCACACCAAGGTAATTACTGGCCATGTCTCTCTCATGCACGTGAAGACTGTGTGTTAAGAGCCCCCTTGCAAAGGTCCCTGGGTGGGTGGGTGGCAGGTGAGGGTCCAGCTGAGTGTGTCACACCCCAGTGTGCAGAAAGCAGCCTGACTGGCCTGCAGCAAGTGTTCACCAGCACTGCCTGCACTGACCCTTGTGCACTGGGATATGAGCAGCTGGGGCATTGCAGGATTCTGACAGCAACAAGGAAATGCAGACAAAGTAAGACAGGCACAGTGTCCCACAGCACGCTCAGCCTGTGGCTTTGATTCCACGACTTCCTTCACTCGAGTAAATGCAATCACCCACAGCCCTTTTCTGGAGGGGAGAGACCAGAATTTAGTGAAGTGTACAAAAGATAAGCAAGAGAAAACACAGTTCTAATTGCTTCTTTATCTAAAAAAACACCTATTTCCCTTATTGAGTTTTCAGGAAGGCAGGCTCTTAGTGACCAGCTCTGCCTTGATGGCTGTGCTTGAACAGGTCACTGACACACCAGAGACACTTCAGTGATAAGAGCCATTGCAAGAGCACATTTGTCACTTACATAAAACTGAACATAAATTCCCATAACTGATACAGGCTGTGGGAGCAGATACTTGGCTGAACTCTTCCAGTTCCTTTGTCATGAACAGATAGTTTGACTGCAGAGGAGTGATAGGACAGATCACACAGCCTGAAGGTGTTGCCTGAGATTTTAAGAATGCAAGTCCTTTTCCCAGCCCTCAATTTTTGCACAGTCCGTGCAGGACACAGCTCTCTGGAGTTCGTGAGATTTGTCTGAACATTCATCAACAGCCACTAGAGGGTACCAGAGAATACTGATTTTTTTGTTTGATTAGGATGATCATTCCCCAACACTACCATAAACACACGCCACTAAGAAGAAAATCACAATGCATAAGCACAAATCCAGTAATGTCAATGGGATCACCCATATTATGTAAGGCAAACAAGTCACTAAGAACCCCTTCAGGAATGGGGCTTAATTGGATTCCCAAGGTAATTCTGAGTAAGAAAATATTCACCTGTGATTCTGTATGCAGGCGTGTTTAGAAACAGAAATCACAGTACTGTGCTATGGAGGAGCAAAGCTTAAGGCTGAAATCCAAGGCACTTCATGGACAGACCACATATACACAGTGTATTTTAAAAGCATCTCAAAAACGTGTCAGCAAGCAGCATGTAAATATTCAAAAAACCCAAAGGAAACCCAAATCAGCCCCAGTCTACCCATAGAAGCTGCTTTTCACGAGCTCTGCTTCTTGTCCCCTGTCACAGCAAAACCCTGGTTTTGTTCTGAATATGGTATTTCCATCTGAGCACTGTTGTCCTGTGCCAGGGTGTGAGGACCACAGCTAATAACACAAAACTTGTGAAAAATGTGCAGCAGATAACGCTGAGACAGACTGCTTTTTAAAGGTTAAGCTTTATAAATGGCAGCAATATTTAGCACCTCCCAAGCATCTTCCATCTGTAACTCAGAATACTTGATAAACATCCATAAGTGAAGCCTTTTGAAGCCCTCAAGCAAGAAAGATGTTTAATATGATCTTCAGCTGGAGGGAATTCAGACCTGAGCCAAGCCCCTGTGCTCAGCTGGGGTGTTCTTCACAGGTCAGGGAATACGTGACTCCACGTAAGGTTTGTGCCACTATGTTCAAAGACGTGTCCAGAGAAGGGCAAAGCATCTGGGGAAGGGTCTGGAGGAGCAGCTGAGGGAGCTGGGGCAGCTCAGCCTGGAGAAAAGGAGGCTCAGGGGCGACCTACTTGCTCTCTGGAAGGAGGTTACAGTGCAAGGGAGGGATTCCTTCCTAAAGAATGTGATTGATGCTCAGAATACCTGGAACTGAATCTCCACCCATTTCCCTCACCCTGAAACCAACAGCAGAATCTCTGTAACTACAAGAAGAGAAGGACTCAATGTTGCACTTTTCATCCATCCATCCATCCATCCATCCATCCATCCATCCATCCATCCATCCATCCATCCTTACAAGCTGTTCTGGTGCTCTTTGTGCAGCACTACAAACAGTTCTTCCTGTTACGTTCGGCATCCCACGAGGAAATTCTGCCACTGATGTACGATCTCAGTGGGAGCCCATGTGCAGTTTGGGGGAAGAATTTTCCACCCTCTTTCTTTTCAGACAATATGTGAAATCTCTCCCTCTCCAGCTAGGAAGTATCTTCCCTCATTGAGGCACTCACTGAAATGCTGCTTCGAACCCCAGTGAAATCAGTGGAAAGACTCCAAGAGGCTTTCATGGATGAAGCCCTGGCCAGGCACTCCATTCCCTGCGGTGCTTTGGGTGACCAGCTATTGTGTGGAGAGAGAAGAGTGTGTTGATTCATGATGCACTGAGTCATTACTGTGGTGTCTGGGCACACACCATGGGCATTACATCACGTCCTTCAGCAGAGGGAACAGACATTCCCTGGCTCTGCACAGCCACAAACCATCTGTCCCAGTCAAAGCAGGCTGGGAGGAACAAGCCAGAGAGCAGAACATCAGACTGCTGGTCTGTCTTGGGCTGGGCTGTACTCTCACCTGGAAGGAATGGCAGTGACCTGCCAGGGTGAGCTCTGCCAACAGGTCCCATCCTTGCTGTGAGAACACAGCTCACCAGCAGGCCCATGTCAGCACGTCCCTCTGGGGGACCTCATCGCACCAGTTCATCTGGACAAACACCAAAGGAGACACTTTGCATGGAGAGGAACCATACCTTGGTGCCATCCAGAGGGTCTTTATGTACAAATGCCTGCACAAACTCCTCAGGTCCAATGTGACTTAACCTTTCCTATTGGGGAGAAAGAGATGGGAAAAAAAAATCAGAAAGCAGCCCAGAATTTTCTGTTTGTCTTGGTAAGGCATCACCATTATCTGTCAGCTCTGAATGGTGTTACTGAACTGGCAGACAGCCAACTAGCACCACACATTAAAATTCATAAGAACAATTAGAAGTATTTCAGCAGAAAGAAGAAAATGAGCATAAATATGTTTCATTAGTAACAAGCTACAGTAAGAGTCCCCTCCACTGGGCTGGATGCACAGGGCTCCATCTGGGAGCCAGCAAACCTCAGCTCTGTGCTTGTTGCTGCCTCAGACCTGCTGTAGTCCAGCAAATAACTGTTTGAAATAAGCATCAAATAATTCTTACTAACAAATAAGCATCAGACAGTTTCAGTGCAGAGTATTTGATGTATCGGACGTAGTAATGAAAGAGAAGGTAGAGAGCATTGATTACAGTACAGTGGAATTAAAACCTCTAGCTGCATCTGTTTTAAAAAGGCAGTGATGCCTCAGTTACAGCTAACTTCCCCTGTGTGTGGAGGAAAAAAAATAAAAGCAAGAAAAAGACTCCAGGCAAAAGGAATTCTACCCTCTGGCTTAAGATAAATAAAGCAAAGAGGGCCAAACCTGCATGTCCTGAAAACTAACTTAGGTGAGATGGTGCTACATTTGGGGTTTCTGAACCATTCCACTTCTTGACAAACAGAATATCAACTACCTTCAGAATTCCCAAGGCTAATTTAATGATATTTACTCCAATCCACAATCCATTTCATGGTTTGTTTTCCCAGCCTTACTCTCAAGGATGAACAGTGCCCACAGGAGGACAGGCAGCAGGGACTCATCAGAGCAGCAAGAGATCTGCAGAGGGCAGCAATGTTTTCTGTTCTTCTGGGCACTCCAGGAGGTCTACAGGGAGGACCTGACCCTGGGAGAAGGGTGTGCAGCACAACACCATGTCCAGTGTTTTGGCACTGCAATTGGAGGGATTACAAGAGCCTGTTTGGGAGAGACCTGCAGCCCAACGGGGAAACAGCAGGACCTCGTGTGGGTGGCACCTGCACACCCAAAGGGAAGAATGAAAACCATATCAGACAACTCAGACACTTTGTGTATCTGGAGGAATGGATTTGAGCTGTTGAAAGTTTCTTCCAAATTAATAAAAGGGTTAATGGCAGCCATTTCAACCTGCAGGCTGTGGGGCTATCAGCACCTTACGAAAATGACCTTCCTGGGACCATGGTCCACATTTCACACATGAGCAAGCTGAAGTGCAGTGACTCTCCCCAAGATGCACAGGAACACTCTGATCTATAGTTTTCTTCACAACCATCCCTTAACCTGTCAAACCCTGCCTCCTGCTGCAGTGCTGATACAGCATGGCCTGTGCTGTGCTGCAGCAGTGCAGACAATTTTTGGTTATGCCTGGAATACTTAGCAGCTCATGGCTTAAAATAATATCTCTGGCTGCAGAAGTTGGGAACCATTCCCACTTACCAGCTCTACATGTGTCAGCTGCTGAGCCAGAGTGTAGGGGTCACTGCAGACACTCAGGATTTCTCTCTGAATTGATGGGGGTTTATTTTTAAAGGCAACCAGCTTATCAGAGACAGCAGCACTGATCTTGACAATCCCTTCTTGCCCATGGCTGAGGGTGGCAAGCTTCTGATTCAGGGTTTGCAAAAGCTGATTCATCTTTTTCCAGTAGGCCTGGAGAGACAGGGAGAGAAAGAAATATAAACCACTCAGAAAACTTGACAAAGGAGTGTTTTTGTGCTGAATTTCCCCTTCTGCAAAATACTCCTAAAGCCAGCAACAGGTTACCATTTTATTTCCAACAAGCCTATTTCAGAATAACCAGTTGGCTTAATTACAGTTCTGTGCTCTGGACCACAGAAACAGATTGCAGTCAAGAAGAGGCAGGCAGGACTGGTGGGTTGGGCTGGCACTGATGCTCCCACATTCCTGCCAACATCAGGGTCAGAGGAGAGGGAATGCTCCAACATGAGTTACTGCAGCTTTCTGGAGCACAGCAATATTCAGTACCTATCCTTTGTACCAGTTACGTGTTGGCTGAGAACTCTACCTGTTAATGGTGCCTTGCCTTGTCAACTCTTATTTATTAGGAATAAGAACTGTTTCTAACACTATTCTCTCCATCCTTTTGAGCTGAATGCAGCAGAAGCAAGCTGCTGCTGGCTACCCAGTTGGAGTGGTTGGAGCATGGTGTAGCTTTGAGTATTTAACATCCAAAATGTTAATTGCTGCTGAAGGAAGCTCATCCTGCATTCCCAGCAGTATGTTCAGTCTGAAATGAAGCAAGTACCTAGAAGGCAGGAGGGACTTGTCTTGGAGAATGACAACAAACAATGTATTTGGAAGCAAATCGTACAGGAAGAGTGAAAATTGAGTGAGGAAAACAAAAACCCACTCATTTTTGATCTGTTAGGGATGTGTATTAGCTCCAAGGAAAAGAGACTTACAGGCCTTCTTCATGTGAATCCTCATGCAAACAGGTGGTCACACTTCTGATTTACAAAGACTCTTCTGGACCCAAACTACTGACCACCATCTAAATATTTCTCTGTTTTACATCCAGGTGTGTTTGCAACAAATCTGCTTATGAACAGAATGTTATTTTTTAGTGAGGACTCAAATAGTGACATATTTGGTATTTTGTGAATATGCTTTTGTAAACAAGGAAATTAATGAGGGGGGGAGGCAGGCACAGCACTGAAATCCAAGTCTTTCAATGAATGTAAAACATCTGGTTAAAAGACTTAGCTGGAAACCCAGTCATCTTTCTAAATGGAGCTTGGATGAGAAATCTTGGACCAGCCATGTCTGCGCAGTATCAAATTCTTCAATGTTTGGATGAAAAGCCAAAAAGCAGCATAAAATTGCTTAAAAGACATGCATATTAGCCAGTCTTTGAATAAATCCCTATCAAAAGATCTAGTTGCTCTTGGTTTTGTAGGGAATATGGCAAAAAAAATAGATATAGACAAGAGCAAACAAAGACTCAGGGAAGCCAATCACCTAATAACGAGTGAAATAAGGGAGACACTTAACGGACACAAAAAATTCCACAGAAGTCAGAGCTCTTGAAGAGACGATTGGTCGGGAGCACCTTTGCCTAGACAGCTTTTCTGTGTGCATTGGAGGAGAAATAAAATAAAATAAAAAAAAAAAAAATTGGAAAAAAAAATAATCCTGCTTTTGCCCTTCTAAAAGCACTTCCTGCCTTCTTTAAACTACGTTCACTAAGTGGAAACAACATTGTTCATTACCTTCAATGTGCCGGTAATTATCTTGCCACAAAGTGACCCCCCACCGTACAGGGGCTGCATGCTGGACTCTATCAACCAATTTCACTTCACTGCCACATTAACAGTCAAAAGAAGCAACTACTGTTTAATATTTAAAGAAAATGTTTCGTTCTTAACTAGGAAAGTTCCTCTGAAGACAGCAGGCCTCAGCAGGTGGCTTAGGAGCTCCAATTTTAATTAAATTTCTAGCTCTAAATGCAAATCACAGCACTTACTCAGAAATGCTTCTCAGCATGGCCACCTTTATAAGCACATCACAGAGCCTTCAGAAAGTGGACTCCACAAAAGACAGGAGCACACACTGCAGGGGAAAATCCTGCGCTGACCTACATGGACTGGCTGACAGCACAAATCTTTCAGTCTTTATTTGCTGTGGTTCACAACGGGAACGACTTTCTTCTGAATAACTAAAGGGCACCACCACTCCTCTGCACTGTCCCTTAGAAAGGGAAATTTGCATTTGTAGGATATGAGCTGTTTCGTTAATTATTGATTTCGCTCGGGCATAATCGCTTGCAATTACAATGTCTGGTAATATCTGGAAAACAATGATTTGAAACTAATGTGGTCTGAGGCCCCCCAGGGCACCCACAGCCATGCCCTCTCCAGAGCAAAGGTGTGCAGTGCTTGCCCAGGTCAGGCAAATAAACTATTGTTTTCTATGCAGAAAGTTGATTTACAGCATTTCTGGATCCTCACCAGGGCAACTACTACTTTTAAAGAGCACACACAAAGGCCCTCTTCTCTGCCCTTTGGTCGGCTCCTTCTTCCCAGTGGACACGGTGGGTCTGTTTGGGTTTCTCTCACTGATGCTGAAGGGCTGCAAGACACCTTTTGTGGTGGTTGGCAGGAGCAAATCCAACGCCTCTCCCCTTGAGGGAGTTTTACTGCTCTGCCAATGGAACTGAAGCTACTTTGGCTCTGAGTTTTTCTTGTTTCCCTTCACCTCCATCGCTGTGTCACACAGCTTCCCCTTCCCACCCCTGCTCTCCCATGGGCTGGCCAGCCCAGCCAGTGGATCCATGCCAGCCTACAGCTCCCTGAAAGTGCCAGACATGATGCCAGCCCAGCCCCAGAGCAGCTGTTCCCATTGCTGACATATTTCATGTGTGTAGGAGGGTCCAATTTCACTTCTGTTGTGCTGCAGCCCTGCTGATTCCTTCCCTCCTCTCTCCACCCTGCCCTCTCTCAGCCTCATGGGATGTTCTTGTTGTCCTACTGAACTGCACCTCCCTGCGGCTTGAGGCCAGGCCTTGATATAGCCAATGGAACTGAATTCTTCCACCTCCCATGGTTAACCTAGAAGTAATTAGAGACTCTACATGTACTATTTGCTTATTATTTTCATGGACTATGTGGTCTTTCTAATGTTTCTGAATTAATTTATGGCGTTCACCCACCTGAATTTGCAAGCTGGTCTCCCAGAGAGCCCATTCACTGTGACCTGCTCTGCCACACACACAGCTCAAACACCTGAACACCCAGACCATACACACATCTAGTCTGAGTTTCTGCTCAGCAGCCCACACACTGCTGTCTTCTGCCACTTTCATGCTCCCACAGAAGCTACATGTTCATTAATATTTGGATTTTCTTTAAACATAAGAACTTAAATCCAGAGAAGTTGTGGATGCCCAACCCCTGGAAGTGTCCAAGACCAGGCTGGATGGAGCTCTGAGCAACCTGGAAGGTGTCCCCACCCATGGCAGTGGGTTGGAACAAGATGGTCTTTAAGGTCCCTTCCAAC
This sequence comes from Acropternis orthonyx, assembly GCA_035583155.1. Taxonomy (NCBI): domain Eukaryota; kingdom Metazoa; phylum Chordata; class Aves; order Passeriformes; family Rhinocryptidae; genus Acropternis; species Acropternis orthonyx. The sequence continues at coordinate 10,586,915 of JAWWEU010000029.1, forward strand.
CCAAACTAGCCTTGACTCTGTGATTCTAACTTGGGAGATCACAGCTCTGTTGCTATTTAAATTGTCACCAGCACATTCAGTCTATGCTATGCCTTCATATGTTCCTTCTGTAAAAAAGGGGAATATTGTTATCCTGTCTCCAGTGTGCAGTGGATGAAGTCCACTGATCACTGTGATGTGTCCCCATGTCACTGCCACAGGAGTACCTGAAGTGAGAGATGTGGCTTTAGGGAAGCTACTGCAGGTTTTTACCATTATAGGAGAACCAAACTGTGAGAGTATCCAGGAAGAGCCACGGAACAGAATGCGGCAAAAGGAGGAAATGGAGGAACCAAGTGGAAAAATGGACTTAACATCTCAACACAACATCCCAGGTCAGGCATCCTCACCTCATCACACGGGGCTATCCTGTGAATCATGTCTTTCAGATGGCCAATCATCCTCTCTTCCTGAAAGTCATACGGGAATGTCTCTGTCCACTCCGTCAGCAACTGCAAGATTTTGGGTCCAAATTTTCTGATTCGAGCCTGAAATGGAAACCATTGGATGATGGACAGAGATTGAAATGTGTTTACTCATTAAAGTCTCCCACCAAGTATCTGTGTCACTGAATATGGAGCCAGATTTTCAAATAAGGCATTTATGGTTGCACCTGCAAAATCTGCACACATGCATACAAACAGTGGGGTGCACAAATTATACATTTGGGCATGCAAAATATACCACAACTTGGACGCATGCACAACTGTCTGTTTTACATGCAGATTTAAGTATTCTGCACATGCAATTGTCTGGTTTATGGCTGGATAGACATTTTGTTGGTGCAACCTTTGTACCTTTTTTAAAAACATCTGGCCTTTTTGCTGACTTGAACCATTTGTTCTTCCCTTTTGTACTTACTACCCTGCTACATTTTCATCCTTCTCTGAAAAATTGATTGGAATGAATTTCTCGACCAACAAAGAGATTTTTTTCCTTCTTTGCTTTCTGGCTGTATGAGAGAACTACTTAGTGATCAGTGGCAGATGTAAGATGAAGAAAAGATGGACAAAACAGCAGCACTTTAGTAACTTGACCTGAGCTACTGATAATTTTTCTCCCTTCCCACATGAGCTCAAGGTCATGATAGGACAAGGACACCCACTCACATTACACACAGCTGATGCCCACTTTACTTTTGGTGTAGATTTATCTATGGATGCAGCAGTGGGAATAATCGGGATGATATGGGGCAAGGAGGGAAATGTGGGGAGTGGCACAATTGGTGCATTAGTGTTATCTCAAAAGATGGCCAGCACAGCTGCTCCCAAAGCTTTCATCCTCTGTTATCCAAGAACATGTGAAAAGAAAATTGTGTTAAACAACAAACTGCATTTTTATTTACAGAAAACACAGACGGAAACAAACAGCCTTCTTCTGTAACCTACGTACTGCAGCTAAAGTGTACTCTGTAATCAGGAAAAATTATACTCTTAAGCTCCCCAGCTCTTTGTTTTTCAACCAAGGTGGTTAAAATACGTATTTCAGCTTCCCACCAACAACAGGTTTCAATGAACCACATCTCTAAAAATAACTGCTGTCAGCTAGCATTAAGCTCAGGCTCAAAGACCAGCAGGTGGCTGCTAAAGGGAAAGCTTTATTGGAAACTACAAAGGTCTGGGGAGACATTTGCTCCAGCTGTGTAAACTGTATCACAAATCGATGGAGAGGACTTTGTGCAAGTCACAGGGCACAGGGGATGGGAGGCCACTTGTGTGCAAGGTTTCAAAGCCGCCCCACTCTCAGGAACACAAAATCAGCTGTGTCCCACCAACCCTGTGTTACTACAGAATGCAGATGCACTTCAGGCAGATAAGAGATCTTTGTAACAAAACAGCGCTTCTCATTTCCTGAAAGTTTAACGAGCAGCAAAACTTTGCAATGCTCACATTTTAACCCTCCTAAACTTGTATCTGTCGTAGAACTGGAGAGCAGAGCCCATCACACCTTAGAAAACTAGTTCCGAATGGTGCACTTGCATACAAATATTTCTGTTAACAAAGACTGAGGGGCAATCCCAGTCTCGGATTGCTGAGCAGTCTGGTGGGATGGCTCTCCACGGTGAGGGCAGAGCTCCTGTTACTCACACAACCAGGTGCCTGTGCGAAAACAAGCACAGGTGTTCAGGCATTGGTGACTCAGTATTTGATGCCAAAACCACTGTTTCAAAGCTGGAAAAGCCGATCCTGAGAATCATTTCAGAATTTTGGGGTGTTCTGGAAAGTTGCAATTAATGCATGTTGTTCCCCAATCCACTGCTCTGAAGGTGCACGTCTCGCTCCAGGTAATGCACCGAGGAGAGCTTGGGCACAATCCAGCACTGAGCAGGATCCAGTGGGATCCATCACCACTGCCCTGTCTGTGGCACTGCCAGAGGGTGCACATGTGTTGCAACACACTGTGTCAGCCTGCACAGTCCCTGGGGCAAAACAGGAGGAGTGCTGAGGCAGGAACAGCTTGGATTGTCTCATCTCTTTGCCTGTCACAGCCTCACGGCTGTTTCCACTCATCCCTGGTGTGCCAGGCAGCGCCGCCGG
>JAWWEU010000029.1:10589590-10632055 GCA_035583155.1 Acropternis orthonyx
GATTGTCTCATCTCTTTGCCTGTCACAGCCTCACGGCTGTTTCCACTCATCCCTGGTGTGCCAGGCAGCGCCGCCGGTCTGTTGGCAGAGGGAGGTTAGTGGGCACCTGGCATGCTGTTACAGAGTGTTCCAAGGCACAGGTAAGGCCAGGAGCAAATATTACTGTACCAGAAGCAAGAAAGGAAAAGGGCAGAGGCATTAAGTAAAAAATGGGAGAGTGGTGTGTCAACATCTGCAACTGACAGCGTGTGAGGTTCACGTCCTACCTCCTTGCATCCTGCAGGCTTCATCAGAGCCTTAAACAAGTTAAGAAGGAAAGTCACCTGGGAAGACTGAGACAGGGGGAAAGGGAAAATTAGAAGAAGATTTGAAGTGATTAGTGCCTGGAGCACTGCTCTCAGACATTGATGATACTAGGATGCTTCAATGTCAGGATCTCAGTGGCAACCATCATCCTTTGCAAGAAAGTTTCATTCAGTCCCAAGGGAGGCAAGGGACACACACCAGAGTTCTCTGCCCATTGAGAATACCTCAGTTCTTTCTGCTGTGAAGATAAACTAACCTTGTCCAGCACGGGGTCGTCCAGCCGCTGCTGCTCAATGCACTTGTGACAAACTCGGGACAAAAGCTCATGGGGTTCAATGAAGAGTCTGGAACTCAGCAGGAACGTAAAGATATAGGCTTTCTGTGGGAGAAACACAGGCAGACCTGCTGTCAGCAGTCACACAGTGGGTAATATTGATCATAAAAAGCCCTCAACTCCAGAGTTTTTGCATTTTCATGGGGCAAGACTTTTATGTCTTGAAGACATAAGGATTCCTGATGCTGAATGTGGAACTGGTCATACTGGGTGCAGGAGGCAGTGGCACCTCCTTCCTCCACAGCATCCACTTCCAGCCCTTGGTTTCCTAAATACCCAGCAAAGATAAACATCCAGCAAAGACAGTGTGTAAGGTCAGTCTGCCCAGGTACAGGAGACAGCACAACCAGGATGCTGCAGGCCAGTCAAGCTAAATGTGCACTCAGGAATCTCTGTTGTCCTGGGCTGGGAGCTGCAGACACCACCACATTGGCCACATCCTGCTACTGCCCTGCAGATTGCACCCAGCCTGTTTTAAGCAGTATTTCATTTATTCTACTAACTCCCCAAATTTCATTTCTATCAGCCAAGTCATATCATATGCAGTTCCGCATCTGTGAAGCTGTGGGAAGCAGGTCTGTTGGATAAATCCTTGGATTACTTAAATTATGCCAGCAGTGAATTTAAAATATATGCATGAAGCCTCAGTTGTTTGCATCCTGACCCCTCCTGGCACCTGAATTATCTTCTTTCCCCCAGCCCTAGCCATGCTCTTGAGCAGCAGGTATAATATTACATATCACACATTGCTTAATGAAAATCTCACAGCCTGATCTGTCCATTACCTATTTTTATTGCCTATTTATTTTATTTTATTTTTTAATTGAGATGCTTCTTCATTACTTATTTTTAGCTGATCAGAAACTGAGCTCCGGGTAATTTAAAATATGCTGCCTGCTCTGCATTGATAACTTTCCTAGTCTTTTAAAGTGCCCAGAAGTCAATGCTACTCTGTGCTTTGAAATACAAGCCTTTCCATGGAGATATATTAGCACTTAAAAGTCTTCCAGTCAAACTCCGTCTGAATTCCACTGAGGATGTGCAAAACCCAGTGAAGTCAATAGCTTGCAGGACCATAAACCTGCTCCCAGTTTAGACCCTCCCATTGTTGATGAAGAAAAACTGCATACTCACTGATGGAGCAAGGATTAGGATCTGGGCTGTGCAGCCCAGTGACTGCAAAGCTGGTGTGACTGTAACCCCAGGTAAATTATGAACTCATCAGAAGCAGCATCTCTGTACGTGCTTTGTACATACAGGCAAACCTGGATGTTTTCAGCAGCCACTGAAATTCAGCTAATTTAATGCCAGTTCAGACTCGGAAGTTTTTTGCTTCAGTTTTCCTCTAAATCTCCCTGGGATGCACTGCTATTTTTGAACTGTTCCAACTGCTGCATCACTAATTCATCACAACGACAGTTCCCCTGCTCTCTTATTTAAAGGCAGTATCATCTTTGGGATCTGCTTGTTCATGGGAACAATTATAGAGCAGTGAAGCAGCATTTAAAGCAATGCATCAATTTACCAAGCTTTAATTGTATGCAGCTTTTAAATTAGCCTTCTTAATTCAAAATTTAACACATTTGCACTTTTGCATAAAGTGCTGCCCCAATTCATCAAAATTAAACCGTTTATTATCCTGTGAATTGCTTACTTCAGGGTAGTAATCAGTGGTAGGTATCAGATGCTGGATTAGAGCATCCAGAGATGCTGAGGTAAGGTTTCCATCCTGGAAGATCAGTCCTCCTTGTTCACCTTCTTTCGAAGTATGTAGATGAGGGCTGAAGCCACATGGGGTAAACATACTGGTAGAAGTCAGCGTTTGGGGCATGCCTTCCTGCAAGAGAGAGAGGAGATCCATCAGACCCACAGCCACTTGTGTCTTCTGCTTGGTTAGAAAAACACAAGCTACTAACTTCCCATTCACAAAATTAACACAATCGCTTCGTGGCAGCTTCTTTTATTGTTGGCATTGGCAGATCGTGCCTGTGATGGGAAGCACACAGGAAAATGGGACATTTTGATTTGGTTTTGGGCCAGAAAGTGAGGGCAGCTACTTCGGGCTCTCATCCCAGTCAAGAGTGTCTGTGATGATTCCTTTTTTGCTGCCATCCCAGGTCAGTCCTATGTAGGAGAGGAGAGATACTTGGGACTTGAATTCAGCAGGTTCCTGAGCAGAATGGAGCAGGTCGTTTGAAACTCTCCTGCTGAGAATGAGGCAGGCAGAATTTAGGGTGAGACAGGGCGAGAACAGGGGTGCTACCTAAGCCTTGCTCAGGATAGACCTTGGGAAATGCCCTGTGGCTCCCACGGGACAGGAGATGTGTCAGAGTGAGGAGGCAGAAGCAGGAGCAGAAGTCAGCTGGGGGAGGATGGAAAAATGAAGTAAGTTGGAGGGAACAGAGGACGTGGGAGCTGATGAAGAGATTAAAGAGCAAGGAAAAGAGAAATGAGGAAGAGGGAGAAGGCAGACACCTGCACTATATTTGGAGCCCGAAGTTAGTCAGTCCCAGATCTATACTTAGGTACTAAATAAATGCTTCAAAGAGATCCTGAGCACTCATTGCCTTCACTGGAGATACAGAGTCCTCAGCACTTTGGGAAAGGAGGCCAGGCAGGCTCCGAGTGCATAGCCCAGTTTCAAGCTCCCTGTTTTTCAGTTCTCCAGGTCTTTCAGGTTGCATTTTAGGCTTCATCTCTAATTTGGGGCTTACAACCAGCTTTAAATGTTCCTTCTGTTGAGCAAAGTTGTTTTGTTTTTTAATTGCTCCAGAGGGATGACAGATTTTGCCCTGAGAGCTTTAAAGCATCTCAAGCTGCCTCTGAAATCCCCCCCCAGAAGCTGCTCCTCAGCTAAAAGCAGCACTATAGGATGCGGACTGGGAAAAGGACAGGATGTGGACAGGGGAAAGGACAGCGTATGCCCCCTCCCAGGTCTGCAGACGCATCATCCAGAGCAAGGGACCCCTCTGTGACCTGACTATTTGCTTCTGCTTGATTTTACCTCATGCAAGGGAGGATGGGAAAGAGGTGATGGAAGGGAAGTGTACCAGAGCCAAACTCTGTTGCCCTGAGCAGCTGCAGAACTTCCCCCAGGACTGCAGCTCTCCCTCCTGAGCACAACCTCTGCCTGCTGCGAGAGCAAGGTCTGCACCCCGTGGCCTGCTGAGCCAGCACCAGCCTCCCACATCGGAAGGGCCATGGGCTGGCAGTGCCTGCTGGGGCAGCTCAGCCTGCCAAGACTCAGGCACACACAGCCAGCAGTCCCACCTTAGTTTTTAATAAATTTCTCTGCCTTTTTCTGTATTCTGTCCCATCCACTTTTCTGCCTCTTTACCATCCCATACAACTTCAAAAGCTGCCCCGTGGATTTGGCTTAAAAATGTTGAGTTTGCCTTTCTCCCTCGTGTATCAGCAGCTGTGCTGTGACCCAGACAGTCAGTTCAGCTTCAGCTACAGGTACAGCATGTTGTGTTCACTCCTGCAAAAAACACCTCTCTGCCTGGCACAACCCATCACTCCCCCAGCTCAGGCTGCTGCGCTTTGCCAACTCAGAGCCACCCTGGGCAGCCCAGGGTGAGAAGGGCAGTGTTCCTGGGAGCCAGGCAGGGTGTGAAGCCCTGGGAGAGGCTGGGAGCTGGGTCCCAGCACCGTGGGAGATCAGGCTTTACAAGCAAAACTTGGGTGACTTCATCCTTCAAAGGAGGGACCGTTCCCTGGAGCCAGAGGTTCCATCACTGCATCTTATCTCCTCCTGGGAGGCTCACGCGGGATTTGCAGGCAACACAAAGGAACCAAAATATCAAACCCAACAAATTCCTACCTCAGCTGAAAAATAAAATAGATGTCAGATTTGAGTTTAAAGACCAGAATAGCTGAATGTCATCCCAGCCAGGATGGAAGCTGACGTATCTAGTTCTAATGAATGTGCAGATGTGCCTGTTAATAAGGTTCTCAGAACAAATAATTGCTGCTTTTTGTACACAGCTTAGACTCTGTGCAGTAAATGGGAAGCACTGCCAAATCCCATTTGTTGCTTCTAACATGCTCTATGTTATGGCTTGTTTCTATGGCAATAACCCCACGAAGGATTTCATGTCCACACAGATCAAGAAATAAATCTCATGGACATACAGCTGTCTAGATGAGGAAAAGAGAAAGTTGAAGCAGCTGTGAACTTACGGGACACATCCTGGCTTCAGCATAAAACAGAGCTCACAAGTAATGATTTATTCGGTGCAATCCCTCACTGTCAAAGCCATTTTTATTAACAAATAGAAACCCATCTAAACAGGATATTGCCTGAACTTTTGCATCTTATTACATGAGAAATCTTGCTGAAATACATAGTAATGCTTTAAAAAAAAACTAGTTAATTTTTAAAAAAAAAAAAAACAACCTGAAATGAAACAGCTCAACAACTGTCACTGGGACATCCATCCTGGGTATTGTCAAGACATGAAATCTGAATTTTTATTATGGAGTTCCTGGGCTAATCTCAAGTTTTCAGGCAAGTCCTGTGTCGTATCTGAGCTGGTGCCTGCTTGCCACCTCACGTGCCACCAAAGAAGACCTGAAGGTTTTAACTACCTGCCTTTTTATTCCCTGTTAACAGACACTTGTTACATTCACAGCAGGATGAGGCCAACTGTACAAGGACTAAGAACCTCTTGTACTACTCAGCTTGAAAATAACTAACATTAGTATTCGGCAGACAGGAACTTAGGACAGGGACTTCTCACAACACCTAATTTCTTTTTCTGTTCATGCATTTCCAAAGTTCTCTTTTCAAGAGTACTAAATAAAAACAAGATCTTTCTTTGGAAGTTGCTTGCAATAGGCAGAGGAGGAGGCTCTGCTGTCAGTCACCCACAGAACACAGAAAACAAGGGAAGCACCCAGAGGAAAAGAAACAAGCAAACAACCTGAAGGAGATTTGTCTTATTGTACTGGCAGTGTTTTGGATGATGGAAAAGGCAGGCGGTGTAGACAGAGGCAGCCCCTTCCCAGAAGAGCACAGTGACAGGATGAGAGGCAGCACCCCCAGGCTGCAGCAGGGAAATTCCAGCTGAGCACCACGTGAAATGGGAAGAGGGCCCTGGAAAGGAGGTTCAATTTCCAGCCTGGGAGATGTTCAAACTCCACCTAGACAAGACCCTGAGCAAACTTCAAGCCCTGCTTCAAGCATGAGCTTGGACTAACAAATATGAGACATCCCTTCTGATTAACTTCTCTGTGATTCTAATACACATCTTTCTCAAACTGTTGTAGTATTACCCCATTTCTGAGTTTTCTAATATAAACCATGGCAACTAAAAACAGAGTCCAGATTATTAGACATTTGTAAAGAAGTCCATCTCGGGCACAAAAACTTTTTCCACTTTTCCTGAAAACAACAGCTCCCATGTGGTAAAAATTACTCAAAGCCTCACTTGAAAACCACTTGAAGTTAACCTGAAGTCAACGAGATTTAAGTATGTGAACATCCAGCAGATAAGTGGCTCCATGAACTTTAGTCCAATTCACCACACACTGTTTTACTGTTCCTCTCCTGTCTGAAGGAAATCAGATGCCAGTTTCCACTGGTACTCTGAAGGAAATGCTGCTGGTGACATGTTAGTGAAGGGCAAACTTCCACACCCCAACAGGCAAAGTGACTGATCATACAGGTGGCTGCACACACATGGCATTTAAGCTATCTCTGTGCTCTGAAGGGTTGAGACTTGGAGGCAGCAAAATGTTTCTGTGCTCATTAAAGAAACAAAATAGAATATCCAAGGTCTGGTTTACTGGTAGTGAGCCCATTGCCACCACAGAGGAGACGCATTTCTGGAATGTTATGGTTCAAACTGGAACAGGGGACCTTCTCCTGTATTTATTTCTACCTCTGCTCCTTTTCTGCGGTTCTTCTGTTCAATTGCTCATCATTCCCACTTTTGCTGGCTGTTACAAAGTGCCTTTTTTCTTGCATTCCTTCACTATATTTCGTATGTTCATAAGATTGGAAATTGGAAAGTAATGGCAATATACTGGTTTTTAGTCTTTCTCCCCCGGCCAGCACAGCTCAGTATGCCAACACAGTGATGAAAAGAGGCAATCCACAGACACCTCTCCCTACAAATTATGCTGCTTACACAAAACTATTTAAGGAAAGCACGGAACCAAAGGATCACCACCTAGAAACTCGGTGCCAACCTACGTCTGCAAGTGCCTTAAAACTTCTTGAAAACCAGTGCCCAAACCTGGAAAACCAAGCAGGGCACGGCTTAAAGGGCTGCCTAACCATGCAGATAACACAGGCCCACAGATGTGTGGCAAGAGAGGGTTGAGGTGCTAGAGGATGGCTGCAGGCTGCCAGCTCTGCCTGCCTGGGGCCAGGCAGGTGACCTGAAGCAGAGCCACCAGGGTAAATACCCACCAGCCTTCCCCAGCTCCACCACCTGCTGTCACAAGTGTCCCCGTGGCAAGTACAGTTAATGCTTACGTGGACATGAAATCTTCAGGAAACATTTAATGTGGTTTTCAGCAGCTTTGATGTGATAAGTGTTTTATCCTTTATCAAAAACTTAATCACGCTGTTTACTTTTGATCTTCATTTCATCTCTGCCTTCCATCTGCTCTGCCTCTCTCAAGGGGAAACAAGAGCTGGTACCATGTGACGAATGGAGCAGGGCTGCACACTTATCTTCCCACCCACTTAACTTTCGGATTAACCAAATAAATAAAAGCCTTCCCACTTCAGGGATGAAAGGCAGAAGCTTCTGATGATCTACCAGCAGAATTACAGGAGCTAAAGAGGATGGTAAGGGAAGGTGTGGACACTGGAGTGTCCATCTGTGCGCCTTAGGGGTCACTCTATCCTGATTGTGACAACGGGCTCCTCCTGACAAGAACTCAGAATGTCCAAGTCAGTGCTCAGTGAGCACAGGCAGGAGATAAAGCAAAAATATGTGAGACTTAGGGTCAAGCATTACTTTGGCAAGGCACCGACTTTAACAAACATACCTAATCCAGAGTGGGTTGGACTCGTTTTCTTGCAAACATCTCCCATCCCATCTCAATCCCGCAAAAGTCTTTACTGACCAAAGATTCACAAAAGCCATAGTTCAGGGAAGTGAAGATGGTTCACAATAAAACATTCTGGAAAAACATCTTGGGGAAATCTCGAGCAATTTTAGCAATCAGATCTATTACCCAGCCATCACCACATGGGGAACAAATCCTGCTCCACATTTTCAGGAGGACAGCACGAGACACACTCAGGCCTCTTCTGCCTGGGTACCTGCCCACCACTGCCACACAAACCCTAAATACCAATGAGCTCAGCAGAAGCTTCAGTAACAGATGCTCATTTTTCTTTACATTACTGTCAGTAATCTTCCAGCTATTCATCTTTGCAGGAAAAAAAAAAATCAGAAGATAATCACAACAAGTTAAAATTCATATTTTTCTCTGCTTCTTTTGTAGAAGGAAAAGCAGAGGAAAGAGGAGAAAAGAATTCTAGTGTTTCAGAATACAAAAGGAAAACCACTGCAAAGTAATTGCTTCCAGTTGTTAAGGCCATGGTTATAAATGTTTTCTCAGGAAGAGTACCTGGCATTAAACTCAGTGTATGCTGATGTAATTAGGAAAATGGTAGCAGATGTACCTTTCTTTTCACCATTTCAACAGGCCCTAAAACATTCAATTTATAGCCCACAAAGTTGTGAAAATGCTGAAAAGTCAACCTGCCAATCCCAGTACTGTTGGAAATGGTTAAATGAGCAATATAATGAAGTTTCCAGATGAGTTAGAAACACAAAGAAATCACAATGGATAAGAATGGTGGGACAGCAAAGGTAGGGGAAAACACTTAACTGCAGAATTCTCCAAACTCAGTAAATATGATTACACCTCATTGTGGGCTCCCTCCCCTTTCCCACCCATTCCTTGCAGCAGCTGAGGCACTTCACTGACATTCCCATGGACGAGACTGCAAGACCAGCAAGTGAATTTAAGGTTTTGGGTATCTAATCAGAATTAGATGGCAATCCTATTTCCTTTGATCTCACCTGGTTCTCACATCTTACTCATCTGCCCTCCCAAATCACTTCCCTGAAGAGTTCACCTGGTGTGGAGCCTTCTCTGGGTGCAGGGGAAGGAAAACTCCTGACAAATCTACACCAGCAGTCGCAAAAAGCAGCCTTGGGTAAAGGAGAGGACAGAGAGTAGAGGAGTGGAGGAACAGCTCCCCGATGGGCTGTGGTGCACAGCACTCCAGAGCAGGGCAGGGACGTGGGACAGGAGCCTCGGGGGGCCTGGAAAACTTTACTTCTTTTCTTTTTGGAAAATCAAACTCCACAGAAATCACCGGGCTCTACAACTCACAGATTTACGCCGGGCTAGAACAAGAGCTGTTACTCCCTGAGCTAAACCCACAGCTGCATTGAAAGCTGCAGCAGAGCCACACGTCCCTCTGCCTGCTGAATTTATTCCGTCGTGTCAGTAAAATGATCAGAAAGGTAAAATGATCCTGTACTAGAGGTTTATGAGAAGTATCTTGCAGTCAAATAGTACAGTGAAAAAACAACTATGCCAACCAATTACCTCGAAATGTGATGGACAAGCCTCAGAAAGAAGCCTAATTTATAGGTAAGGAGGCATTAAATCAATTACGAGCACAGTGCAAGCAAGAACAAGGTCACCTTGCTGAAGGAATATTTCTGTTTATGTTCATGTCAGACTATTTTGCTCAATAGAGAAAAATGAAGACCTGATTATCATGAATTTGGTAGACTGGTCTGAAGTAGAATGTAAATCAGAAATGGGGAGATTTATGGCCAATTAAATTGAACTCCAATCAAAATCCCATTCAGGCAACGGTTCCCTGGGGGCTTCAATTTGTTAGTGCCACATTTTTTTAATAATTTTCTTTTTCATGTAACATCAGCAATAATAAAAGTCCTTCAATAACAAGCAGAGCCATGAACACGTTATTTATCTTGAAATGCCATCATTGCCTGGAATCGGAAAGCACTGAAAGGACTCGCTGTAATCGTTCAGGAACAACCCCCCCATAACACCGTGATGGGTGTAAAGCTTTTTTTCCTTAGTCTCAGAGCAATTTCTCTTTCCATTAATCTGGTTCAAGCCTGAAGGATTTCTCCTGAGCAAGAGGGAGCTGGTGCTGACCCCGCCGTGAGACCCAAGGCAGCCTCTGATGTCTCAGACTCTTTCCCAACGCTGGGTGTGCACGTGGCACACGCGGCCTGTGGCGTATCCGAGCCTCATCATTAGCGGATTTTCAGCATTATTAGAAGGAGAACGCCTATCAACATATTCCAGATGCTCTTGACAATATTCAAATGTATGCCAAAGGCAGCAGTCTGGATTTCTCTCACTTTAGGCTAGGAAAGCTATTTTCTGCTCTAATGTGCCTCTCTCCCCTTACGCCTCCCCCTTCCCCCTGAGCTCCTGGTATCCTGGTAAAACCCTTAGACAATATAAAAACTATTCTGGTGTATAGAGGTTTGGGGGGTTTTTTAAAGACAAAGTTATCTTTGCACAGAAATTATCCTTTATCTTTTTACTCCTTTTCATCAAGGAAAGAAAAGAGGATCACTACAACACAAATGGAAGAAGGAAAATGCGAGTGCTTAGGGTGGGAATGAGTTACTGTACCTTTTGTTGAACACAGAATTGCAAAATCTGCCCTGAGTGAAGTCAGAGCTCAACGAGGCATGGACAGAGAGGGAAATCCCAGAACAAAACCATGCAGGGCAGCATTCCCAGAAACCACTGACATCAACAGGAGCCTTTTGGCTCAGCTCAGCCGTCGCTGACGGGCCACCACTGTGACTGCCTGGAAATCAGTCAATGCTTGGATTTTCTTGCTTCAGCAGTGGAAGTGGTGAGGAGAGGAAGTTATTTAAGGGTAACTAACACTTGTCAACCTGCAGGGCTGCGTGGTTTTGTAGGGCAGTCTGGGCTGTGGCACCATCAAACTCACACTTGAAAACAAGGAAGCTTCTGTGGGAACGTTATTTAATATCGAAATCCCCGGGCGTGACATCGCCACTGCCTCCACACCTCAGGGGCAGCTTCTTCCAGGCCAAACCTGGAGGAATCAGGGCAGGTTAAAAGCAGCATGGCAGAGTCTGGCCCCCGCAACACCGACAGCTTGGCAGGAGCAAGGCCGCCCCTCCCCAGCTAAAGGAATGCTGTCTCCACCGCATGCTGTCAGAATTACAATGGGAAGCCCGTAAATAAAACAAAAACGCAGATCTCAGTCCCTCCTCTCATGACATCTTGGTGAGAACAAGCCCTGACAGGAATAAAAAACCTCCCACACTAAGCAAGGCAATTCTGCTATTTATGCAGGAGGAAGAAGGAAAGCTGTATATCAAACAAATAATTACACGAGCAGCTTTATCAGTCCCTGCTGATTACTCTCAGCTCGGTTTGATGATTCTGCCAGCGCTCCGCAGGTTGTTCAGAGAGGTGGATGTCACAACATTTTACTTGCAGTTCTTTCATTTATTAGCACCTCCTGCTACCTGTCTCTTAGTCAAAAATCTTGGCATACATTTAGAAATTGGTCTCCTGGAGTCTGTCAGGGTGGTTTAAAAGCCTATAACTCATATTTTTATATATATACACATACATCCTCAGACAGACTCCACATGTGAATATGAATGCATAATGATGTATTTTGGGTGTTACATATATATATATATGCAGTTACACAGAGGCACACGGGTTTTTATATAAGTGCCCCCCTCCTCCTCAATATGTAAATACAGAAATTCAAGTAACTTGCTTATCACTGCTCCAGTTTGGGTGCGACAACATTTCATTTGACTTCTTTTCTTTCCCAAGTTTGCTAAAATATTAAATGGAGGAGGGTCTAATTTTTATCTGGCAAACATCAACACCTTCTGAAGAGCAGCATAAGCTCGGACTGTCACCAATGTCGATTTATCACCACTGTTAAATACACTGTATTTGAGCAATGGTCGGTTACCAGATTAGGAGCAAAAATCTAAAAGACATTTGTGCCAATTGTCACGGCCTGGAGACACCTCTGAGATTTACGTCCAACTGCAAGACACCCTTTGTGGGTGTGCAGTGCCCAGCCAAGGGGACAGAGAACCAAGCACCTGCTTTATGGTGCCACATCCTCTGTTCTCAACTCACCTCCCAGAGCTGTGCACAGAAATGGACAGGAGAACCAAGAGGTCAGAGCTGAGCCTGTCAGTGATGGATCCAGCCAGGCAGGCTCCCTAGCTAAGTGCCCCCTGTCAGCCCTGGGTGGGAGAAGCACTGATGGGGACACTCGGACACACAGAACTTCCCTCCCTGGCAGGGAGGATGGACAAGCACAAGGGGCTACACCAGCACACCCAGCAGCTCCTGCTCAGCCACAGATGCGGGTTATCTCATCCAGGCAGCCTCAGAGCGCTCCAGACTGACGAGCAGGCTCTCGTGCTCTACAGATGACATATGGAAGCGTCTCCCTAAAAGAAACGAGCTCGTGAGCTTCTGGATTTGCCCTTCTGGAGCACCATCTGTGCCCGCTCGCGGTGCCACCACCCGCTGCCGCGGCGTGACCCGAGGCAGCAAAGCAGCAGCGGCAGCTGTGGCTGTGTCCCCAAATTTAAACACATCCACGCCGCAACAGGCTCAGCCCATGCGAGCTCAGCCTTCGTTTGGGCAAGCAAAGAGTCTTCTGCTGACAGATTTGTTCTGGTTGCGTTAAGTATTTAAAGAAAAAAAAAACCCACAAACCAGAAGGAGAAAGAAGAGACTCTCCTGACATTTAGGGTAATGCTGAGAGTCCGTAGCTGGAAAATAAATCCTTCTGCTTCAAAAAGAGGGAATTTGAGCTGCAGCCCAAGTGCCACCACAGGTGAGGGTGCTGGGCCCACACAGGTCCTGCTGGGGCTCCCACACCCCAGGGAAGCACCACGTTCAGCCCCAACCAGACCACATCTTCCCCAGGGGAAACGGGCAGGGGAGAGTCACTGCTGAGCTGACTAATTGCTCATTAGCCGAAATTAACTCTGCAAGACAATTCTGTGATCACTGCTAGAAGTCTGTCATTAAAAAGGACTGCAGACATTAGTTCTTAGCTTCCTATCAAAGCTCCAGTGATGTGATGCCCTGGCTTTGGCATCAACAATCTGCCCTGAGAGAACCATGGGAATGGTCCACCCAGCTCAGCCCGCTGTCTGTCACTCTGGCACTGCTGGATGCATCACAGAAAAGCAAGAGCACTGCAGAGGGCAGAAATACAACTGTTTTCTCACTACAGCATCCTCTTTCTGCTCCTGAGTTAAGAGACTAGTTCACACCCTGGAGCACGAGATTTAAGACCCATCCAAAACCTGCTCTTGCTGGCGATTCTCACTGTCCACACAGAAATCACAACCTTCAGGAACCAGCAAGCAGAACCCTTCCTAGAGCTGTGGTGGGGAGCTCAGTGAAACACAGGCATGTTGGAGGAGCTGACTTTAAATATCAGGAGAATAATTTTTTCTGGGCATCATTCCACTGATTTTTGTGGTATAAAACCCAGAGGTGAATATGGTCCAAGATAGACACAAAAATGAGCTAAATTCTGAACTGCACTTGCTGACCTCATAACTCTTCAGCAGTTGAAACGTGGGTTACAAAGCCAATTTCCATAAAGGACGTGTTCTGTTAACAGTGGGAGACCGACTGTGCTGACTCGAGCTGTGTGAGCACACTACTGAGACATTTCCCACATAATCTACATTCATTCCATACTTTTTGGAAGTGCTCCTCAAAAGATGGTGTCAAGGGTGCAGATCCTATAGATCAAAAAGATATGTGACCCGTCAGAAAGCACAGAAAGCAGAGCTTTTTTAACTCATTATTCTGGTGCTTTGAGAAGCCCCAAACAACACACATGGTTTTTCTTCCCCCCAGCCTCCAAGGCAGCCCAGATGGGGACACACACACAGCCCTCCACAATGCTTGGAAAAGGACATGCTGTAACAGGGACATGGTGAAAATTCATTAATTCATTCACTTTGCATATTGCTTGAGCAACAGTGAGGTTTTCAAAGCAGCAACTACCACTGTTATGAAATTGTACTATTTTAATAATATAACAAACTACCTGATACAAAATTTGAATGCACACCAGAGTTGTTACCCTGTGGCTAAATGTCTCACCCTGACTTAATCTTCTAAGGCTCCAGACCTGCACAGACAAGAGACATACACACCAGGACTTTAAACTCCGTAGGGGAATTTCTGGCAGAACTATGCACCTACAGATATGCAAACACGTAGGATTTGCAAAAGGAACAGTCTAATGTCACCTGTAATCTCTCAAGCCTGTAGATTTATACATGCAATTGAAGAAAACCCTTGACTTTCCACTCTGCATGGGAAATTGGATGAATCATATGCTCAAATTAGGTCTGCCATCACCATGCATCTGATGGCAAGATTGGCTGTATTCTTGCCATCTTATTTCTATTCAGTGGCCACAAAACTCAAGAAGCCCTTGAAATCAGTGAAATACTATTCCAAAAAGTATGCTTTTGCTACCTGTGGATAAGGGGAGTCATCTTTGCTCCCGAGATACAACTGATGGGTCACATCAACATTTAGAGAAAAGAAGTTAGAGATCCCATTTAAAAACCTCAAATTATCTAGGAGTGCTAACACCAAAACCAGAAATGTGCAACTTGTCTTGAAGCATTTATTCAGCTAAATAATTATTTCAGTTTGAATAATTCTAAAGAGGCTGAGCCAGCAGCCTACCGCAAACAAAGAATATTGACAAGAACACTGGTTTATGCTCAATTTAAGGCAATAACTAGAAGAGACATACAGCCCTTTGTCAACTGGATACACACCAAGTAGGAATTATGTGATAGCACAGAATGGCCACAAAGACTGTTTTAGGACCACTTGGAATTTAAATGACCGTAGAGATTAGGGGTCAAGCCATCAGCACGTCCAAAACTTGCGTGGGTGGGTTCCCAGTGCAATACACCCCCCCTGGCCCCAGTCTTTGGGAACAGGACTCAGGTGGTACTCCCACATTTACTATGCAGGAGTTTGCAGAAGGATGGACAAGGGCAGGTGAAGATTTTAGTGCTAAATGCTTTGCTGGGATGTCCCAGCTGCAGCTGTGATGGGTGCAGGGTATGGGAACCTGATTAAGGAACAATCTGAACTCCATAAAGAGAAAACCGTGGAAGTGAGGAAGTGTGCAGTGTTCGATGCAACCAAGAAGCGGGGCTAAATGTTGGTTTGTAAATAATGCTAATGAGACCAGAAAATGTAAGAATGCCAGAGCCCCACACAAGCCTCTCTTAAAAAGTTTTCAGCAGGACGGGTGAGGAGTTGAAGCCCCACACAGAAACAGCCAAGCCCCTTCTCCTGGCTGCACTAGGACATTGCTTTAGAAGTGCTGTATGGTTATTCTGTTCTCTGGGATGGCACTTTAAGATCCAGGATGCTCTCCCTGCATTTCAAATTTCCAAATTCCCATTTCAGCAGCCCCTGCTGTACTTTTAGACGGCACTGAAATTTCACAGACTGTACTTCCCTACCGAGAGAATCTATTTAGGAGGGAAGCAGGGAGGTAACCAGCTGGAAACCCGTGATGAAGGAAAGACTACTTGTTACCTCCCCAAGGGAGAGGGAAGAGAGTAAAAGTTAATGGAAGGATAATCAGGAACTCTTCAGGGATGTCAGTTTATAGGCCAGGAGCATATATAACTGAGACTTGTTTGCATATCAAGAAACTACAGGAGAAGGTGTGACAGCCAAATGCAGCTTATGAAAATATGGCTATCTGTAAAGCTGATAGCTGCCTCGCGTGGGAAAACACAATCCTAACACTCAGCTTGGCAAGTGAAGGCTAAATAACATCAATGTGTCTGCTCTGGGCAGCCCTGCACTGAAATCGCTTCTTATGACATTTAGTGTTCTCAGCAGACGTGCCTGAGACTCAAAGAAACAAGTTGGTTTTTTTAGGGATTTCAAGGATCCCTGCTCAAAATAGCCACAAAAAAGAAATATTCAAGCTTTAAAACAACATGGTGAAATTGGGTGCCTTTAAATAGGGGGTAAGAAACATGCCAACAGCTCAGAGATTGCTCGAAAACATCACACTGTGCTACCAGAACAGGACAAAATGCAATTCAGTTTTACACAGAGCCCTGGGTATTTAAGTTCTTCAAAGAGTTTTAACAGACTGAACTCCAGAGAAGCTGTAGGGTCCAAAAGCAGAGATGTAATGGCTATTTACCTACTCTGCAGCTCATGTCTGCAGCCCTGTCACCTCACCTGGAGACCTCCCTGCACCTCAGCAGGGCCAGGAGTCACTGTCAGTAATGGCATGGGAGCCCTTTTGGGAAATAGGAGTACACCCATATCTGAACTCCCTCCATACCATAGTAAGCATTTTGTTCAAGTCCTAAATTCTAAATGGAGGTATCTGTGAAGATCCCCCCCTTCACACCAGTGGCTCCCATTCACTTCTGTTCTGCACATTTAATAAGGCCCCAGCTGGTCCCTGCAAGTGCCACCACATTTTGGCCAGATCCGTGCCCTGACCTTCCTGCCAAGGCCAGCACAAAGCTCTCCTTCCCTTCCTGCTCCGGGCTGGTTGGCAATGTCACCACAGCCTATTAAACACTATGAAAAGGAAGGACCATGAAAAGTCCTTTCATTGACATAAGTGATCAAAAGCAGGATTTTATTATTAGAATCTGTTTTGTAAAAAAGGAGGATATTGGCCAAGATTATCTCAGTCTGTTTTGTGATCATTTCACTGAAATCTTTTGCATTGGCCAAATCCGGAAATGTGTGGGAAATTAAGTGATTTAGCCCATTATGTCTCTTTTACCACACTAATGACCAATATTCTTTTTTGTTCAGGGCATTTTTGTGTGCCTGCCATTTAAAAATATACAATTGCTTTCTTGTTTAAAATTTTTACAGTGAGTATTTAGATGGCTACCACAATTACCTGGGGAGGAAAAGGCTCCATCTTATACATGGCACAGTTCACCACCATTTTTCAGGACTGTAGTCCATTTTACCAGCTGAGTGACTTCTCAGTGAGAAACTCAATTTCAAAATTCCCAAGTCCTCCACTTTGAAAGCTTTTCATGTTACAGCAGCTTTTCATTCCGCTCCACTGCCACCCCACACACCATGAGAAGCCAGAGTCAAGAGGTTATTCTGGAGCTCAGTCCATTGCTATTCAATGTTCATTTCTACAAAAGCCTCCAGGAGCTTCCAAGTTCCAAACGACCCTTCCACAAAGACAGGGTGTCCCAGCACCATGTCTCCATCCTCTGTAGAATCCTGGGATCTTTTCCTCTCTCTCACATCTGCAAATCTTTGATAATTTTCACCTTCTCTAGACAGTTCAATGACACTTCTGATTTGCAGGTGAGTTCAGGCAGGAATTTTAGCAGGTGAGTAGTTTTGCTATCTGCATTTCACTATCACGTCAGCACTGGCTTTCTTCCAACCAGGAGACCTAGAAGAATCCTGAAGAGGTCTTTGTATCCAGACCAAGCCTTCTGCTGAGCTGTGGGCACCATCTGTAAAGTGACTCTATGAAAATGACATCATGGTGTGGCAAACGTGTTCTTCCTACAGTAAATTTGTTTGGCACGCAGAGTCAAAACCGAGCTTTTTCAAATTGTCAGCATCTTGAGCTCAGTCTTGCAGCTAAATACCACGTTGTGCTCTTTCTACTTCATGTCTGGCACTTCAGCAACAATACCATCTCGGCAATCAAACCTGAGCTGGCGATTTTTGTGATGACTCACAGAGCTGATTACAACATAATCGCTCTCCCAGACCTGGGCTGGCTCAAAATGGCAGTGAATGTATCACAGAGGTGTCTCTTAATTCCCCACCCTTTGTTCAGAAAATTAAACGCACGCACAGAGAAGAGACATATGCAGCAATGAAGTGTGCATTTTACCCTCATTTGTAACCAGTCCAACTCTTAACTAATGGGGCTTAATGTGGTTGTACATTATGGGTTCAGATGGGTGTCTTTACTCACACTGAGTTATGCACTTCACGAGCAGCAGCAACAAAACCACGCGCTCACCAACCGAAGCACTGAGAAATAAGGCTGGAGTGAGACTCTGTAAGTTAAAGTGACATTTAGTAGCATAACAGCCACATAACCTCCAGATAGAGGCTCTTAACCCACAGCAGACTTATTTCTAATGCTGTGTTTGTCACAGGTGACACGCAGTTACGTGCTCCCCAGACAGCAGTGACACACAATGGAGAAACCTTCAGTCTCTCTGAAGGCAAAAAATGTTTGTCCTTGTCACCCAGTGAAAGATGGCAACCCCAGCCTGGCGTGTGCTGTAATCACACCAGCACTGCAAAGCCAGGGGGAGGAAAATGAAAGCAGCCAAGAGGCAGTGCCTACCTTTTGAATCGATTTATCTCGGGGCATGCCTGCAGCCCTCCTCTGCAAGACACCACTGCTGTGCACCAGCAACATCACTGAAGTAGTCAACAAATATCGACCTCTAAAACATCAGCCAGGCTGTTCTGTGTGAACCTTGGATGTGACTCAGCGTGGGAATACATCTTCAAAAGCAAGAGTTTCAGACAGCATTCTCTTAAAAAAAAACAACTTCCAAACAAACAGTTCATTTCAAATCACTCCTCCTCCTTCTTCCTTTTGTTTTTGTTTTTAATTGAACCAGGAATGAGCTTTTCTGGGGTGCTATTTTAAAAGTCTAGGCCTCGGAGAAGTTCTGCCAAATCCTAGCAAAACACAATATAATTTTAAAATTACAGTCTGACAAACTGCTGCTTTGAGAGAACAATCATCTTCTAAATGACTGAGCAGGCTGCCTCAATCGCTGCTTTACACGAGCTACAGAAGAGGCTGCAAGAGCATGTAGTGGTCACTGCTCTAATTCCATGCAAGCCACGGACTTCAACAACCACCACGTTGGAAGAAAATCCCGGGGAATTGCTCTGCACCATCCTTCCTTGGCCTCAATTTGGTTCCTGTGCTGAAACATCAGGATGGTACCACAGCAAGTCTGTTCGTGTCTTGTTACCATGCCACATTAACGCCACTCAGCTCCATCAAGCAACAGTAAATCATGTCTCCCAGATATGATTAAATTCATTTGTGTTATTTTAGTCCAAGCTGGACTGAGCACTAGAGAATACTACACAGAGACAGGGCATACTGGGTATAGCAACCATCACCTGATGCTCCCAACAGCAACCCAGATTCAAGCTGGAGGTGGGACTGCAAAAGCAGTGACAGATGATC
Source organism: Acropternis orthonyx (assembly GCA_035583155.1). NCBI lineage: Eukaryota > Metazoa > Chordata > Aves > Passeriformes > Rhinocryptidae > Acropternis > Acropternis orthonyx. The sequence continues at coordinate 10,608,532 of JAWWEU010000029.1, forward strand.
TCTGGATCACCAGAGATGGAAGAAGCATCTATTTTCATTTCCCCAAATCCTCTGCAGCTTTCAAACCTGTCAGCAGTAAAGCACTGCCCAGCAGGAGCAAAGTAGTCCAGGATAATCCCGCCGCATAGTTCTTCCTAATAAACTGGAGTGATGGGTGATGGCACTTCCACTGTCAAGCCCTGCTCTGGAATCCCACTCAGCACCTCTGGGAGCACGACACACAGAGAGGGGATTTGGGAAGCTGTCAAAGTGCAGAGGAGAACCAGCACTGCCAGGCCTTTTCTCTGCACAGCCACACTGCAGGTGCCACAATGGCACACAGGCAGGATGATAAAGGGCATGGGGCAGCTGGTTGAAACCAGACCAAACTGCAGAGATGTGATGCCACCCTGCAAAGAAAAGTGTTTTGGAGAAAGTTCCAGCCACAATGCTCTCTCTTAGCCCAAACCAAGCCCATGCCCTGCAGTCATCTCTCACGGGTGCCCACGGAGGGACAGTGCGTGACATGTACCCCGTGGCTGACAGCTTTGTGCTGCTGGATGTGAACCCACATCCTCCAGCCGACTGCCAAGTTAGCTAGGGTGGAACTCACCCCTGAATTTGCCTCACAGGGGGAGAACAACTTCACTTTCAAGGGTTTAGAGACAATAAAAAATTCCAACAGCTGGACACACTGCAGCCCACAGCAGGCATGGGTCCCTGTCTTCCAGCTTTAGCAATCCACAGAGCTCTACTTGCTGCTGGCTGTGACCTAGAGCATTAACTGTACAAGATTTATGTTTAAAGCATATTAGTAACACTTTTAAATGATGGAGGCATTTTAGCAAACATTAAATTCTGCAGAAGCTCTTTTTGGCAGAGTTATCAATAATCCTATTAATGACAAGGTGCAATTTACAGCAAACTGGCAGTGGAAAGGAGATACAGGACTTATGTGAAACAAAAAGATAATACAATATTATTCCATTGACTGTGCTTTCTCTTAATTGCCTTGTTATGTATGCTCAGGGCTCACAATCTATCAGGGATGAAGTTGTTTGTTCATAAAGCAACACACAAGAGGTTTTTAATCCAAGATCCCTCTAGCTGCATTTCAGGGTTCATTTCAAAGTTGTCTTTAATTTTTCTATTTTGTCTAAGTTTATCCTAATGCTAGCAAGCACTCTTCTGAAAAGAAACTGCTGTGCTCAGTTGTGCTACTTGTACTGGATTACATGACTGTGCTTACTAAGGCTTTACTCAGTAAGACAGCACAAAGAGAGATAACCTGCAAACCAGACTGCAGAGCTCATGTCTCTCTTCCCTGTCCCCACATCTGCTAGTCCTCAGGACTGAATCCAACAGTCATTTGTGTGTGTTCAAGTGGCCCAGGCTCAATGCATGTGTTATAACAGAGGAATCAGCAATATCCTTTGCACAGTTGTGAAACAACTCTACCAAACTGAATGCATAATTCTAATGTAAAAAGCAAACTTTACCTCTAAGAACATATCTATCCGATTAAAACATGAAAAAAACACACACCGGAAACTTTAAAGATTGTAGGAAGATGCATTTGAGGCTTTAAAATTATTCAAATTATTTGTTTTCTTTTCTACATACATTATCTCATCTTCAGGTGTCCGCGTGGAAGGGCAGACAGATGGTTACTCAGCTGAGGAACTTGAGGCTGTTCTTTGTACAATGGTCACAACCAGCAGTCTGGAAGGAACACGAGCTCCAGACCAGGCCGAAGTCCAAATGCAGGAGAAGAGACTGGAAACATCACTTGCAGGAACTGCTCAGTTCTAGCTTTTGTGTGGTTTTGCTTCAGCTTCCATTCCCAAGACTCTCACAGATGGATTTGGTCATTACGCCATGAACAGCTCAAAAGCCCAAGGTGCACATTTTTATACCATATATAGTGGTGAGAATGTCAGCTATGCTGGGAATGAAGGTGATGATGAATGCATTTATTTTATTTCTAGTTTTAATTATCGGGTAAATTCCATTTACCACCTAGAATGTGAAATGTGTTTTATTACAATAATATGCTTCCGGCACGAAGCCAAGACAGAGCTTCCAAGCCAGGGGGAGGGGGCATTAAACTGTGCTGGCTGGTGTTGAAAGCACTTGACATTTTTCCATTTAATTTCCTAGGTGCCACATCATAAATAAGCTCAATAAACTGTTGCTTACAGCCCTGGCCAATTTGAAACCCCTACCTGATAGATTTATTTCAAGTATACCCTGTCCTCCAAAGCTGCTGGGAAACAACAACTTATCACTGCCAACCTGTTATTTCTAAGATCTGACACTGTTTGTAGCATCAGCAAAGCCATGTCCAGTGCTTGTTTGCAGAGATGCTGAAAGTCACTGGAAGCTGATGACTGCCTGCACTCATTGCTGAAGACACAACAGGTAAGCCAAGTGACATTTAGCTGTCCTACATCAGATGCACTGCCAAAAAAGAGACCACAAAAATGAAGAAATAGATGTGGATTTTCTTCAGTTCATATTCCACAGTTTAGGAGAACTAGAGAATTATTCCTTCCTTAGGGTAACAGCATTGGCCAATCCTTATCTACAGCTCTACTCACAATGCAACCAAGTTGACCTGCACCAGAATAACTCAAGTTTCCCAGAACGTTCTCTTACAAAAGCTATCAGCTTGGCATTACCTGCCTCTGACAAAGAGAGCAAAAACCAGCTGAGGGTGATTCTCTAGGGTGTGTGTGCTTGTTAAAATACACACACGGCTGGTGTGCGGATGACTGATGTGAAGAGGACTGGGACTTGGATGTTCCAGTCTGGGGAGAGCCTTACCTCGAAACAAACTGGAAAAGAGAGCGTCATGGTTGGCTCTGTTAGTTCAGGTCTATGGTGGCATTAGAGAAACCCACTCAGTCCTGCGGTCTGACACTCAGTGACAAGCAATGCAGTTGCTCTGTGCAGCTGACACGAGCTGGGAGCTCACACCACAGGGACCATCTGCAACCCACAGCTCTGGGCTCTCCGACACAGAGAGAGATTTCACACTCCCACTGTTAACGTTGCTGTGGCTGAAATTTCAGCCTGCAAATCAAACCCTACCCTGTTCATCCCCTGACAAGGCCATTTGCCACCTACCACCCTCTGCATGCCCAGAGCCCTTCAGCAGCATTTCCTTCTCACACATTCAGTGCAGCAGTCTGGCCTGTGATCCCGGCTGGAGCTGCTGGGCAGGAGGAGACAGTCCAAGAGATTTCCACATTATCATGGCTCTCCATGAATGACTTCAAAGGAACACACAGATCCTATCTTCAGGAGATTAGCTGCAAGTGAACCGCCTGTGTAGGCAAGCTTGTTCCAGCCTTTTATCCTGTAACTTGCAGGGTCTCCATACAGCAGAGACAATCCAAGCCCACATCTGCCAAAGCCTCCTACACTGTGTCTGCAGGATGGTCATTTCTGGCTGCCAAGGCTATAAAAGAGGGCAGGATAACACTTGCAACCTCTCCTATAGGACAGAGATGTTTATTCCAACCCACACAGAAACTGCCATTGTTTTGGTTAATAAGTATTCAAATCTTGTCCTGTTGTGAGTTCCAGAATTACTTTTACTAGTTAGTTTACACAACATACATAATTACATTTCCATGAATACAAACCCCATTTCCTGTCATGCCTTTACATTCAGAAAAACAGCTCAGCAATACATTAATGCATGGCTGAAGGCTAGCAAGGCCCTGGGAGCCCCGGGTGCATCCTCACAGGAAGGAGCTCTGCCTGCAAAGTGGGGAACAGGAGCTGCACCTGCCACGGACAGCAAACAACACTGTTTTGAACAAGCACACGTGGGTTCCTGTGTGCAGCTGTGGAGCCCAGGGGAAGCTCCATATGCTGTTAGACATCTAGTTGGAGCTGTCAGACAGGGGGCTGCTTGGCTCTGCACAAGCTGCTGTGGATGGGGCTGGGACAGTCCCTGTGCAAGCACAAGGCAGAATTCCAGCAGCACTGCAGCAACTGCCAGGTATGCAACGGAGCCACCCACGCCAGTGCTTTTGGGTGCACTTGTGAATTTTCACAAGTGTCTCAATGTTTGACAGACTCCCAGATTCCCAAACGCCCTACCAGGACAGCACTGGAGAACCAGGGACAGACAAAAGGCCCACTCTCCACATATTTCAGCCACTGCAGAAGTTATCAGAGAGGTCTCTGTGAAGGGAACATAAGCTGCTTCACTTCCACATCCTGCTCATGCCAGCTGGAAAAGGAAGGATAGGGCAGAGAGAGAACAGAAATCACATGGTTGTGGTTCTGCCCCAACAGCTGGGGCTGGGTGCAGTGGCAGGCTCCAGGCTGGCAGCTGTCAGCCACCCCAGCTCCAGAGCCAAACCCCTGCACCCCTCCCAGCCCGTGCACACTCAGGGCTCCTGGCAGGGCCTGCCTGAAGGGTGTTTCTGTTCCCTCACCTAAACTGAAGTGTGAGCAAACCTCAAAGTTACAGGGCGGCAAAGATAAACACAGTGCAAGTTTCCCTCTCCTGGGTGAAACATCAGGTTGTGCCAACCGGTGCTGCATTACGCACATCTCAAACTGCTCCAGCTCTGCATTAGCATTCTGGAGCACAGCTTTATCCTCCTGCTTCAGAGACCAGCCCCTGCTTTACATAAATCTTTAATGCAACGCTCTGCCTCAAGCACTGATGCCTGTGAACAAAAGGCAGAGTTGAAGGAAAACAGTTTTACCTCCAAAAAACCAGAGCAGTTCTACAGATAGCACATCGAAATTACACTTACTACACCAATCTGGGGTCCCTGGAGCACCATCAAAAAGAAGGCAGAGCATCAAGAAACGTGAGGAGCTGGGGAAAACTGTAAAGTGCTTTCCAGAAAGGCAGGGAGGAGAATCATTCAGTTGAGCTTCATGCTGAAACACAGCAGGACCCATCCAGTCTTCCAACACACGTGTCTGGCTGATGCCCATGTGGGAGACTGTGAGGCTGCGTGTGCCACGCTGGCACCAAATGCTCTGCAGCAATCAAACAGGCTTCCCACTGATCAGGAGGCTGATGTTAAACCCCTGAGATTTAAAAACACACACAAATCTATCAACTTCCTATTCCCTTTGGCGTTCTGAGTGCTTATGGTTAATGCTGTCAAGTGTTTCAAATGCTTCCTTCACAAATTTAAAGGCTGTAAAGTTTATCTCCCCCTGCAAGACAAGTTAAGTAGAAATAAGACCAGAAAATAAGACTGCACTGATTCAGGACTAGGAATTGTCATTTTATGATAACCCTAAGTACCACAGAAGTAAAGACAAAATTGCAGGTGCTGGTAACAGTGTGACAAGGACAGTTAGGGTCCTGATGCCAAACAGTGACCAGGAGATGCTACAAGGCCCTCAGAGCTGAGAATACAGAATGCAGTGAAAAGACATCCAGAATTTAGGGCTTTGAGCTGGAACACTCAATTAATGTTTTTCAAAGCAGTCTACAGGAGTTAAGGCAACGTATCTTCCATTAATCTTAATGGAAAATGTTTGTTTAAATCCTCAACGCTGCCTTGAAAAGACGTATCTCAGCTTCACAATCTGGACTGGCTGCTTAAGCTTTCATTTTTAATATTCACATCTGCATGTAAACCCCAAGTCAGTAAATAATTTAAATATGTGCTTCAAACTGCAACAGCCAACAGGGCTACTCATGCGCTCAAAATTTAGTAAACATATAAATGTCCCATCCAGCAGAGATGAGGCTGCTCACATGGCTCTGTGATCTGATGCCTAAAGCCTGCAGAGGCTGCCATAAGGAAGTTACCATTTTGCCAACAAACACTACAGTGTTCCCACACTTATTCCTACAAGTAGAGAGAAACAGCAAGGCCAGAGACATGCTCCGAGACAGACTGATGTCTTGAAGACATCAATTACTTGTGCATTTTGCCTTTCTTATCCATATTTTGGGCTCCCCAATCAGAGATCTGAACTAAGTCGAAAAACTGGACCAAACAGCACGAAGGAGAGATCCTGCTCTCTCACCTCTCTTGCTTTCCTTGTAACAGAGACAGCAACTGGCAGAAAGTTGTGTGAGTCTGTTCACTGTGCTGATCTAGCAGAAAATTAACACACCCAGAGGTAAAAAAACCCTCCAAGGAGCGCCCTGCCCTTTATCAAAACCCAACACTGCCCACAGAATGAGCCCAGGGAGCCCACTCCCGTCAGACACACAACCTGCAAACCCAAGGCAAGGGCAAAGGAGGAGATGCAAAAGAAGAGAGAGACTCCCTTTTGGCATCAGCTCATGGGCAGGGTAAAGCCTTCAAGCCACGCTCTCAGTGAGCAAGTGGCACCCAGCACATGTCAGGGAGGAGACAACATTGTGTGTTTCTGGGTCTAGTCAGCAGACAGGCAGATCTGCAGAACAACACGCAGCAGTTCACGCAGAGATGTGTACATCAGAGTCACAGCACGTGGCTGGCAATGGGCAGGATTCCTGCCCACAGCTGTGCCAAAGCACGCTCAGACTCGGGGGGGGGGTGGGGGGGCACATTTGGCCTCCCCTCCCTACAGCTGTAAGCCTGGACAAAGCCCTGCCAATCACAGGGGAGTGCCACTTCCCACACCAAATCCCTCCCCACTCTCTGCAATCCTCCATGCATTTCTGTAGTTCAGAAGGAAGGGCACACGTGAGGAGGCCAGAGGACTTGCCCACCCGCTGTGTGTTCATGGTTCGGTGCTGAAGGTGCCAGGACCATTTTTTGGGGACAGCAGGGCTGATGCCGGCAGGTACAGACACAGCAGTCACTGCTGGACAGCTGCAAGGACTCCCACCTTGGGCAGCGATCACAGTCTGAGTTGTGCCCACATTGTCCCAGAGACAAGCGAAACAAGCTTTTACCCACTGCGCTGGTGCTGCCTGCAGAGAGACAGCAAACTGCAGCATTCTCTGCAGCCCCTTATTCACACTCTCTGGGTCAGGTTATTTCCCTGGCTCTTCTGCAGGCAAACAGCTTTGGGACCCATATCTCCTCCAAAACACACACAGACCCCTAACTCCTACATTAGGGCAAGACAAGGACTTACATGAACAGGTACCCGGAGTCACAGCATATCCTGCATAAGGAACAGGGTTCCCTTGAACTCATTTCTGTGTGAATGACAGCTTCATTTTCAGAAAGAGAAGCTCATTTTGCTCCTTCTGAGTAATCCCACTGATTGGAGTCACCAGTAGATTGCTCTGTGGCTCATTGATTAAGCTTAATGTGAATAATTGCATTACTAAAATAGACTGGCTCAGGCATCACTGAAGACAAGTCAGAGCAGTCAGGGGTGACAGAAGCAGTGCACCCACCTGACACCCCAGCTCTGGGAGGACAGTAGAAGGTGCCTGTGTGGCTGCAGAGAACTGACCTCCAGAAGGTCAGCAGCTTGTCTGCTCTTCCCCTGTGGCTGTATCTGGCTCCCGAGTGGATGGGCCACTTCATGCCGTGGTCCTAGACATGAATTTAGTATGCATGACGGTGTTCCTGAGGGCAGCGCCTACACGGAGCAATGCTAAACATGCTGACAAAGGCAAGGGAAGTGACCTGGAAATGACAAAGTGAAGCAAAGGAAGGAGCAAAGACGAGAGGTGGCTGAGGAGAGACGTCTGCACAGTTATATCTATACAGCCTGCTGGGAAAGGCGGCGAGGTTTGTCTGATACAGTTGGCGCAGTGCAGGCGCTGCTACATGTCTCTGGTTTGGGCAAAGCTCTGTAGACTGGCAGCCAGAAGGTTAATCTTGCACTGCCCAGAAGTGGTGGGGGCTACACAAGGAATCAAAAAAAAAAAAAAAAAAAAAAAAACAAAACCAAAAAGAAAAAAAAAAAAAAAAAAAAAAACAAACCCAAAAAGAAAAAGCTACTTTAGTTTTTCATCACGTAGTATATTAGGTGGAACGGCAGAGACGCACTGTCCTGAGCACAGCACTGGCTTCCGGCAGCAAGAACAGAGCTGCCACACGATTCTGAGCAGCTTAAACTGTAATTCTTCAAGCTGAGGTCCCTTTTTCATAACAAGAAGCAGCAGAGAAATTCCTTTTAATATGCAGAAGGAATCACTCATAAAATCAAAGATCAAGTCTACAAAACTAAAGTGCTGCTTTTCATGGCAGATGAGGTTTTAAACACTGCAAGAGAGAAGAAACTTCCCTTAAAAAGGTGCCAATTAATTAATGAGATTTGGTAAATGAGTGCATTTCCTGTGCAAACTACAGGCTTCCACTTCCAAAGTACATAATGTTTAATTGGACAAAGGCCCATTATTCTGGAATAAAAGATTGCCCACTGGAGGGTTCACACTAAAGTAAGTATTCCAAGAATATCTTCATCCAGGAATACAAGCAGCGTATTTGCAAGTGGAGAGGAAGCAACTCTTAAATATACTAATATCTCCTGAAGGAGTTAGCACAAAGATTTAGCACTTAGCAGACAAAGAGAACACAGTAGCTCAGCCTATTGGTTATACAAAAGCTCAGGAGACAGAGGGATGAGCTGCCTCCTGTGAACAGAAGGCCCTCAGGGCACGTCTATGCTCTGTGGTATAAAGCACGAACTGTCTCCGCACCCTGCACTGCACCTCGCAGACAGCACGTCTCAGACTGTCTCAGTACCTGGGGACCACCGTGTGCTTTTATTTAAACAGCGAGCTACAGCGTGAGCTGCTTTGTCTGGAGCGAGCTGAGCCTTTGGGCAGGTGCCCACAGTGGGGTGTGGCCAGGACAGGTGAGCATCTTCAGCACCGTGCACAAGTCCACGGTGGATTTGGGCACCATCATCACATGGGTGACTGCACGGCTTGAGCACAAGGTAGTGGTGGAGGCCGCAAATGGACCCCTGCTCCCACTTCACACTGGAGATCCCCCTGACACCCTAAACCCCCTGAGAGATGGAAGGGGTGACATTAACAAGATCGACAGAAGAGAGACCAGTCACAAGACCAGTGCGGTTTATAAGGACTCTGCCCAGCTCAACCTGCAACACTCCCAAAGCCACCTCCTCCAAATTCTTCCCCAAACCTTGCCTACAAAAGGCTTTACACCAGCAGGGCCCTCAGCCCAGATGAAGGGACACTCACCAGTGATGCACACAGAGGGCTCCTAGGCCGGTAAGTCATTTGGGATAGACAATATCTTGCCCACGCACTTCATGTGTTTGTTCCCCAGATCGCCTGATTACAATCCTTAGCAGAGAATGTGCTACTGATACAGAAAGACTACTCAGGTTGTTCTATGGCATAATAAGCATCAGCCTTGCCTCTTCAGGAGCATCTCTGAGCACTCTCACAGCAGCCAAAGTCAACTCACCAGGATGCCCATCTCTTGACTTTCATTATGATAAAATTACTCACAGCAGAAGTGTCAATTTAGCAGTGCACAATTTCTTTTCATTACAAATATTTTCATCTTATGACTTTCCTTCTCTTACACCTGTGGAGTCTTGGACCACACTGATTCTTTCACCTGTGCAAAGCTGTTCCCACACAGAAGACAGTCCTCAAGGTCCTGGAACACAGAGCAAAACTCACAAGGACCCTCTCCAGACTGTCAGAAAGGACCACTAATAGTAATTTCCTACAGCACTTTTAGTGATTTGTCCCATTCCCCCAAATAAATTTTCCTCTCCTACCCCAAGACCAGTCTAGGCACACACTCCACCTTCAGTATAATCAATATATTGATACAGAAGTGAATGCCTTGCCATACATCTTTTTACTGCTTTAATACCCTGACTTTTCCCTATGGCTGTTTGAACTAACTCCATTCTAAGCCCTTAACTGTATTTCTGTACCAATGATTTCCAATTCAAAGGCTCTGCATTGCCAATTACACACATGCACGCACATACCTACATGTGCATCTTCTGTTAATGCTTTAAGCAATACTTCAGTCCTTTAATATTCTCTTCAAGGCCTTCTACAATTTCCCCACAATGCTATTGAGGCCAGCAATTAACCCCACTGAAACATGACTGCTACCTAATGCAGTGCTCACAGACAGGACAGTGTCACAGAAGCACACATTCAGTTTCTCAGATGCAGGTACAAAGTCCTGGCTTGCCTATAACCACGTTTTATCTAGGGATGAAAACATTTAGTATTAGTTACTCACAGCTCTACTTACTCTCCTCTGAGTCATGCCAGGAGAACCATCACTTTTTCTTCAGCAATGTGTTTGCCATGGCCAGTGCCATCAGTTGACACAGATTGTGCCCACTAACAGAATGACCTGGGCTGTCCAGCACTGAGACAGCAGGCAGGTCTGCTGGAGCAGCAAGGACACATGGAATTCCTGATCTCCCGTAACACCCACCCCTGAAATGGCAGCAGGGAGGAGCACTAATTTCCATCTCCAGGCCTGCTTTCATGCTGCCAACCACCTCGAGGTGTGGATGTGGGCAGCAGATTAACCTGTCACAGACAGGATGCAGCTGAAGTCTACAAAGGGCTTATCCTCCCTGCAGCTCGTGCCAAGAGAGCTGGAGAAACTCCAAAAGTGGAGACTCAGTTCCTCAGAACCTCAGTTTACAGTCAGCCTTCCAAGAAACTACTTGTGTACCTATAAAGTCTCCAGGACCACATTGGTTCTCTCCTGCAGCAAACCAAGAGCAGAAATAGTCCCTTCCACAAGCTCTGGCTGCCCAGATATTCTTGCTGATGGCAAATGTTTGACCTCTTGCTCTGGGTGGTCTTTAAATTGAAGTCACCTGCAGTGTCCTGTTTGGAAAAGCATGCCCTGATCCACTTTTGTCTATTGGAATAAATGCAGATTTCTGCTTAAAAATGGAGGCTTTTTCCTGATCAAAGAAACTGGAATTTATATTGCGCAAAACACTACAGAAATAAAAATACACTTTTCCTACTACAAGCATGAAAAAAAAAGAACCTTCCTAACTAAACATGATGGAACAGACACTCAAGTCACACCCTAAGCACTTTACAGTGGTTTGGGAAAGAAAAGAAATATAAAATATAAAATTTGAAGTTAATATTCCTCCTGGAATGAGATTAAAGATATTATTTTACGCCCTGCTTGAAACATCATAGTAATTTTGAACTGCACTAATAAAAATAAATCAGCAGCTGATCTTCCATGCACTACAATTACCATTTCATGCAACAGTCACAATGTTTCTGAGATGCACTTGCCCTCTGCAACTCCTGCCACAAATAGAGCTGAATTTAGGGACTGCTGCGTGTAGAAATTTATTACATCAATTCTTTCCAAAGCAGGACATTGTCATGTAGAAACTGCAATGTGGACAGCAAGAGAAAGGCATCCAGTACCAACTACAGACTTTTAAGGGGGAAATAACCAGAAATGAACAACTGACCAGCAGAGTTCTGCTTGGAGCACACTCCTCACCCAGACACGAATTAATGAATCCACAAGCAGCCCCCCTGCCTGCGGCTCAGCCTCTCGCTGAGATGTTCGTTTGCAGAGCAGGACACAACTTGCTGTTACACAGGAGAAGTTCAATATTCATTAACCAGTACAGATCACCTGCCCACGGGTTTTGTCAGTCCTGCCGGGAATGCTGTGCCCCCAAACCCCACACAATGCACCAGCACTGCCAGCCCTCGGCTGGGCTGTTTGCACAGCCAGAGTCCAAAGCTGGGAACCTGCTTGTTGAGCAATTCAAATAGAAAACGCTGGAAAGACAAAAGGTTTAATCTCAGTTTTGCATACAGCAACTTATCCTCGCAATACTTCACTCTTCGAAAGAGAGCTATGTGAAAAGGCAGAATTGAAGCGGGCAGCTGCATGTTGGGAGATTTACTCCAAACCCTCCCAGGGAGCCTATGGAGGCTTTCTTTTGCAGCCCAGGACAGTAATACATTCAATTGTGCTAAAGCAAAAGTGTCAGGCACAGAGATTTAAGGAGATAATACAGTGAAGGCTCAGGGACTAGATAAAATCATAAAAAGATGCAAGCAAAAGCTGCTGCTTCTTTGCTCTTTACTATCAATTGTCACTGTTGGATGGGGAAGGCAGAGCACAACAGCTTCAGCAGGAAGGGTGGCTGGGGCAACCTTCTCTTCAGCTGCCCACAGCACACTATGATGACCCAAATCCAAACCCCGCTTGCCTCTGAGCATCCTTGTTCTTCTGGCTCAGAAAACCCCAACTCTGGTCACAATGCAAACACCTGCACTCAGGTGTGTGAGGCACCAGATGTGCACAGGTTCAGTCTGCTCTAGCCAGCACTGTCAGGTGGAAGGCTAAGTTGCTTAAGAGGTCAACTCTGACCTTAGAGTCTTCAGTGTCCACATTTCTACTACTGAGCTCTGCAGTATGTCTTGGCAATATAGAGATAACCCCAGATCCTCAGCAAAGCCATGGGTAGGAAATACATAGGTATGGTAGAGATCCAACACTACCTAAGCTGCAAAAACACCCCACTCCTGCTTTCATATCTCTGGAAGCCATGCAGAAAAGATCTTCCTAGCCATCTGCTTGGTGCCTCCAAGCACTTGGTCCCACAGGTCCCACTGGAAAAACCCAGCAAACTGGAAAGCCCCACAGCCATCTTTCCAGCAGCACATGGGCTGAAGTCTGCCACCCCAGCCACTGGCCACGCTTGATCACGCACGTTTATCTCTGCTCTGGGCTTGAAAACACTCTCTTTAAGACCCAGCTTTGCCAAATAGGCTTGCCACCATCTTCCAAATATATCAATGTCTTGCATTTTTCAAGTGATGTCATGAAACACGGGGCTGCACATGCCACAAACACTGATATATTTCACTAATACAATCCAGGAGCAGCATATGGAGAATATTTATACAGGTATTTATTATTTTTTATGAAAGGTAAACGACCCTTTAGGGGAAATGGTGACTGGTGCTGACAGCATCTTTGCTTATAGGGAAAAAAGGGGAGGATCAGAGGCTTTGCAAATCTAACTCATGGGTATAAATTTCTCCAGTCCTGTAGGGAAAAAACATTCTCCTCTTCCCATGATTTTATTGTCATTCATCTTACAAGCTGGTCTTACTAAACTTGTTACTCAGCACAGTAATTAGCAGAAATAAGAAGACACATAAATACAATTCAGCTATTGACTCTAATTAAGTCTACTTAATAGTTGTTTTACTAATTAAGGTGGAGCAACTTTGTCATGATTTTAGCTGCTGACGAACAATTAACTAGAATGCAGCTTTAATTCCTTCTTGATCTCCTGACAAAAGCCAATACACATCCAAAGTCATGTGAGAGAAACCCAAACTCATCAGAGCAACGTGACATTAGCACATGTTGTCTCACCAGGTGAAAAGCAAAGCTGGGATGGTACCAAAACCTCACGTCTTTGCACTTGAGCTTTACTTGCTGACAGCAGTAACACCCTGGTGCAGGAACAGTGCCAGATTTGGGCAGTATTTGTTTGCCCTCCCAAGGAAGGGCAAAGGCACAGAATAGTCCAAAGGAAGAGCAATGCAAGACTCGGGGGACCGATCTGGCTTTTCGGGTGCCGGCACTTAACTCCTGTGCTCTGATACATCACACAGCAGCCTCCAGACAAGTCCCATAATCTCACAGTGCCTGTTTCAGTCCATCAGAAGTGGATACCGACCTGTCTCTAACATGGAAGGAAGCCTTGATAAACGCAGTAATTATCACCAGACACCCCACCCAGCAAGCAGCAAAATAAAGGCCATTTATTTGCCCGTCTAGTTACAAAACCACGACGAGAAAACTCTGCAAAGCAAGACCCTGGAATCTGATTCAATTAAATCAATGAGAATTATATCATCAATTTATCAGAAAACTCAAACCTAACAGAAAATTGTTTATATTGACTATAAACTCCTTCCACGGAGCCGCTTGTGGGTCCCTCCGCTATGGAACAGCCCTGGCAGCCCAGCTGCACCTCTGCTGCTCCATTTGTCATCTCAATGCACCATTTGTTCCTCCCAACACAGATCATCTTACACAAAGCAGTTGTCATGCCTCTTTCTAGTCCCCACCATCTCAAGCACTTTACACATTCCCCTCCACACGTGCTCAGAAAAATCACTTGCCCTAAGAGTTTTTAAATGGGGCTTGTCAAAGCATCAAGATAGAAGGTGCGCAGGGCAGAACCTCCAATTTCTTGTGCTCCTTTGCTGAAACACTCAAACCCACAGCATTGCACGGCGGACTTTTCTTCCCACAAAATACCACTGAGATATTTGGACGTGGCTTGTAAAGAAAAATCCTGACAGAAGGGGAGGCGAGGGAGACACAACGATGTTAAAAGGAAACTCCATGCATGTGTAAAAGCCTACAACAAGTAAAACCTGGATACCTGGAAAAGAAGGGACCAGGAAGCGATTAAAGGCAATTTGGAAATACCATGTCAGCGGCTGGTTGAACACCTCCTTTAGAACACAAACAGTCAGCGGGCTATTTATAGTCCAAGCGGAAAAGATTCCTCTTCCCCCACCCAAGCACAGAGGAGCACAGTGAGGAACATACATTTTGAGCAACTCCAATAGACATGAACAAGTCAGTGGCTTTATCTCAATTTAACTGATTTCAGAAAACTTAAAGAAGCGATACTCAAGATGAGGGCTCTCAATCTCCGAGACACTCAAAAACCCCTTCTAGACCTGCTATTGTGTAGACAGCAGTTGCTGATTTATTGACTGCAAAATGCTGTGGATCAAGCCTTAGTATTTGCTTATACCCTCTCCTGAAAATGGCCTTTAATGGTCCAATTCAACTCCCATAAGTGAGAAAGGAACAACAACCATTTTCTTTAATGGAGTTGAATGAATTTGTATGAGTTAGCAGCTGATGAGGAAAAATAAAACATTTTGATGAATTAGTCTTACTGGTTACATTTTGTGTGATATGAAAACTTCAAACCTGAGGGCTGAAACAAATTATAATGCTGTTTTCAGATTAAAAAGAAGGTGTTGAGAACAGGAAATCCACCCCTCAATTCACCTGGGTGTAATTCAGAAGTAACCCTGACGAAACCAGGGCAGTTTCAGGAACACAAATGCAAAGTGACAGGGAAATCCAGCCTACTATTCACATCACATATTCCATGGTTCTTTCTATTTCACAGTAATACACCAAGTTAAGCTGCTTATTAGATGGGCACATTCTCCTAACCGCAGCCAGACTTGTATGTTATGTTGGGCTCGCCATCAGTACTGACCGCCCTTTAATCATAATTCTGCTGTCATTTGTGGTTCCACTTCAGAAGATCCTGGCTTTAATACACAAATTGGATCGCTGTTAGCTCTGCTACAGCCCAGAGGAGAGGCATGTGAGTAATGCCACGAGAGGGACTGCTTGTAACCATCCCTTTTTATACCAACCTCTTGCACATTTTCTTAACAATCTATACCTTCAAATACTTCTGTTGGCCTACAGGATGCTGTGGCACATGCTTCCAAGCCCCACAACACACCCATTAGCAAGTAATGGCCTTCCTGAAATGACCCCAATAACAGCTAATAAGTACCATAAAGAATAAAAAGGTTGTTGTGAAGAACCTCTTCTACGGAATAAAAAAAAAAAAAAAAAAGGCCAAACTTTTATTAGCAGAATCATTAATAAACACCTGGTTCTTATGTGATCAATTTACTTTTAGGAAATGCCTGGTATCAAATAATGAAATTATCCCACAAAACAAAACCAACCCCCAAACCAGCAATTTCAAAAAGCACACTGCAGTCTGGCAGCTCATGAATGAAACACTCCGTAGGTGTTTGTGTACATTTATAATTTACTACACCACATTAAGAAATAAGACAACTGCAAATGACAAGCTGATGCTCTCCCAGCTGTGTACACTATGCAATGGTACCTTCTACCAGGGCTCAGGCAGCCTCACTGCCAGCCCCTCAGGTGGGAGACACACAGAAGGATCCAAATCAGTTCCAGCAACTGAGTAATGAAAGGCAGCAACTCTGCCTTTATAAAGTTCTAAAACAATACACAGCAATACACACTGAGCACCTGAAATGCTGTTTAGCACATGCACATGCCAGGAACAGAAGCACAAATCCCATCCCCAATGCACAGAAGAGCACACAATGCTGGCAGTCTCCATGGAGGCTGAGAGAGGAACAGGAATCTCTTCTCCAGCCACGAGGGACCCTGCTAACCTTGTCCTCCAGCAGTGCTCGAAGATGGGGAGCACTAACTGCACCTTTCCCTTCATCCCCTCTTCTTGGAGCAGGGCAGAAAATGCCAGGGGACACTGCTCCTCAGCAGGGACAGATTCCACGGCCTGTTGTCTGGTTCTCACCTCTCTCATGTTGTGTGCGAGTGGTACAGCTATGTCAAAGTTCTCCCCCAGCCCTCAAAGTTCCCATGTCACCTGCTTCAAACCTTACTTTCATCCAGCATCCCAAATTTGTACAAAATCACTGCTAATCTCATACAGGGACAGATATCTGTATCTGGCAGCTCATGCAGGACCAGGGTCAGCCCCTCTGGAACACGGCACCAAACTGAGCCAGCCACGTACTCAGCTTTTCACATTCTCCCAGCTCAGGGAGATCTCCAGATGCAATTTGCAGTACTTAAATAAACCTATGAAACATCAATGCAATGCCTCACTGCATCACAGGATAATTTCTACACCACTTTCACCTGCCCTTGATCTTTCAAGCTGAATTTCTCTACTGGACCCACTGTTTGCAGTTGCACCTGTAACCCTGGTGAATTATTTCATGCTGGGTCATCCTAAAGGCTGAGTCACAAGTGACACACATAACCATAACCCCAAACTCCTTTCTGTGCACGTGGATAAAGAGGCTCTGCAGAGTGTCAGTTCCGTGAACAAAACGGATTTGAATGAAATGATGGAAAAAATTGAAGACCTCAGCAGTCATCTTTGCTCTCTCCAGATCTTGACTACACATGGCATCTTGCCTGTGTTCCAGTTTCAGTACAGATGAAGTCGCCTGGCAGCAATCCAGGGGCAGCCATCGAGCCCTGATGCTTCCAGAGGGCACCTCCAGTCCACAGGGCAGAGCAAGGGACAGTCTCAAGATGTTCCTGAAGCCTGTTCTCTTGCCTGGCTTCCATACCCCTGCATGATCCTCACCCCATACATACCCCATCCTGAGCTCCAGCCCTGCAGAAAACATTGGCCCTTTTGCCAGCACCGATGTGGTTTGTCACAACTTCCTGCACTTGTGGCTTTCTCTTCTGCTTGTTTTAAGTTGTGGGAGGTATGTGGAACACGAGCCCAAGCAAGGTGACCAGGATGTACATGCTATAGGATGTTTATACACACGCATTGGAACAGCCAACACGTACACGTTCAAAATTGCTGTAATCAGGAAATGAGCCATGAAATGTGTAAGCAGCGGCACATTAATAATCTGGTTTATAGCTTAAATTAGAATCTTTGGAATTTCACAGCCAGACACTTTTAAATAGGTCAAAAATGTGGTAATCACACTTAATGATCGTGCTGCGATGTGCACCACATCGGAGCTGGGAGTGAGGAGACCTGAGCGGAATGGAGATGAACCACTGGCACACTCAAAAAAGCATTTAATGAATCTCAAGAACAAACCAGATAACCCAGGCCGGAAGTTTTTTATCCTTTGGTCCTGCTCTTCAGAAATGAGGTCTGAAATTTCATGTGATCACACACAACAAATGCTGTGCCTCCAGATTTTCCTTTTAGTTACCACTGCAGAAAAGCAAAGAATTCAACCACTTACAAGTAGTGAGAATTTAATGATGGAAACAAAGCCTTCCCCAGCTGAGGAAGGCGGTTTGTTATCGAACTTGCCCGTGCACACAGAGTTAAAACACGTTCCTGGGTATCAGCATTTAGATTTCTTTTAAAGAAAAGAACAAGAATTGACACATTGATCACAGTAATCTCATAGTCTCCAAACCAGGGAAACCATTCACAATTTTTCTAAGTTTAGACACACTCTTTACAACTCGACTTTAGGTACAATAAACCTGATGGAAAAATGGAATAAAGAATGAGAATTTAAGCAAAAGAAGCAGTTGCTGCTAATTAATCCTGTCCTGTCAAGCTGCTGAGGGATAACCAAAAAGGTAAACCAAGGGAGAAAAAAAATCAGCTATATTCTGTGAAAACAAAGTCAATGTTTGTCTACTGTGAAAGTACAAAGTCAGCAGGAGAGACTGCTTGGAAGCTTATAAGAAAACAGGAGAGAAATGTTTTTCTGGTTTCTTTTTTCCTCCAGTCAAACTTGGTTTCTTCTAAAAAACAAAGCAAGGCAAAAGATGAAAGGCCTTCTCTTCTGAAGCCAAAGATGAAGAATACAAAGAATATTAATGACTAACAAGTCTGCCTGAAAAGGCCACAAGCTTAGCTGTAGTAGGGACTAAAAGGAAGAAGAGTACTGCCATTAACTAGTAAGTTTCTGATCTAACAAGAAGTGATGAAGGCTGATTGGGTCATTTATGGAAGGGAACAGGAGTTCAGAGGAACACAAGTTCCCTACAGAGGATAAAAGGAAAGAGAGAAAGATGCCATTATATAGATGCACAAGCTCAGGGTGGTTGTGATTTATTCCCAAAGCACGTAAAGGCACTAAATTCCCAATTAGGGCTTGTCTGCCCCTCACCCCTGTTTGTACGGGCAGGTATGGCTGTCCTGTGGGAAACTCCAGAACTGCAGCAAATTTGTCACTTGCCTTGTATTACAGGGCACTGGATTTTGATGAACCACATTTCCAAAAGGAAAAATGGAAAACACACAGAAACTTGCCCTTGGCACAGTTTATTGGCCCCAGCATGAGCCTGCCTGGCCACCACAGCTTCCCAACATCCCACATTCCCTGGCATCCCACACTGGTCTGGGAGGGTCTTACCCACCGGGGGCAGAGCAGCAAGGGAGGGAGGCAGGCACTGGTCTCTCACCTCTGCACTGCCCTGCAGGATCAGTGCAAAGCACATCCCTCCAGGTTTGAAGCGCACCCATTCTCTTTTGAGAAATTCTTCTGATTTAAGCAAGAGAAGCACATGAAAGCCAGGAAGAAGAAACGAAGAAAAAAAAAAATAAATCAACAAACAACAAACCTCGGAGCCAAAAATGACACGATGCCAACTTCAGATTTGGAAACTGATTCATTGCCAGCTCATGGGCACACACACCTAGTGTGTCTATATTTATATGCATGGGCTCAGGCTCCCTGCTCTGTAGAGGCATTGAGCATTTTTAAATCAGCAAGAAATCAAGAACCACTGCACTCAGAGGAGAGAAGATGGAAAAATTCCCCTTTCTCTAAGCTCAGATTAGGGGAATCTTGGCATAGCAGCTCTGCCTGCAACATCCAGCAAGGCTGAGAGCCAGCACGGACACACAGTTTTCTCTGAGATTCCTTCCCTTAACAGGCCACTGCACACTCCTGTAGACAGACTATTCTGCACTGGAGTCTGATCCAGCAGATGATACCAGAAGCCTCTGTGTCGGGACAGAAATTTAGGGATCATTCTGACCGTGTGAAAGATGGCAATGTTGAACCCAGTACAGCCAGAAAGCTGTGCTGCTGCCCCTTCCTGCTGCCTTACTGGGCTGGCAATTCAGAGCCCCATGTTCAAAGCCCAGCTTTGTCCATAACCCCCAGTGGTCTCATCAAAGATCACCAAACTCTCTCAGTATCCCCTTCTGGAAAACGGGGATGAGAACATGTCTCAGCAGCATCACAAAGGTTTGTTAATGCTTGTAAGCACTTTATAGATAAGGAACATCAAGACAGCAGTTAGCAGAGGGATTTGGGGCACAGACAGACATAAATCCCAAGCACTCATATCATACACTCTTTTTAGACAAGCGTAGCAGATCAGCTCCCTGCATTTAGTGGTTGTGGGCTCCATCCTCTCAACAGACTGAGCACTCTGCCTTTGATCCAAAAAATGAGTCCACAGAGAATATTCACATATTTAATGTTAATCATATACTTAAATCCTCTGAATCTATAAAGAGGGTAAAGGAGAAAAGTGTTCCCCAGCTCCAAAACAAACACACCCTCCCACAAGTTATATTTAGGACATGAGCAAACATTTGACCAGCAAAGGAAAGGCCTTCACTGTACACCTGCTAAGCTTCTGCATCCCTGAGGAAACATGAAGGTGGGAGAAGTGTCCAGAGTGAGTTTGCTTAGACGAAATCTCTCAAACACAACCAGCGTGGTGCTATTTGATAGAAGCTCCCCAGAGCATGTGAACTACTATTTCACAGGCAGAGCAGTCCTTGAGCAAGGAAATCAGAAACCAGAACAAAGTTTACTAAGGAATTCACCGCACAGATTTGAACTTACGAGTCTGGATTCATTTGCAACTATTAATCCCTTCATTTATTAACTGTCTACTGTGAAAGTAGAGGCCTTCCTCTGAGTACAGGCACTGCCACCCTGCCCTCTCAAACTCCATGTGCCATTGGCAGCACCTAGAAAGCATCTCCTCCTAACTCTGCATCAGAGAGGAAAAATACTAAGCAAAAGGCATTGGATCCCCCCTTAAAGCCTTGCTCATTTTCAGCACAGGCTGGTCTCTCTCTCTCATCTTCACTATCTGAAACATCTAACTCAATTTAGATCCTGCTAAACTCCCAGCCTAGCTAATGGCTTGGGGCTACCAGCCTCCTAAGCCAGCTGGCCAGAGTGCCCATAAGTGCTTTCATCAGGGCCACCCCGACCCAGGTCATTCTGAGCCCTTTCCTGCAGACGGATCAGGTCAGTGAAGTGAGGGCACAACTCCTTTTGCAGGGGTGAGTTCAGCAGGACAAGAGCAGGTACCTGCAGCGTTAGGATGCTCCGAGCTCCACGTGGTCACAGACACGCTCCTGCAGAGCAGAGCTCTCCCAGCTACATCCACGGCTGCAGGGTAGACACAGCCCTGACCAGATGAGCATCTGCAGCATAAACATACAACTGACTTCCAGAGATGATTTTCAAAACCCCGTTAAACAAGAAAAGCCTCAGGCAACCAAAGGACCACTACCCAGAGCTTCAGTGCTGTAGCAGATCTGTAGACATTATCCAGCTCACTCACAGCAACATCACATTTTGCCAGCAACATGAAAAGGACAAATCACTTTCTCAACAGCATAAATTGCCAAAGATGCTAAACAAGGCTGCTAATTATTTCTGAGGATTTTTCAAGACTGTTTTAAGATTATTGTCCTCAAATTTTATTAAATAATGCTATAAATCCTTTCAATTGAACATCTAATAGATGAAATTGACTTGATGGTATAAAAGAAACATTTTCTCCTCAAGCTATGGCTTTTCGAGCAGTGTGCTGGATCTTAACAGTACACAGCACTAAACCAGAGGGAGCTGTTCCAGTCACACTTTGCAAAGGGTTAACAAGGTATTTATCCTCCTTGTTTGGCTCAATTAGCCCTGTACAAAAGGCCAACTATTCCTACCTTCACCTGCCCTAAACCAAGAACCAGGAGGGATGGCATCACATTGCTGGGTGAGGCTGTTAGAAGTCCAAAGCAAGTTAACACAGCACAAGAAATGCTGGTTACGTTTCTCCAACCCCTCTGCAAGACACTTCGCTGTTCCAAGCTTTGTAGATACTACAGAACAACACTAAATTCACTGATGCTGCAGCTCATCAGTATGACCTGGCAGACCCACCACTGGGGAAATCCCCTGGAGAGGACTGAAAGCCCCCAAAGACAACTCCATGACTTTCTTTACCACCAGTTTCCTGGAGGAAGAAGCACTGTCTCTTATGATGGGGTAAGGTACAAGGCATAACTTCTAGAGAATCTCTCATGATAAGCTAAGACCTCTTAGACATCTCTGGTGCCTTTGTGTCGTTCTGTGCCTCCAACAGCATCACCCAGGAGGTCAGATTTCATTACCAGGCACTTTTCCCTGGCTAGACCCTTGACTCTTCTTTTGCTCTACCACTTTGTTGTTAAAGGGCCAGAGGGTTGCAAAGGAAAGCACGTCCTATCCTCACCCCTTTACCCAGTCATCCTTTCCCATTCCACACAGGCAGTCCACTCCTTCTCCCATCCCTAACAAGAAGATGAGATTCAGAGTCCTGGAAAGCAGAGCACTAGAGTAAGGTGCATCTCTCAGTGCTGAAGAGGGCAGACACACCTTCAGGCACGAGGTGCTGCTGGCTGCACCACAGAGCACAGGTATCTCACATCCAGCACTGCTGGAATACACCTTTTACGCTACATTGGCTTGAGAACAATAATTAAATTCCAGTCTAATTTCCTTCTGATTGACCACCCTAACTCCTGAGTGACTCCCAATAAGTCAATTCACAGGAGCCCATGAAGCTACCAAAACAATGACAATCTTTTTATCTGGGAAATACTTGCCCAGGAAATTCCTCCCATGGAATATAAGTGCCAGTATTTTAGGTTTCAATAACACCATAAAATGTGCCATCACCACCCTACTGAACAGAAGCAGCGACCAGCAAGTCTAGAGAATACAATCCAAGCACAAATGGTCTCTCCTCTGCACTTCTCTTTTTCCTCTCATCTCACAGTGTTTCATCCTGTGCCAGAGGGATCGGTGCCCAGTGTGGATCCTCACAAAAGCCACCAAAACACCCCAGGCTATACGAGGTCACCCAGGAATGCCCTGGGTATTAAAGCCACCACTGAGGGGTGAGGTTTGTGCAGCTGCTCCCCTGTCCTGTTAATTGGGTATTTTGGACACGCTCACGCCGTAAGCACATCTTTGACATAACATAGCATGACAATTTCTTCAGAGTCGCAGAAACGCAGAGCATACAAATAAACCTGAATGCTGAAACCATTGCATTGTTCATAAGAATATGCACGTTGCACCTGTTACGACCAAGGGCACTGTCTGTGCCTCGGAGCTGATTATTTCAGCCTCTAACAAGCCTGTCTTGGAGGACTGTTAAATTTCAGGAGTAAATAAAGCACAGCAAAATTATTTTACAACAAGAAATCATTACCGAATATACAGACAGAGAGGTCTTTAAATTCAAGGCAAAGAAATCAACCCTCAAACTGACATTTTCCCCCGGAGCTTCTCACGACCGCTGAGTCAGTTTAAATTAAATTTAGCTGAAACAAAATAACTCCAAGACTGATACTGGTAAAGTCCTACCCCGAAACAAATGTTTGAGTGCCCAGGACTCCGGACCGAGTGGAAGGCAGGACGCCGGCGCGGCGCAAGCGGGGAGCGCTCCCCAAAACCCGGTCCCGGGTTTTGGGAGGGAGCCGGGGGATCCGCCGCAGGGAGCAGGTGGCAGAGCCGGTCCCCGCAGCGCAGCCCTGCGGCCAACACGGTGCGGGGTTAAGGGTAAGGAGGGGGATGATGTTTTTACGCGGAGAGAGGGACGCGGAGCAGCGCGGGAGAGGCGGCAGCAGCCGCGGCTGCGGCAGCGCGGTGCGGGCAGGGCGCGGCGGAGGGGACGGGGACACGGACGGGGATGGGGACGGGACTCACCGAGCTACGCGCGGCTGCTGCCCCCGCTGCCGTCCATGGGGGCGGCGGGGGGACGGGAGCCCGCTGCGGGCCAGAGCCGCCCCGCGATCCGCCGCATCTGCCCGCCGCCGCCGCCGCGAAGGAGGA
>JAWWEU010000029.1:10632203-10645836 GCA_035583155.1 Acropternis orthonyx
CCCGCCGCGCCGGGAGGGCACCGCGGGGGGGCGGGGGGCGGCCCCGGGGCAGGTGCGGGGCTGGGGCGGTGCGGCGGGGCTGGGGGCGGCCCCGGGGCGTGCAGCTGCCGGGGCGCGGAAAGGGAGAGGCTGGAAGTGCCTGTGCGTAACGTGGCCCGGCGCGAATCCGCCCCGCGAGGGCTTTTAATGAAGTACAGATGTTCCCTAATATAATTATGTCGTCCTCGCCCCGATAATTGGCTTTGGCAGCCGCGCTGATCGAATCCCCCCCTCCCCGCCCGGATGCTGTGCCCGCACCCCCGCCCGCATCTCCCCCGCCCCCGCGGCTGGGCACTGCCCTGGGGACCCCGCATGTCCGTGCCCCGCTCCTGAGAACCCCGCCTTTAGGGACCTGCGATTGCCTTGGAAGCTTTTGGCTCGCAGCAGGTGAAAACGAGGGGCAGCGTTTATTTGCTTGTTTCTTAAAGTACGCGTCCCTAGAAAGCACGGGCTTGCTTTTCTAGCTGGGGCGGCTCGTAGGCAAAGAGGACAAAACACCCTGGTTATGTAAGTGGAAGTTGATCACACGCGTTGGGGAAGGGCCACGTTATTGAACAGGATGGCGGCACTGCTTTAGGGTGGCAGCAGAGGGTGTCCTGCCTGGCTGAGCTCCCTCGCTGTACCTGTGCTCTCAATAGGCCAGGTGAGCTGCAGCTGCTTAAAACACCCCAGCTTGGCTTGTCTTTAGGGAAATTGCCAACGAGGACACGCTAATACAAGCCAGATGTGTGGGCGTTTTATGCATCTGTGTGGGGAACATGGATCAAGCCCACAAATTCATCTTGCAGAGGACAAGCAGCCAACACAAGGTAATGATTTCTAGTCACTACAGGCCCCAGACCACACTGCTTTCACCCGATGACTCAAAGCCGAAACCCAGCCATGCCATTCCTGCTGACACTTGGACACTCTGAGGAGTGTAAATACTTCAGATAAGCAGGATTAGAGAATTCTCCTAGCCCAGGGCTGCACATCTGTACCTCTCTCATATGTCAGCTCAGGCAGTGTCTAAGGGGTTGGGCATTTCTGCGTGTTAACAAAAAATGCAGGTTGGAAGTCAGTTCCCTGATCCCCAAAAAAGAGCATGTCCTGCCCACTCCTCTTGCACAGTCCAGGTTTTAACCACCAAATTTATCAACTTTTTTGTTTTGTTTTAAGTGAAGGCAAACAATTACAGTCCTTTCAAGCAATTACCAGCCTCTCAGCCCAAGCCCACAAGTATAGTCACGTTCCCATTTTATATGTACCATGTATTTACCACAGGTGACACTTGTGGACTGAGAATCATTTTGGACCTACGTGAAGGGGGCAGAGGGGTGGCTTTACCCACAGACTGGAGCTATATCAGCATTAATCCTGACCTCGGCACCAGGAGCTCTGCCTTTGCCTCACAGGAACAGTAAAATGCTCCTAGTTTCAACAACTGTGCTCTGTAGCAGACAGGGGGTATCCTTGGTTTGCCTTTGACTGGGCCCCTTTGGGGTTTTGCTCACCCTCTAATACCCCCTTGGCTGCTCAGAAGACACAATCGCAGAGATATAAGTGATGCTACATCTTCCAGCCACTATTTTTCATATTGTTCTCGATTCAGTTGTGATCCCCAGAGAGCAAAGGCATGGAGAAGGTGTAACGTCAGAGGCAGACGTGTATTCCTCTAGTTCAACTTCAGCCATAGTAGAATCTTTTCTTAGAAGGATATAAATATAGAAGAGGTGAGGGAAGCACAAAATCAATACAATCTGGAACAACGTGATTCAAACCAGAGGACAAGCAGCCTGACAGACTGACTGCAATTTCTCTCTTAAGGTCTTTTCTTAAAATGTTAAATTTTTTATTTTAAAAAACCGCCCATCTTAATTATAGGCTCTCACTTCCCAATATTCCTCTAAAACCAACATAGAAATAACTTCAGAAGAACTACCTAGTTTAGTTTTCCCTCAAGGGCAGATGCAGGAGAACATTCACCCTAAATGGGGGAGTCCTCCAGTTTATGCATCTTGAGTGAATATAGAAGTAAACTCACACACTTACCTTATTGGCAACATCGTTGTTTTTCTTATGCTTCATGGACTTTTCAGCAGGAGTCTTCTCCTCCCCCCAGGTCAATAGATCAGTGCTTTTCAGATGTCTCTCACTGACTCAGTTTTTCTACTATCTTTCCAGGTGTTAAGCTGATAAGTGTGTGATTTCCAAGGCTCACCTCTGTCAAAGAACGGAGGAACAGTGTACTTATTCCTCTCTGACCTCTGCTATATTTCCCATCCTCCACCTGTTATTAAATGTAGATGGTTCAGAGCTGGCTTCAACTTGTTCCTTAGATATTCCAGGGTAAAATTCCTCAGGCTTTGCCCTTTTCAGTGTACCTTTTGTTTCTGTGCCCCTCTGCAAGCAGGTACTTGCTGTTTCCTGAAGTTATTCTCCTAGAAGCAGAAAACACAGAAACTTATTGTAAAATTCAACCACTAACAGGTCAACCATTGATTCTGTTCTTTATTTCATCCCTTTTTAAGAATAAATGCTTTCTTAAAAGAAACAAGGTAATGTAACTGTTTGATCCTGAGCAAATAAGAACAACCCCTTTCTCCCCCAAGGATAAGGCACCTGTCCAACATTTTATTAATTTTGCTAATTGCATTAAGCATCCTGCAGTGCTGAACAGTCATCAGCGCTAATTCCCAGATCACTGTAGTTGCCTTGACTGTTAAATGAGAAAAATTCATAGCAGGAAAAAAAAAAAAACC
Organism: Acropternis orthonyx; assembly: GCA_035583155.1. Lineage (NCBI taxonomy): Eukaryota > Metazoa > Chordata > Aves > Passeriformes > Rhinocryptidae > Acropternis > Acropternis orthonyx. Next base: position 10,634,984 of record JAWWEU010000029.1, read on the forward strand.
CCACGACTTTTTAGACCCACAGTAGTAACCAACTGATCATACAGTTCTAAATTCTGATCAGGTCCTAGCAGTGATCATATTTTATGAACTACTGGAAGATGATGTTAGGACTCCCACAATAAACATGAGCTATATGGGTACAAGTGAGATTGATTAATAGATCTTGCATGTTCAGACATTTGTACAAACAAGAAAAATTAGGTTTCCGTATGTGAGTATTTTATGCAGATTTTTATGCAGATAATTTGTACCTGCTCTTTCATTTTGTTACCTGTAGTATTACATGTTAATGTAATAATAATCTAAATTTACATACACAAATTACTGGAAGGTCTGGATCTGGCACACTGGGGAGTAATTTCTGGCTGGAAACATTAGCAGTGTGATAACTATTTAGACAACTATATGAAATGAAATAAGTGCTTGTCAAAGGGAAATGCATTGTTATGAAAACTGGGATTGGTACAGTCTCAAATAAAAATGTAACATGTGAAAAAGAGTTAATTAGAAATTCTCTCCTGCCTTACTGCTTTTCCTGTCTCTTTCCTGCTTTTCCTGGGGTGAAATCCTGCCCCCCAGGAGCAGAGAGCTGGGGAGGCAGAAGCAGCCCTACCATGCTGCAGACGTGGCAAAGCAGTAAATCACAGTGGTTTCCAGTTGACCTGAACCCACATTTTCCATTTTTAAGAAGCACAAGGGCATTTTGACCGTAGTTTTGTGAAAGGAATATTATTTTTGCCTTTCCTGATTTGTTCATCAGGGAACCCATCCTACAGCCAACCAGAAGAAAACTGTATGGAAGAAAGCAAGGGTGGGGGGGGAAAGAGGGAAAAAAGAAAAGGCCAGTCAAGCTACTGCTAATCACGTTAATTTATGTAAGTTGTTTATAATTAGCCTGTTTAAACATTCATTTTCTTTCTTCAATAAAGACCACATCTCTCCAGGACCCTCGCCATGTCCATTGTCTTTGTGAGAGACAGTAGAGATAGGTACCAATTACTTGGCTGTTATTTAGTGACTACTCCAGAGTACTTTGATGCAGCAGCATTGTAAATTCTCAGTAGCAGCTAATTGTCTCATTTTAATTCATTTTTAATGAGGCACCTGGGAGAACGAAGAAACATCACAAAACTGCAAAAACCCCAGAATATTTTTGAGTTGGTCTCCCAATCTCTCTTTATTTCTGCCTTCCTACAGAAGGACTTTTTGGTACTAGCCCACAAAGGTGAAGCCCCTTTGATTAACCCAGCTGGGTGACAGCATCACTCCCTGTCACATCATAACCTTCTCCCACAGGCAAGGTAGAATCTAGGAAACACCATGGAAGGAATCCAGAAAGAAGCCCTTGGTCCTCAGACATTCCACATCTTCATCACTTGTGTCTCCCTAGACAATCCATCCACAGTTGCCAGAAGGCTGTAGAAGGAAAGGTTGTCACTCATCATCATTTGACATGTAGATGTGATTCTCAGATAGAAAGAAAAAAAGGTGGCAAAGGGATGTATTTCCTTCATCAGCAGCTGACTCGTTCCCTACCTTTTTTTTTTGAAAGGAAAGGTGTCCTCTGACAGTCACCAGCTTGGTTTCCTTAGTTAAGAAAGACGCACACCCTCTTGGTTCTCATTCATGTGGCTTAGTCTTACACTCTGTGCTAACTTCAACATCCAGATTTTATTGACTAAACAGGGGAATTAATTCCAGTAAGGCAGAACTGTCCAAATCTCTACCAGCATTCTGGCTTCAGGAAGTCACCGGCACGGCATCCCCTTGGTCTCTGCTGCTGTGGCGGCTGGAGGACAGAGGAGCACACTCCGAGGTGGCCCTTACCCAAGCCACACAAGGAGCTCATAGATCAAACCCAGTGAACTGCACCTGGAGAAAGAGCTGGACACTGAGAAATGTATGTGGTGTGTTCTCACTTTAATTAGAGAGGTCCCTGTGGTGACAGATTGGCTGTGGGATTTATCAAAACTTGAAAGGCACACCCAGCAAGCCATGTGGTTTCACTAAGACATTCCCCTGTCAATCCTGGGAGATGGCTGTGCTCTCTCCTGAGGGCTGTGATAATTTTTGCCAGGTGAGGCCTGTCAGGAGTCACAGGGCGGGTGTGGCTGGTCCACAGCCACCACAGGAGTCACCAGCCCTGCAGCAGTGTCCCCAGGGCCAATGTCTGGAGCACTTTGTGGTGTGGCTGAGCCCCATCCTTGCCTCACATTTTACCTGACGTTCCCTGTCTTTAGCTTTGACACCTCAATGAGGATCTGACAAAGTGGTCAGGGCTATGGGAAGATCCACAACTTTCAGCAGTAGCCTGGAAGCAGCTGTGGATGCTCTGGCTGAGTGCTCAGAGCAGATGTGCACCTCTGCTTAGTGCTGGCCTGACCAGATGCTGTAGCCTGCAGTCACTAACTGGTTTCAGCAGGGGAGGACTCTGGTCCAACCTCAGTATCTTTGATGTTTAACAGTACAATGACATTTAATCCTATTAGTATGCCAAAAAATTGGCTGCCTTTTTTTTTTTTTTTTTGGTCTATAATTTAGTTGCTTCATGACTAAAAGAGCCTTTCACATTTGGAGTTGTGAGACAAGGGGCTTGTTGAATCCAGCAGAAGAGCTCTTGATCCTGTGGTTCGGCCACAGGGGAGTGCCTGGCACAAACACTCAAGAGTTTTATCCTGCTCAGCTGCAAAACTCCCCTTCAGTTTTGCTGCTTCTGGGAAATGCCTGAGAGTAAGGTGAGCTGGCCCCTTGCATAGAAAGCTGCCAAGCTGCTGAGGTTGTTTGAAGCAAGGGACTGGGGGTCATCCGGTCAGGGAGAGCATCACTTTTGGGAAAGGAGCATTCATGTGTTGAATCTACTACTATAGGGGAAAAAAAAAAGGGCTAAAAATCCCATAGCAGTTAAGAGTTCTTTGTTGATGAAGATTGTTTTGACAAGAGCTCCAGGAAACTTACTTTCCCAGTGAAAACCCATTTTCAGGCTATTTTTGTCTTTACTGTATTTCATCTCCTTTTCTAAGATGGATTTTCTTCACCACAGATGAGATCCCAATTTCTTTTCAGACTTGGACAATGGTGCAGTTGAAGAGGGTGACAACAACAAGCTGCTTCTCAAACTGCCACACAAAAGACTTCAGTCAGGATATTTACAATAAATACAGGCACCAAGTGTGAGGGCTCCCGTTTCCTGGCAGCGTTGCCTTACGCAGTTTTTTCTCTGGAAGGAATCTCTTACATCAGTGGCCTCGGGAATGTATGTTAAGATGGTTTAATCAGAGTTGAAAATCACAGTACAGAAAGGGGCTTCAGTTCTTCTGGCTGGACAGAATGTACCCAATTTGAGAGCCATGGAGGAATGTCAGATATCACATAGCCTTTAGCTCGTCTCTGTCCAGCGTTAAAATGCCATTACGGCCCTGATTCAGCAAAGCACTGAAGCTTATGGTGAACTTTAATTTCTTCAATTAGACTTAAATACTTGGTTAGGGATGTGGATATGCCACAATACCCACAGAGATCACAGTGCTGTTCAACAGGTAATTTGTTTCAGCCAGTGAATCCCTCTGAAGATACAGGTTTTGTCGACTTTCCCCTACTCCTGTCTGTTGCTTGGATCTCCCTGTTGACTGTATCCTTACACTGCCAGGCAGTCTTTCAGGACACAACACTTCCTCCTCATTATATATTCATACAACACCAAGTACAAATAGGGCTGTAGTTTCTCTAGCTCTCATAACACCAATAATTACAACAGGAATGCATTTAAGCATGGGCTTTGTTGTCCTCCTAAATGGAGGCTTATATTTAGAGGCTTTATCTTTCTTGTGTTTCCCTCCATGTGTGAAATGGGTCTTTACTCAACCCAGCTTGCTTTAGATCCCCACAAGGCAAAGTCCCTGTGGGTGGAATGACATCTATTTGAAGGGAACAATATTATGTGAGGAGTAAAGATGAAAAGGTCTGGAAAACTTTTAAGACTTCAGATGACATATTGAGTAATGCCAAGGTTGTGGCCAAGTTCCTGTGTGGCTTGGAAGCTATGGAAATGCAGAATGTTTCTCCAGTAAGTTAACCTGCAGATAAGAACCTAAAGCAGAGTTAATTACAGAGCAGCTCAAGGGAAAGCTCGGCTGAGCCTACAAAGTTATTGCATCAGTGACACAGCACAAGGTGGGAAAAGGAACTGCACAGTGTAGGCAGGTAACTTGGGAGAGATGGGCCCAGGCTCACTGCTCTCTGACAGGGTAAAACTGACTGGCAGCAGGAGCAGAGCCAGGCTGATAATTGCCAGAGAGTTCCAAGAAGCGCTGGAATCAGCTGCTTAATTGCCTGAGAGTTGTGAGGGAATGGCAAAGGTGGATCTAACTCATCATCCAGGGGCAAGTTCTAACACTGCTGGACAAACATTTTGCTGAAGGGTCTTTCTTAGCTATCAGGTTTTTATCTGAGTTCTGTCGACTGCATTCCTAAGAGGAGTTAAAAAGCCTGTAAGTGCAAACCCTCACCCAGAGAATAGTATGTGTTTGATTGACAGTCATGCAGGGGGTTTTTTTGAAATTAGATTTTTCAAAGGGGTAGGGTCAAGGGCTTTCTCTTGCAGAAGATCAAAGGTTACATCCTTTGCTCATCTAAACCAACTTGGCTCCAGTGACTCCTTTGTTGATTTGTAGTGGCTGAGTGTCTCTACCAAAAACACAGCCCAGACACAGAATCAGCAGCACACCCATGCCTGCTCTCCAACTATGAAATAAAACATGATTCATAGCCCAAGCACTGGAGAAGTGGAATGCAAAAAGCAAACAAAAGACAAGGTGAAAAGTAATTACATTCCCTTAATTGTAGATTAAAAAAAAAAAAAAAGTATAACACCAAAAATTGTTCATTGGATTCTTTCTCTTTAAAACCTGTAAAACATAAAGGCAGCCTCTTTATTGAATCCTAGGTTTTGGCAGAAAAATAAATGTTGTTGTAGGAATTACTGGAACATGCAACTAATTAAAATCTTTAAAAATGCACTGTAAATGTAAGAGCTATTAAGCTGGGCTGAAATACATAGATCGTATTTAAACTGGAAGGAGGTAAATAATCCATTGCTCTTTATGTGATTGCCATTGACAGAACGGAAAAAAATGTGGAATTATGATAAATGATGCAGCCAGTAATGATAGCTACGGCTAACACTCCTGAGGGAGACACCACCCACACACAAGTGGCAAGTAAAGAAAGTAGTAAAGTAAATAAAGTAGTAGCAAGACTGAAAGTACAAAATCTACTTAATAAACCACAGGATTGAACATGGAGGGAGTTCTGTTCTGGATTGAAATCCCAGGACAGAGTAGCACTGGGGTTGGAGAACTTCCTCTAAACTGACATTACAATTTGTTAGCATTTAATCCTGCTGTGTGACTGTGTGTGTGTTCTGGGGGCATGGACTGTTCTCCATTTCAGCCCAACCTGGGAGGTGACAGTTGGCTTTAATTAGTTTTAACTGGTTCAAATTATGTAAACATTGATTTCACACTTACAGGTTGAGATAGCAGATACTGTCAAAAGAAAAATTGAAAGAAAAATACGTGCACAAGAATAGAAAGGGCTCAGCAGCAGAGAGGAGAAGAAAACTCTCTGCAGAGCTCTGTGAGATGAACACAGCAGCCACCTTCACCAGGTATTGCCCTGTATTAGTATGTTCCTAATGAAAACAGAAAGTGATTTTGGTTTTTGTCACAAAGGACATTAACACTGCATGTCTGTGATGGAGTCTGTGTGACTTGAGAACCAGCTGAATAATACTGTGTGTCCAATATCCTAAACCACATTTTATTTGCTTTTTCCATCAAAACACACTCTGTTCCTGTGGGGGCATAATTTTAGAGCTCAACTCTCAAGCTGGCTCTGAAAGCTTCTATTAAGACAGAAATCTCCCAGATAATAGAAAACTGTCTCAGGCCCATTCTCTGGCACGTCAGGCTCTGTCTGTCCATCCAGGAGTTTATAGCAAGCTCATCTTTGCAATAATTGAGAGACTTTAAAGGAGGTCTTAAAAGGCCAATGATTTCCGACAGCATCCTTGTTCCTCTACCCCCACTGTTGTCTTTTTCCTCCCGCATCACTGCAGGTCAGCTCTGGCAAAGAGAGAGCTCTTGCACTGAGTTTGGAGGGTGTCAGGATTGTTCAGACAACGATGAAGAGACTAAATTAGTTGTCCTGAACCAAGCCCACTCTGTCAGTGAAGCTGAAACCCCCTGGCAACAGCAGTTTGTGCCTCCACACCTCCCTAACTGCAGCCAGGCTTTCCCTAGAAGGGGGGGGTGGGGGTCACAGACCTTGGGCCCTTTTACAGAAAGATGAATAAATAAAAGAAAACAGGACCACGGCAGGCAGCTGCATTTCATTACTTTCTGATTTAGTCATCCAGACTCCCAAAGTGATAGTAAACACTGTTATCTCCATGTCCTGGGTGGGTGTGAAATATAACTTGAAGGACACACTCTCAAAGCTGTTATTGGCTTGCTTTATGCTGTAGACTTTTCTAACAGAGCTGAATTAAATTCTCAGTACTGTATCACAGAAGGAGCCTGGGTTTATTTCATATCCAAAGATATTGGCCCAAACAGGTGGCAACACTGCCCTCCATCAGCAGATGGAGAGGAAAAATACAGCCCTGTCCTTTAGTGTATTTGCTTTACCATTTTTCATTCCCAGCATTCAATTAGTCAGCAAGGTTAATCTTTAGCTAGAACTCGCTGCAAGGTCTGTGTTTCTTTCCTCTATTCTGCTGGAGTACACAGAGCCTTGAGTTTGTACACCTCCAAAGGCAGGGACTGACCTGAGGAAAATGCAAAGTTGTGCCCTTGTTCCCCAAATTCTCCCCAGCTGAGCAGGCAACCTGAGGTGCATTAGCACGTCCTCTTTGTCACCACGTTTCTCATGGACCAAGCCTAGTCCAAAACAACAGCCCCAGCCAAACCACCAGTGATGTGATATTTGCTCTTAAATGTCAAGCTGAAGAATTTGCTCCAGTCGTGTCACTTCCTGTGCAGAAATCAAATTCCAGCAGCTGCACTGTCCTCACCACTCAGAACCAGCTCTTGGTGATTTTCTGAGTGGGTTTATTGCAGCTCAAAGCTGTCGGGAGAGGCAGAGCAGAGACACTGTAAAAAAATACAATAAACAGCAGTCATGCTTCACACATGAACTAATTTTTTTTTTTCTGAAGAAGGAAAAAAACGTTGTTAAAGCTCAGAAGACTCCAGATTGAACTTCAGATCTTTTCCCAGCAGAGCTTCCCTTTATCTTGCCCCAGACTGAAATGCAGGCGTGAGAGCACAGGACAGCTGAGATGGGATCACTCCTTTTCCTTTGGTTATGTGGAAGTTATGGGAAGACCAGGCCAGGACAGATGATTTGTCTGTGCATTAGTCAGCCAAAGAACTTGTACTCTTGCAAAACAAAACCACTACCAACAATAATTCAGGCTCTCCAAGGAACATGTCAGGGAATGTAAAAGCTGGAGACTGAAAGGCAGGCTGGGAAGAGGGGGAATTCTTGCCTCCCTTTGACATGAACAACACATTCACATCACTCCCATCTGATGGTGCACCATGTCAAGGTCCATGAGCACTCTCTGAGCAAGGCTAAAGCACCTCAGGTTAGAGCCATACTAACCCCAGAAGCTGAAAAGCTCCTGTTTGTGGAGCTACCTCAGATCAGGTGAGATAATAACACCACTGTTTATTGCACAGTACAGACCTGTGCCTTTGTATCTCAGAAATGAATTTGGGGATTTGATACTTCAGGAAAATAAGCTCTGCAAGACATTGTTTGTCCCATACAGGTATAAAACATCAGGCAATGCAAGAGGATCTTAAAACGCTCTTTACAAAAATTTGTTACAGGTTCTCTAAGCAAGGGGGATAACTGGACTATGAAATAACCAGTCAATACAAAATGATAGAGGCCAAAATCCTAGTAATGGATTTTTATCCATCCAGACAAAAACTAGAAAACACCATCAGGGAAAATTAGATTGGAAGTCTTTGGTTTTGGTGCTGAAATGTGTTTTTAGAGCTGAAGCATATCCAATAGTGAATGAAGTTGTACAAAATTTGATCAAGGGGCTAGACTTAAGATGGACAGAAGGGGCAGAGCAAAGCACAGGCTAGGGAAATTTTAAGGCAAAGTGCACCAATGGAGAAAAACAACCCGCTCTGAAAGGCAGGCAGATAAGATCCTTTTCCAAAGTACATTATTCTGTAATTAGATTGTAAATCTAGGCACGATGTTATTTATTCTTGGCCACATCCAAAACTTTGATCAGCATTATTTACAAAGTCCACAGCTATTTGGCAAACAGGACAGAAGAAGTGTCAGCTGTAAGGGGCTCCTGCTTTGAAGACAAATAGACAAGCAGACAAAGAGTCAAGGAAGGGCTCTAGTGTTTCAGCTGCGTGGCCAAGAGCCACTTCTTTGTAGCATATGGCGCTCACTAACAGGTTTATTTTCCCCGAGGAGGATGTATAAACTGTCTGCAACTGCTCTTCACACTTGTCACTCTAAGTCAGATAATTTTTCCAAGGCATCCTGCTAAAGCAGCCCCCCAGTTGAAGCTGAACAAAGAGTTTGTGAGTGCCTTGCAGGCCCTTTGGGGGAGCAAAGGGCTACGGCTGCACAACCAGAGTGCGGTAAAGCACCCGGGGAAGTGTGTCAGAGAGGCCGACAAAGGCAGACGGGTGAGATACGAAATGAGAGCAATTAAACGAGGAGGGGCAGGTCTGGAGCGGGGGCACTGCTGGGAAGCAGAGTTAAATTCGGGTCAGGGAAGAGAAGCAGCAAGTGGCAGCATGTCTGTGCAGCTGTCCCAGCCCACCGAGGTCCCTTCTGCGCCAGCAGCCCTCGGGCTCTCTCCTTCCAGCAGGCAGTGCCCGGTGGGTGCGAGGGCCGGCCAGCACCTGCTGCCAGCCCCACCGAGCTGCAGCCTGCCCCGAGGCCCATTACACACCGTGATTAATATGCAGAGACCAGAGCGACTGGCAAAGATAATTACACAGCGAGTCAATTGGCTGGCAAAGTTAATTATGCAGGGAGTCAACTGAGCGGCAAACCAAGCGGCTGAGGCAGAATAAAGAAACATTTGGCAGTGACAAATGGCACAACAAGTTACTCAGACAAGGGGGTCAAGCGTGCCGGACAGTGGGTGCGCTGTGCGGGAGCTGGCTCGGTGTCCGTGAGCGCTCCCGGGGCGGGGCAGGGCAGGGCAGGGCAGGGGCGCGGCCCCGGCGGCGCTCGCACCTCCATCAGCCTGAGCCTCAATTACTCCCCAACCTCAACGCATTTAACCCCCCCCCCCCGCCCCGTCCGCCTCGGGACCGCTCCGTTGCGACACACGAGGAAGTGTTTTGCATTCTTTCCAGCCGAATGTTAAGCAGACGCATCGACCCGAAAGAGGAAAACATTAACCGGCCCGGGAGCGACTCCGTGTGCCCGCCCCTTGTGCACATTCCCGGTGCCACCTGCAGCAATACCCTCCAGCACAGTCAGGAGATACAAGGGAAGTAAAGTCCAAAGCAGAAAAATCCCACAGGCTGGGACAGAGAGGTTTCTACCAACACAAACAGGCCACATCTCACCTGGAAGCCAGCTAGATCTGCTTTTCCCGACTATGAGCAAGGGCTTATTTTTTCCAGGACTTAATGAAAAAAGATGGCACAGAGCTTTGAGATCCCTTTGGGAAAGGCTACATTCTTTATTTCCATATATATTATATTATAAAAATAGCAAGAGCCCTGAAGTGCTCTGCAAAGAGCTAAAGGGAGGCAGGTAACTGGGACCTTTTGATTCCTGACAAAGTATAACCAAACCCAGAAGTGTTGAGATTCTCAAGTCTGTTCCTTGCTTTTTTCCATATTAGATAACTTACATGAATGTCAGAGCTAGAGTCCCCAAGAACCATGTTCTGCCTAGACATTACTGAAACAAAGAATGCTCAATCCTTGTATCTGCAGTAGTTTGGGGGTTGCTAGTATTTATTTCATTGTACTGGCCAGTTGATGTGGTTGGGCAATGGAAGGCTTTGAGACCACATCTGCTGGGAAAGCTTAGGTATCTGTAATGCAAATTTACACACCGGTTCTACAGTAAAATAAAAGAAATTAAAGTCAACTTTTGTTAATTGCCTACAAAAAGAATTTCCCCAACCAAATCTAGTGTTTGTCAGATAAACTCTTCTTTACATGCAACATTTTCATATCTTACTTGAACACTTCATTTGAAAGCAATGTATTTCTTCTGAGGTGAATTATGCTACTATAACCATGAGAGGGGAAAAGGAAATAAAAAGAAGGAAAGGCAACCTCGAAACACTAGGCGGTTTGAAACAAAGAAGAACAAATAACAATAGCAGAGAATCAATGTGGTACATGAAAAATAAGTCCTTTCTAGGTCACACTTAAATTTGCATTAATGGTCTTCTTGTCAAATTATCTCAGGGGAATTTAGGATTAGCATGCAAAAGAGGCATGATACAAACTGAGCAATAATACTTGTTTTATTTACCAGACCATTTTCTCCAAAGGAACTAAAGATGAGAATTTTGAGGGATGTGACTTTCCTCTTTTAAAAAAAGGAAGTACAGGAGTTAGGACGAGCTCACCGTAATTAGGAGCTATTCAAATAATATTTAATTCCTCTCTGTATTTACTCAGTAGTGTGTACTTTAATCATGGCAAACATTAAACTGACCCCAGCTCAGGAGCCCATTTGTTCAGTTCTTAAGAAAGCAGATTTTACCAAGTGCACTTAAAAGTAAACACAGGGAATTCCCAAATCTGCATCTGAAAACATGTTTGATAAATACA
>JAWWEU010000029.1:10645939-10742423 GCA_035583155.1 Acropternis orthonyx
AGGGGTTTTGCTGTTGTTTTGGAGTAGCAGGATGGTGTATTGACAAGACTTGGGAATTAATAGAATCCTGGCTTTTTTTATTGCCTGGTGTGCCAGTGAGTGGTGAGTAACCACATATTCCTGCTGCTTCAGCAGATCCTGTGGGACACTCACCACATGGGAGTTTTGATTCACATTCTATCAGCATTAAATGGTCTGGCCCTCGTTGTCTTTTCTTATCACGCAGCTGTACACAAAGTGTTTGCTGAGGATGCTCCACGTCTCAGGTGCTGGTGGTGGGTGGAATCTGGAGGTGGTTTTACACTGCAGGCTCTTGCCTGGCTGGTCATGGTACCACCAGTCCACCAAGTTTTTATTTAGCAAATCTGTTAAGGTTTACTGCATAACCAACCAACTGCTTGCACAAAGGCAGCCTGGAGACAACAAATGGACTCCTGCACCCAGCTCTGAAAGGGGTGTGAGCACACAGGTATAAAGGCTGTCTGACCTATAAAGGTAGTATCATTTGTGGCATCACATCTCTGCTGTCAGAGCAGGGAACTGCAGCAGGAAACCTTTTCTCAAATGCTGAAATCTCATCACTGGCCCAGCAATATACCAGACACAAGAACCCTGCCATTATTGTTACTTCAGGCTGAGAAAATTGAAACAAATCTTTTGAATTAACAGTCACCTTTACAAATAGCCTAGAGCTGCCAAGTTCTTGGACTTTCTTGAAACTCTTCTGACTTTTATAGCTCATCAAGACTTTGCAGCTGGAGTGGGAGTAGATAATCCAGCCCAGGCATTGCTACGGGAAAGAGACACAGGAGGGTGAGAGACCAGACCTCAAACACAGTGGCTGGCAGAAACTATGTACACCCACTTTATGGAGTCACCAAATGTTACAGGGGGCGCAGGGCTGTAGAAAAATCATGGCCCAAAGAAATTTAAGGCACCCAGGGCAGGACACAACCAAGCTGCTACAAACTTGTTTTAAAAACATGCCACCTACAGTGAATACAGAGTTACCTGTTTGCATCCCGGTATATTCAAATGCTGATTTTCAGAATTACAAGGCCCACAGATGAACGTGGTTTGATCAGCAGTTTTACACTGCTCAGCCATGGCTGCTTTCATTATCTGCCACCCATCTGTACTGTTGGTATGCTTGGCTCTTTTACAGTGTTGATCATGTCTGATTTAACATGCCAGGTTACATTAACAGCTCTGAAACCCAAATGGCCACACAAGTCCTGAGAAAGCGGTTGGGCTGCTTGGCTGTTGTTCCACATTATATTCCCTTCCTCATTGTCACTAAATCCAACCGGAGAAGCCCTTCTGGGGGCAGACCATCAGCCACCAAACACCCCAGGGCATCACAGCAGCCCACAAAGCTGATACTTTCTGCCAGCCGACCAGCAGCTCTAAAATGTGCAGAGCTTGTAAGGTTTCTGGGCACCCCTCCTACCCCCAATTAGTCATACCAGTGACTTGTCTGTACGAGGAATTAGGGAGAAGGAAAAAAAAATTAGCTTTTCCCTCTGGGTTCCAATTTAATGAAAGGCTTAAAAGTTCAGTGAATTCAGAGAATGCAACCTTTGGGGCTCTCCTGAAGAACAATGACAATAATAAGAAAATCTGACATTTCTCATACAAGGGTATCTCTTAAAACTCTTACAAGTCTTAGCTTTTTGATAGAAAAAACTTGAACCAGAGGCACATCAGAGTCTTGTCAGCCTGCTATAAGATTAAATAGTCTATTAAGCAAAAATTAGATTAACAACACTTTGTTAAAGCTAATTACGTGAGGAAAGCCAGCTTCTTGTTACATTGCCAAAATATTGGATATATTTTTTTTCTTATTCATTGCATCATTTTAGACCAAATGTTTTGGCAGCTTAATTAGAGACAGGTGGTGCCATTGCCATAATTACAATAGAAGTCCTCATATTTTGTCATCATGCTTATTAGAGTCGTTGATTCAGCAGGAAAGGGAAGCATCCTGGCCAACCAAACATTGCAGCATTCTTTATGGGAAATGCAGCGCACCTTTAGATGAGAGCTGCCTGATTTAGAATAAGCCAAATATTTATTTCAGCTTCGGGACAGCACTGCCTTTTCGATAGGAAACAGTTAAATGAAACTGAAAGCTCTCAACCCCAAATGAAACCCAAACCCACTGCAGTGAAATGGCAACCTTCCCATTGACTTAATTGGGACCAAACCCCAGCTGGCTTTCCTGAACAGGATAAGACTGATTTATACAGGATGGATATGGGACAAGTCTACACATATAACTGAGATCAGAATTTGGCTCATTAATCTCACAGGAGTTGGGCTGGCTGTGGCCAGGGAAAGAAGGGCTGGGTTTGGCTTGCACAACACCTCAGGATCACAACCCTCAGCTCACTCTGTTCTGAAAGGGGACAACATTTATTCTCAGGAGGACCCAGTAAGGCTTATGCTGAGGCTGTAAAGAGAGTGGTGCTCTTCAGTTCAAGGTCACAAACAGAGTCTACAATTAGTTCACCTACAAGTCTGAAAAACGCTGATAAGCTACAACTGCTACTGCCACCTTCTCAGATCTCTTCGGTTAAAACTGCCCTGAGCCTTGCATTGCACCAGCTGGTACAAATGGGAAATTCACGTCTCATGCCAACCACATGGCTGATTTTCTCAGAGTGACAGAGCACTTGTAGATGGCAAAATTACAGTCTGCATCCCTAGGAATCAAATGACCTCTCAGCCTTGGGTGGTCCTTCTGGGCTACGGAGACTTTGTCATGGCACACAAAGGAGTGGCTCAATCTGCGTCACATCACAATTTTCAGCACCCCAGGTGCAACTCCGTTCAGATGTACCAGGGCAACACACCCCAGCTAACACTTCTGAACACACAGCACGCACCAGGGCTGATCCCAAGTGAAATGGGTCTAATAGATAATCCATGCCTACATTTATGACATCTTTGCCATTTCTGCCATCCCATTTTTTACAACCACACAAATTATCTTACAACTGTGCCCCTCTGACTGAGCTGTGGGGTCTCTGTGTAGCTCGTGTGTGGAGCTCCCTCTGATCTGGATATGGTTCTTCAAGCATCAGAGAGCGATTAATCAAAATCAGTGCTACAGAATGTAAGTAATAAAGTCCTTTAAGCACCACATTTCCCTTAAGCCTTCTCATTTATCCCTGAGATCTTACACTGCCTGTTCAAAGTTAGTGACAATACTCAAGTTCCCATCTGTGCTGGCTAATTTCTTGCTGATTTAGAGGTTTTAGGCCATTCAATCCATATAGCTCTTCTACAGGGAATGGGGCCAAGCTAACATAGCTCAAAGAGCAGAGCATGAAATTCACTGGGGAAAAATGCCCAATCCCCCGTGACTCCTCAGTCATTTGGGAACCAATTTCAGGAAATCAGTGCTACACTTCCCTCTACTTCTTTGAATTTGGAATCCACCTCCTACTCATATAGGAGAGAGAGATCAGTACCAGCTTAAGTGGTACTTTGATTCCTCTGTTTCAGGCTATTTCCTGAGCCTAATTCTGTTAGTGCAGAACTGATGGGAGCTCAGCTTTTTATCACCAAAAAGATCAGGGCTTTCCCAGTTCATCTGGGCACAGTGCAGTCTTAAAGAACTGTGAATAAATTCCAGCATAATCAATACATTTTATCTCCTTTCTAACGTATGCAACAACTTTAAGACCTTTTGGGTACTGTTATATTTAATGCCAATAACCTAGCAATAATCACCTTATAGCTGCAGCTTCAATGAAGTACTTAAGATGTCACCAAGTCTTGAAAGGGGCAATCAACTCAACAGCCTGAGTAAAAATATTACAGATTATCAGATTTTAGGGTGTTTTCTATATACACAGCTAATAAATCCTGAAAGGTGTTAGAAAAGCCCAACAACAAATAAAGATTATGAGGCTGTAAAAGACCTTATTTCAGATATTTTTTGTGACTAAACAACCCAACAGGTATGCCCTGGCCCCACACGCAAACTCTGAAGCAATGAAGAAAATCTCCTAAAATGAATGCATAGACTTTTAGGTTTTCAAGAAATAGAACAAGCTTGTTGACAGCATTTACCTGAAATGAGTGCTCAGCCAAAAAAGAAAAGCAAGACCAAAGGCTTGAGACCAAAACTTGTGGGGTTTTTTGTACAAGGAGAAGGCATGAGAGGACAGGACTGAACAGTTGTCAGAATCACAGCTTGTTCTGTATTTCTGCATTTCTCTATTGGATGGACTCCAAGCTCCAAATGAAAATGCTCTGCCCTGTACTACAAGGGAGTTTTAATCCACCCCAAATTTAGCAGCTGCAGCATCTCTTCCCCTGTGGCAGTGAACATTTAACAAAGCCACTGCTGCAGCCATTTCCCTCCTTTCCCAAATCCACCACACTGCCGAGCAAGTCTCCGTGTTTCATTTTTATTGTTTTCCAAATGAAATGGCAGGGAAGTTTCCCCGAGGGAAAACTCACCACTCAGTCCTACAAGCTGGCTGGTTCGGCACGCAGCTGGGGAGGGGTAAAACCCCTGGGAAGGCTCCAGCAGGAGTGGCAATGCCCAGGAAAGGCTCAGCCTGTGCTCCCAGACAGGCTGGCACAGCTCCACTCGGGCGGCTCTTGGGCTGAGGCCAGGCTGGTTCAGGGGCTCCCAGGCTGTTGTCTGTGATTCCAACCTGGATGCTTCTCTCTGTGCAGAGCTGAGCACCTGCAGCCAGAGCAGCCACGGGGGGAAATGGGGAAAGGGAGCTTTGGGAACATGAGCTGAGCTGAAACAAGATTGTAACTCTAATTTCTTGGGAGTGGAGAAAGGAAACATTACTACTTTGCACACTCACAGCTGGATGGCACATTCCTCGCTACAGCATTTTGCCTGCTCTAATTATCCAGACTTTTTCTATTTAAATTAAAGATGTTTCCTGGAAGTGGAAGAACTGCAGATGCAACACAAGATTTGCTTGTAGATTTTAAAGTAATGCTTGTGACAGTCACAGCCAACTTAGTGTAACAGGTCAGAAACTCTTCACATAAAGCTCTTGGCTAGTTTTGACAACTCTACCTTTGAAATCTTGTGAATTTGTGTGTAATTGATGAAGAATCCAGCCCCTTCAGAGACACTGATCAGCCCATCTAAACCAGAATATCTCTATTTTCTCACATGGGAAACTTCACAGATACAAGTAATTCTTGCTCAACAGACACATGGAAGCCCAGGCAGCCACAGGGCTGATTTGCCTCGTGGAAGTGTCAGAAGCAAAGGTAAACATTGTGCTAAGAACCATGAAACACCCAAGTGAACCAGGATGTTTGTTATCCCTCTGTCCATTGAGGTTTGGAACAT
Source organism: Acropternis orthonyx (assembly GCA_035583155.1). Classification (NCBI taxonomy): domain Eukaryota; kingdom Metazoa; phylum Chordata; class Aves; order Passeriformes; family Rhinocryptidae; genus Acropternis; species Acropternis orthonyx. Next base: position 10,651,278 of record JAWWEU010000029.1, read on the forward strand.
GGCACTTCCTGAAAAGCCCAAATTGACACATCAGTGAAAGTTACTTTGGACTGATTCTAAATCCATGAATTATTTTAAATAAGAAAGATTCCAATAACGAAAAGAATTCTGTACCAAAACACATCTTGCCTTGCATTCACCAGGGCTCACAGGTTCCAGCTAAGCTCAGCCCTGGCTCTGGCTCTTCAGTCCCTGCTTGAACTACACTGGAGGAACACCCAACCCCAGCTCTTTCCCACCACTTGCAACTTATTTCTAGTTTCAATTTTTAGCAACTCCTGCTAAACATCTCATAGTATGCTCTACAAAGTATCTGCTTATCCCTGGCTGTTATGACACCCATGCTATGTAAGGCTGGATGGCAAGTGTTTTTATCTGAAAATCCATAAAAGCAAAATGATCCCTATCAGTTTTATTCGCTCCGTGTTTTATAGGAAGAGAAGCCAAAGCGTGGGTTGCTTTGGCAATTCTTATTTCTCCCTTGATAACTTGAAGAAAATTGATCCCTGCCACTCGGCAGGGGTGTTGTGAGTTATATCATCTCTGCTGCTACAGAAGAGATATTCCATGACTTAGTGCAATGTTCTCATCATTAGAATTCACTCTTTCATCTTTCACTCTTGGGTTTTTTGGTGGTTGATTCCCCCCCCCCCCCCCAACTAAGTAACAATAAAGAGCACAGGCTTTTCCTTGGTGAGGGCTTTGTCACAGCGGTGGCTGTTTGCTCATCCTTGGCCAATCCAGGTGGCACTAGGAACTCGTGGGAGGATGCAGGAGCCATCTCCCTTTCTGTTGCAACCTGCTGCCTCCAAGAAGAGCCAGCTGAAGGAGTTGCAGGTTTGATTGTCAATGAAGGTTATTTCTGGTCATGCCACCACTACAAGTGGAGCTTGAAACAGCCACTAAGAGGGGAAGATCTTTACACTCAGTCCTGGTGTTTCACTTCACTGTTCAAGTCAAACATGAATTCAGGCATTCTTGATGGTCCATTTGCTTTTTCTATTAATTTTCATGGCTACTATCCTGGTCCAGTGCTCCTTGACACAGATGATACAAGTTCACAGCACAGAAGTGCTCAGAGGCATCTGCTTGTTGGAGAACTAGCTGTGACAAAACAAGCCCCTTTCCACAGGAGGCTGGTGTGGGGAGATGGGAAAGTTTCAGAGCTTTCTGTGTTTGCCCCCTCAGATTTCAGGGAATGGACACTAGTCCTGCACCCACGAGCCTGGGGAAGCACAGAGTCACTTCTGACAGTCCTGAACACGAGAGCCTGAGCAGCCCATCACCAGTCCCCAGGCCCTGTCTCTGCCTGTTTTATACTTTGAAACTTTCAGCTGTACTTCAAAGGCTTTGACCCTCCCCCTCCAATCCTTAATCAAGGAAATCCAAAGGAATTTTACTAGATTAAATCAAAAGCAGATTTACAGGACTAAAGTCCGTAGAATCAGGAATTCAGGTTGACAAGGAGAAACTCTGAAGTGGTCAGTGTACAGTAAAGAAATACAGTTTTCCTCATGTGTCTGGGATGGGAATTCCCAGGAAGTGTGATGCTTGAAGGCACCCAGATTCCACTGAAATTCCTGGGAGTCTGGCACCTAATTGCATTAGGGCACTTTAAAAATCTCAGTCATGCTTATTAACTGTCTGTCATAAAATTTAAGCGATACATTTGCCCTTCTGTTTTACAAGGCAATAACCCCATTAATGTGAGGATAAACTAGGAGGCCAAAGGGAATTGGATTATGTCTGAGGAAAACAGAGGAGCAATTAAAGTATCACTATTATAGGAGACATTGAATTAACACAGTAATGAAAGCATTCCTCCCTGGTTGGGAAATGGGGACTAGGCCTCCAGTTTTGTGTCTAGGGACTATCAGCAGTGAGAGCCCCTTGTTATAGTCTATCAGCTGACATCACAGCCATAATTTAATTTGTTGGCCATACAGGGAGAGTGAGAGGGCAGGGATTAAAAGAGTAAAGGTTCTTGCACCTCCTTCTGCCCCAAAGCTGCACCTTCCCACCAACCTCCACCTCCCTCTCACATGCACACCCAGGGGCTGCTGCTCTCCTGCTTCCAAGCTACTTCAGGTTTGAGTTCAAGCAGAATGTTTTAATTAACAGAGAGCAAACTTCTACCTGGAGCAATGTCATTAAACAAACGAGTCCAACATTGGTCACGATTTGCCTTCAAAATTAAAACGGTGCCTCCAGAAAAAAAACCATAAGACTGTCTTACAAACCCACAGAAACCTATAACCATAAACCAAAACGCCTTGGAGTAACAGAGCAGCCTTATTTTGCCCAGCCTGCCTATGGCAGGCCTGCAGTCCTAGTCCACAGGTCTATTTGGCTTTACCAAGTGAAAAAGTGCCCACAATGGTTACTGCAAGTTTACAGCTTCACTTCCCCCAGTGTGCAAGTGCCAGGCTCAGGCTCACAGCTCTGACAGCAATACTGGTGTGCACAGTGGTGGAAAATGAGTTATTATTTGGGGTAGGAGGGTGGCTTCTGAAATCACCATGATAATGCTTAATCGTGTACTTCACAGGCTGTGTTCCCCAGAGTCATAAGGATGCAAAACTGGAAATGCATTAGCAAGAGAAAGAAGGACTTCCATCCCTCTTATGGCTTTGTTAAAACGCTGCATTTTGCATTATCCTTTCTGGGGATGTGAGTTTAGCCCTGGGAATATTTAGCAAACTGACAAGCTAACGAGTTTTGCCAATGAATAGGATTTCAGATTTGAGGCTAGGGGAGGGTTTGTTTTAATTGAGGGTTTTGATAAAGCTCTTTTCAGTTGTGTGCTAAAATAGTACTTGCTCGTACACCAATGTGGATTATTTGGTTGCTCAACTGGAAAAGCAGTAGCAGAAAATTACTACTCATACACCAACGTGGATTATTTTATTGCTCAACCAGAAAAGTAGCAGCAGTACTCCCAATCCACTTGTGTTAGCACCACTATGGCAACCATACAGGGACTAGCTGAGATCCTGAGTAAACCACTAGCAATATGTTTTGTATATGTGGTTTCTTCTTTACTAGGGTTTTTTTGATTTATATATATTTTTTAATAAACAGGAGCTCATTTTTGGTCCCTGTGCCTGTTGCATCCCCACCTCCCATGCAGAACTTCATTGGCACGAGCTCAGTCGGTACAAGCACTTGTATAAGTAAACTCTGAAATGCAAACTAGAGTAGAGGAGAGGAAAATTTCTTGCTTAAAATCCAAGCTAAACAAGAACTATATATGAATAATACTAAAAGTCCAAGGCAAACATTCCCACTAAGTCTCTTCCACAGAACATGATGCATCTGTAAACAGACTTTCCCATCTGTATGCTGTTGGGAAATGAAACATGGGCTTCTCAGGATCCCAAAGCCTTGCAGCTGAATGGAGGCTGTCTGCACTTCAAATATTTATAAGTCACTTTCCATATTTTGAACTCTCCCTGTTAAACTCTTAAACCTATCCTCCTAATCCACACTGATTAACAGCAAAAGTGTCTTTAATCACATGTAATCTAATTGAATGCTTTCAATATCCATGCCTGTAAAGCATGAAACAAGCTAACATTGCACACACAATGCAAAAACAAAGGTATATGGCCAACCTTCCAGAGAGTCAGCTCAGATCTGCTCCACAGGCTGCCCTGTTAACCTGGGATAATCTCACAAAATCTAAGACACTTCACAGCAAACAAATCTTCCGTGTTATCTCTGCTTCCTATTGCAGGAACCAACAGTGGAGACACGGGCTCTGAAGGCACAAGTCCTGCTCTCTGCCTTGCTTCAGTTCTGACATTCATTGGAACCTGTGCTGAGCAAACTCGGGGGGCCAAAACCAAACAAAAACCCACAAACAAACAAAACCCAAACCAGCCAAAAAACCCCAAAGCGCGCACACACACACACACAAAAAAGCAAGCAAGCAACAAACCAACCACATCCCTTTTTTGAGGAGGAACTTTTCTGGGGGATTGACAAACGGGTTCAGCTCCATGGAGAGCCCAAAAAGCATCACGTCCCAACACAGCATGGGTAGAGAGAGCAGAAGGGAACAGGGCAGAGGCCAAGCAGTCCTTTCCTATTTGGCACCAGTGGGTTGGACCCACAGGAGAACCTGTCCCTTCCTTTCCCCTGTGGCAAACACACAGTGAGACATCCCAAGCACCTGGCAGACCAACAAACTCCTTACCTGAGATGCCCAGCAGTGAGAACCTGCAGCTGGTGCCTGTCCTCGCCCCCCCCCCCCCAGTCACTGTGATATGCCAGCTGCAGGCTCCATTGCCAGGCACTGCTCCATCCCAGGACTGTGCCCTGGGGAGCTTGGCCATTGTGCTCCTCAAGGCATGAACTCAGCCCCTACCCGAGCCATCAAACACCAGGACAAAGGGACTACTCCTGCTTTAGAGCTGCTGGCTTTGCCCTTCCTGTTTGAAGTTGATTTGAGCCCATAGGTTACAGCAGGGATGCGGAAGCACTGGGAGAAGCCATCCCTGAAGATGCCTAACCAGAGCTGAGTGATGGCTGTTGAGCAATAAATATAGAAGTTGATTAATTATTGAGGAAAGAGAAGCCTTTTTAATGCAAAATCATCTTATCAAAATTGAATGTATCACCCACTGCAACCTAGCTATTTGAGGACTTTTTTCCTGGTTTTAGCCAATCCCAGTTACTCTGAATACATCCATTATTCCTAAATATCCATCAAGTTTTGGATTCAGTTGCTGCAGTGAAACCATTACCAGTGCAATTAGCCTGGGCATGTGCACAGCAGGTCCAGTGTCCCAATGTAGACATAAAAGACTGATGCTCATAGAAGCAGCCAAACAAATTTTCTGGCTCATTTGATTTTAAAGTGTGTAACAGGAAGATCTGAAAGGACATGTATTTTTTTCCCCAAATTGAAATGCTTTTAATCTTCCTTGGAAAGGAAGTTTCTTCAGATTCATTCCTTACTTTCTTCTTTGCCTCCCCTCCAACAGCTGCCCCTCTGCTATTTTAACAAGCTCTCAGTCCCTAACACTTCATTGCGTTCAAACATTTTTTAACAAGTGCCTAGAGACAAAACAGGAAGGAGAAAAATTATTATTTTCAATCCATTCTCCAGTCAAAGTCTTACGATTTTAACTGCACTTAAGCTGAAAACTCATTAGCAAATTATGGGTAAAGGATTCAGAGTAAGACTCAAAGCAGCTTTCTGAGAGATGATTCCCTGCAGTCTGGTTATTGAATATAAACATTTGTCCTTTGAAAACACTTCTAAAAAAAGCTATTCCTCTACAACAGCAACATTTTTCTTTAAATGGTTAATATTAATAATTCACTAATACTGAAGGGATTCCAGCACTTTATTTCATTTTTGTGCTAGAGTTTCTTTTTATTTTCAGAGGTTTAAGTCCGCCAGAATGTAACTGAGATTATGTTCACATAACGAGACAAAGATCATTTTGTGGTTAAGGCCCTGCTAATACCCAGGAGCTGTAAGCTCAATTCTCCTTCTGGAGTACATGTGAGACCCTGGGGAAGCCATTTAATCTGTTCACTCTCAAAGGCACATTTCCTCCACCTTCCCTATTAAAAAATAGATAAATAGAGCTTAAGAGTAAACCAGACTTTAACAAACAAAACAAAGCTAAAAAACAGAAAAAAAGAATTCAGGACCATTTTTGACCAAGACACCCAGCCTTTTAATAAAATTGAAAACCTTTATTATTTATTCAGTTTGTATGTGACTTTGGAAAGGCTGAGGCTTCTAGGAAAGCAGGAAACAGTGACCATCCAGACTCTGTCAGAAGTCTGGGAAGTTGAGTCCTTTCCACAGAACCACTAAGGTTCAATAACTGGAAAATTCCTGTTCAAGAAATTCCCCATGAGTCTTGCATACAAGTTCCAACTGTAAGTTCTTCAGGACAGAGAGGAACTCTAATTACCCAAATGTTCAGATATTATCACCAGGGATACTTGACATCTCCAGAGGCTGAATGATCACCTGTACCTAATTAGGGACAATATGCAAGATGGGATTAGGAGGAACTTTCTGGCACCAGCCGCTTTCCGATGTCTCCCTTGCACTGCAGAAGCTGCTGCTTCCTGTAATAACTGGGAGGGAGAGGAGGCAAACCACAGGTGAGCTCATCCTCTCCCCCAGGTGCCCGTGCACAAACTCCTGCCAGATCAAAGCAGAGTCACCCACGGAGGCCGAGGGGAGAACTTGGCCCCTGGCACTTCCCAGAGGATGTGCCGGAGCACGCCGCGTGTTTAGTCAGGACCCAGCAGGTACCTCTGATGTGCGCTCACAGCCAGGCAGGGAAGAGCACAAGGGGAGAACTGAGCAATAACAGCACAGGTGGGAAAGGCAGGTGCAAGTCCAGGGTGAGTTGAATGAAACAACATTTGTGCTTTTCCAGGAGAGCCCGGACACCTCTCAGCCATGAAACGGTCCAAAGGCAGGAAAGCACAAGTTTCAGAAAGCTGTGGATGGTTAATAACCTTGGAGGTAAGATGGATGAGTTGAGAACTGCTACAGCTGTGGTTGGGGAAGGGGATCAGGAGGAGGTGGTTGAAACAGAAGCAAAGACAAACCTCTTCCATGCCCAGAGAGGAGCATCCTTTAGGAGAGCTGCTCCTTGGAACCGAGGTGAGGGGACCAGAGATGGGTGTAACTCAGTCCTGACCAGGCTTTGCAGTCCTCACAACAGGCTGTTTTCTGTTTCTCTAATGTCTGGAGTATGGGGAGCAAACTGGATGTGAGCAATGTATTGGTTATAAATTTAGTATATTTGCATCACATTAAGCTTTCATCCTAATGACAGAGACCTGGTAAACCCCTTTAAGTTTAGGAGGTGGTTTCTGTTTAGAAATGGTGACAAAGTGCAGAGGCTGAGCCAAACCATCATCCCCACTGCAGATCATGTCTGAACTCCAGAGGTTTCAAGCAACATGTATAGTCCATCTCTTATTTCCTAAATCATTCTCCTGACTCAGGAATTAGCAAAGACAAGAAACAATTCCCTCTACTAATGTTGTAAGATATCATTTGAATAATTTTTATTAAGCTTTGAGGAAGGGAACCTTTCTGCCTCGTTACACATATTTGGGATATTTCAATGTGTAACATTCATACTTATTTTCCATTTACAGGCTCATAGCACAAAGATTTCAGAAAAAAATAAAGTCACCCAATAAATGAAGTCAGTTTTCTTCTCTCCATTTCACATTTACTGTTAAGGAAAGCACATGGATTTTTAGAACAAGGCTTAAATAAGCACAGTAAGATTGTTCAGGGGGGTCATATTTGTGCTTGCTGTACATGTTTGAGTGGCCAAAATAAGCTACTGTGTTGAAACCAGCATTGTTATAAACCTAGCAGAAAGCCAAAATAACCAACTTGACCTGATTCGAGTGGGTTTATATTTGTAGGAAGCCTTCAGCGAGCTTTTGTTCACCTTTGACTTTACAAGGAAACAAGTACAGTAAGACTGGAAGATGTTCCTTTGAAACTTTTCTGTGTAAGGGAAATGGAGAATTTAAATTCCTTAAAGAAAAAAAGTAGTAAATGTTTAGGCTGCTTGTGAAGATTCTTATTTCCTAAATAAATTATTTTCCGCTCGTCTTAAACATGTGATTGCTTTGATAGAAAGAATATGACTACTGAATGCACTTGTTAACAGCTATGAATCAGCCTGCAGTTTGTTTAAATGTTGGTTTAACTTTCTTAATCCTTCAAATACCACCAGCAAGTCTGATGATTTTGGCCATCAGCATCACCCCAAAGAGAGGAGGGAGGAAAGCAGCTTGACAATGTGGTTGGTAAATAATGGCACTAGATCATCTCTGCCTTTGATACTGACAAATTCCTGGTACAACTGCAGTTGTCACTTACATTGGATGACATTTTTTATTTTATTTTTAATAAATTGTGATATCCTGACAAACACTAATTTCAGACACAGAGTTACAAAAGAGTCCTAGAAGATTATTCTGCATGAGTACAAAACTAATTATAACCTTGGCCTTGTCCAATTAGCTTTTAAAACACAGCTTTTAAGCCACAGAATAAATTTGTCTGAAAGGAAAAGGATTTTTAAATCACAAGATGTCTATCATACAATTTTAACAAACTTCACACAGCATGCCAACACTTTTCTGAGCCATATGTGGGTTTCTGTTGTCAGTTAAAAATCCTGAATACCCCATGCAGGAACTACTGAATAAAGCTGTTTATACTATAGAAGTAAACAAAACAATTTTGGATTATTCTTTGCATTTCATTGTTATTACCAATTTAAGGCTCGTTCAAACACATTAAAAATTTGTGTTGTTCAAAACCCACCCAGTTTTATGAAGAGAAGCAGGCATAGGCATAGGATTGAATATGATCTTTTGAGCCAGCACAGCTGTAGCTGACTACAGAGCTAATGCTCCCCAAGCCAACAGCCATCTTTCCATGTTGTGATTATACACCAGAAGTTTAAATCCTTAAACCCCCAACTCCTCTGAGGGAGTTTACCTTTTAGGATCAACCTGATGCAGAACTGACAAGCCCCATTTCCCCTGAAGCAGGTCCCTGTCGTGGGGAAGGCTGAGGGTTCAAGCTCACCATCACAGAAAAGTCCTGAAAATGAGCAGCTCTGGAGTGTCAGTTCCCTGTGCAATCTCCATCATCACAGAAACAAGAGCAAGGGCCAAACCCACAGCTCACTTGCCCGGAGAGCTGAAAGCCACAATCCAGCTGCTTTGGCTGGTGCAGCCCTTGAATACCTCTGGAATTCCCCAGGCATTGCTCTTGCCTTGGAGCAGGATGAGCCTGAGCAGCTTGTCTGTGCTCAGCCCTCAGCCTCCCCAGCACGGGCAGAGCCAGCTCAGCTGTGATTAAAGTCCATCCCCAACAGCAACCAAAAGAAATACCATTTTCCTTCTACAGTTCATTGCCTGTGCTTCTGTTTTCCTGGGACAGCTCAGCTCATCTACAGGAGGTCTCTGAGGGTGCATCCAGACTCTGGTGCAGGTGGCACTGGTGGCTGCAGAGTGGCACATTAAGCCACAGTCCTGGCAGCATCAGGGACAGCTGCCCTGCCACTGATGGGCTCTCCAAACACAAGAGGTTTTGCAGTTAGTGGTGGGATTTTAGCAGAAGCCACTCCTCTGATCACTGCTCCCCTCGGATGTGGGGGCAGAGTTCTGCTGGAACTGTGAGTTGATGAGAGGACAGGATTAGCCTCCTGGGTGGTACCTGGCTCTGCTGCCAGTGTTGTTCCTGCCCTAACTGTGCCCTCTGCTTTCTGGGGGCTGTGAACGGCTCTGTCCTGTACTGGGTAGTGGTTACTGTCCCAGCTCTGGTCCAAGCTACAGAAAGGACCACTCCTAGTTACCTTCTTGGGCTGGGTCTGATGTTTCTGAGATGCTTTCAAAGCAGGAGCACCCGAGAGGCCACTTCCAGAGCTCCCACTGTGCTTAGTCACACAATCTTCTTCCACCACAGACCTCCTCATCCTCCAGGGCACAGCTCGGTGCTTTGCCACAAGACTGCCCTTCCCCTCCCTTCCCCTTGTCTTCCTTTCCACTCTCAGAAATGCAGTTGCTCTGAACTTTCAGCTCTGTGTAGTCTGTAGGCACCACAAGCATGTTTTTTTAAAATGCCAGCAATATACCAGGGGTTTTATACTATACGGTGGATGCTGCAGTGGAAAGTTAAGAGTCACTGCTTCAAGTTCTTCTTCTGAACTACTAAAATCGCTCTGAATTTTTGCTTTTTAAAGAATTTGCACTGACAACAGCTTCCTTCCTTTAGACAGGAATTGGAATTTTTATCAAAACCTACTAAAATGCAAATCAATGAATCTTTGCTATTTTGGAGAATGATCGTTATGAGTTGACAAACAGTCTACTCACCATCTGAGAGAGCTTGTCATAACACACATAAATTAACCCCCCCCCCCCCCAAACTTCGGTAATCTAAAAAAAAAAAAAAAAATGGATTTTTCTTTTCTTTTCTTCAACTACAGCCCATGGAGAATTATCTTCTTTGCAGAGCTTCTTGTGATGTATTGCTGCTCGATCATGCATGCACCTTTGAAACAGCATCACAAGTTCTTCCTGACAGAAAGGAATGTGTTCCTACTCCAAGGTTACCTTTGTTCAAAATATACAATAGAAACTAGATGCTAATGAGAAAATAAATGCACAGTGCAGCCTTTGGAAGTGGCAGTGCTGGAGTGATGACCTTGCCCAAAGCAATAAATTCCTGGCGAGCATACACTGTATTTTTAAAATTTATCACCTCACAGAATAGCAAGCCTTCATTGATTATGTGTTTCTCTCTGAGTAATTGCCAGTATCATTAATATGTTCAAAATTACACTTAAACCTCCACCCCAACAGATGCTGAACACTTTTACAAAGGAGAATATGTATGGTGAACAAAGACTAAAATTCTCTGCCAGAGGAGAATCCTGACAAGTCCCCAACTTCAGTTAACTGGGACAAGTTCAGTAAGGAAATAAGACTGTTGCTGAAGTTTAGAGCAGTGAGAGATCAGGGAGGAGTCCCTTGGGCCCACAGCTGGGTCAGCCATCACCCTCCTGTGGGACCCAAGTGTCCCTCAGCAGTCCCAGCCAGCAGAAACAGAGAGTGCAGAAGCTCTGCAAGTGCTTCCAGAGCAGGAGACAACCCATCTCCCACTGCTCCTTCAGCTCCTAGCTGAAGAGAGTTGTGTTTTCCTGTGACAACCTAATTTAATCCAGTTATCTTAAGCAAAGATCATTTTGGGGGCCTTCCTTCCCCTTCAATTGGTACAGAAAAGCCACAATAAAACCCTCCTTCAGAACTGCTCCTACAACAGCAACCCTTGAGCATTTAACACTTTGTCAGCACAGTCTTGCACTGAAAGCCAAGCCAAGGGCAGGGCACAGCATGGCTCAGTTCCCAGCTGCTACCAGGAACACCACAGTCAAAAAATGAGAGGAAAACACCTTCTTTTCAGTGATGTTCCCTGGTCTCTGCTGCACCAAGGCACATCTGCATGTCACAACCACGTGCCTCCACCTGGCTGTCAAAGAATTGACTCTTAAGTAGTAGGGAAGATACTAGTTACAACTCCAGACCAAGCAGGCTCCTCACCTCTGGGGGAATGGAATTAACGGCGTTTCCCAGGGGAAGGGCTTGCCCTGCCTTCTTTCGGACATTCTGGGCATGCCCCTGGGTTAGACAGGCACAAAAAGCGGAGTCTGTGTGGAAGCCTGACTTAATAACTCTTACTCTCATCAGAAGGACCCTTGGATCCTCCACATGCCCTGCCCGCTTCACCAAGGCTTTTAGACTCAAAATGAGACCTGGATTAGCATTTGTTATACCTGCCTGTGTCATATTTCTCACATTGCCACTGTGTATTTCTGCCAAGATGCTGAAATACCATCTCAAAGAGGCAGCAAAAGCTCTGGATAAGGATGACAAATTCTTTCCCCTCACAACATTCTAGATAAGAAATAAGCTGCTCATTTACTGATTGCCACCATTGTACCAATGCTGAAACTCTTTCATTTCTGAATATCATCATTAAACATGTCCTGAACAATTAACTGGTATAAAAAGAACAAAATAACCAGAGCACAGTGCAGATAAAAGAAGTATCTTTGTGAAAGAGGAGCCTTAAGAAATCTAGAGAACATTAGATATATATCACACACATTCTAAATTTAAGACTGAGGGTAATTATTTTAATGTGGAACTTTCAATCACTGCTTACCCTACAGAGCTTCCCTGTGAATTTGAGTTTGAGTAATGTAGCAATGACAGCATTACCACTTGTAATAGAAGGAATCATTACAGCATCATTATCAAGAAATTACTCTTGCAATTAGTAATAATTCCCACATTCACAGTCAAATAAGTACCATTTTCTCCAATAATTCCCACATTCACAGTCAAATAAGTAACACTTGCCTCATTAATTTCATTTTCCCTGTAAGTGTAGAGTAACCAACTTTTCTTATCATTGTGTTTTAATATACCTGTCTGCTCCTTTGTCTAAATAGTTCCTAATCCTCTACTTTTGAAGAGTGCTGTGTCTACTGAGATGATTTCACAAAGATTTGAACTACATGGTCTGTCAGGTTATCAGGCAGGTAAAAAAATGAATTCTCATGTCTGACCTGGTTCTATAATGTACTCTAAATGGAAATCGTGCCCTTCAGATGCATTTACAACAGGGGGAGAATGATAACTGAGGACAGTGCAAAGCATCATCCTGTGTGCCATGGCTCCTACTAGTGCTGGTGAGCAGCAGCTCACAGGAGCCTTGCTGTATGATTACTGGGAATACATTCCCCATTTGCATGGGTTGATCCAAAGCCTGTCCAAGCTACCAAGAAAAGCAGCCCAAGTTCAGAGTTCTGGCCCAGAGAGTATGTGGGAAGGGTTTTTGTTTGCCTCTTTTTCTGAGCACACATAATCCTCCAGGGAATCCTGGGTAGGGAGGTGTTCAGTCCTATTTTATCAGCCCCTCCATCATGGGCTACGCCTTCAGCTGGAATTTTAAGGAAGAATTTAGACCTGCAATTTTATAACATCATAGAAGCATTAAGGTTGAAAATGACTTCTAAGATCATAAAATCCAGCCATTAACCCAGCACTGCCAAGGCCACCACTACATGCATTTACAAGTTTTTTTAACATTTCCAGAGACATGGACTCTGCCACTTCCCTGGATAGCCTGTTCAAATGCCTGACCACACTTTCAGTGAAGAAATTTTTCTTAATATCCAGTCTAAACCTCTCCTGAAGCAGCATGAGGCTGTTTCCTCTTGTCCTATCGTTTGTTACCTGGGAGACAAGACTGACCCCCACCCCACTACAACCTCTTTTCAGGTAAATATGCGCATGAGGAATTTCTGTTGCAATGAACCATTACGGCTTTAGAGCATTTCCTTTCTGAAGGCAAATCTCCCCCTTATCCATACAAAGCAAGGATGCCAGGCAGTAAAGAAGGATGAGAGTTTTCCCTGGTACTTCCAGTGATTCCACTGGCACAGGTTAACTTACAGGAATAGTCTGATGTTCCCTGGTTGGACAAAACTTCAGCAACTCACTCAGATGAAGTTTTCCACACACAGTTCTCCTGCACCATGCCATCCCACACCAGTCCCACTGAGGAAACTGCTGCAGGATTCAAAACACTGCACTCCCTGTGTGCTGTAAGTACCCAAAATACATCATGATGCTGAGTTTATGAAATACTTTTGGAAGTTCTAAGCACTCAGAGAGAACAAAACAACCAACCTATGACACAGCCTGTGAGCACATTGGATGGATGTGCCAAACTTATGTATAATTCTATTACATTCCCCTTTATCCCCCAGCTTAACTCTTTGCAGAAATCTTCCTCAGTGAGATCTTACAGCTGCTTTATATGAAAGCTGATGAATACATTCATTGTTCTTACACAACTCCAAGGCATATAGTTTCTTAGTAAATCAGACTTTCAATACACAGAGGAAAACACTGTAAAATGGCACAAGACAGAGGAAGAAGTACTTGGATTACTATCAATAATTAAATAAAAACCATTGGCTAGTAAATCCACTGATGTTCCTCATGCAGATTTTCCCCACTTCACTGATGTTAGTCTCTTTATTTCAGCTCATATTCCCTTAGGACTGCAGAGGGTCTCTTAAGCCACCACAACAACTCTGCTATCATGTGCTCCCATGTCACGCAATCCTTCAGATACTAATCAAAAGCCAATTTACGGGTATTTCAGGTGCCTTGCCTGCATACTGCAAGCCTTTTCCAGATCCCTGCAGCTCTCTTCTTTGGAAATCTCCTCACACTCAAACTAAATTTATCTCAACTAGACTGCAAGTGTTCCACTCCAGTGCCAAGCACAGGAGTACCACAGCTGTTATGGTCCAAGACTAGAAGAAAACCAGTCTGCAGGAAGAGGTAACATCTTTCATTAAATTGATCTGTATAGTGCGAAAGCACTGGGCAAATTTACAGGTGCATGGGCCAACAACAGAACTCTTGTTCCTGCTATCTATTCCTCTTGTATTTATAGCCAACCACCATATTCTCTCCTTAGTTTTCATATCAGGAAGTAGAGGCCAAGCTGTTTCTCCTGTGAGAGCCTCAAACTCCTGTTTTAGGATTAGAGATTCCTTGTTCTTCATAACAAGACCATCAGCCACAGAATTCCTCTTCCAGACTGGGATGGAAATCTTTCAGTGTCCAAGAGACAGCCCAGGGCCCACCAGGAAAATCCTACCTGGAGGAACCAGAATTTCAAGCATTCTCTGCACAGTCTTATCACAAAGGAAAACCATGACATGTTTACATTAACAATTCTAATATCAGTAACAGACGCATGCTGTGTGAGCCTGAGTGATGATTTCCATTGCATGGTACTTAAAACAGCCCTGAGTGATTTGCTTCTGTTCCCTAATAGTATTCATAATTAGAGATCCACTTCTTGCCTCTCTCATTGGGAAAAACAATGTTTGCCAGCTTTAGCATTGATGGGAAGGAGTGGTGAAGGGCCTGTCACAAAAGTGAGTAATGAAACAAGTAGGAATTCTGTCCCCACATCGCTCCTACAAATGAATATGTAGCTTCCTGCATAGGAAGTTCTCATTCCTGGATGATTCTAACTCATGGTGCTTTTTAGAGCCCTGAGGTCAGGTAAGTTGGGTTTTTTTTGTTTTTTTTTTTTTTTTTTTTTTTGCTACAAGTGAATGAAAAAAAAAACTTGGCATCCCTCCAGTCATCATACAATGAAAAACACTGAGATCTCTCAGAGCAATTTGTTCTAGCAGAGTGCTCAGTCTATGGGACTTGAGCACAACCCTGCGAGTCAAAGCTCTGCAAACAAAGCCCTGTATTTATAGCAGGTGTCCCCCTCCTGATGTTGGAATTCTGGCTTGGAAGTGCCATACAAGGACCCAGCTCTGCTATGAGGTGCTCCTGTTTTCTACTCCTGTGCAGGGCAGTAACATTCATGGTAACACTCAGAATCCTGGAACCCAGGTGGAAGGAAGATGGAGACTGCACTGAGTGGGGTTTCTCAAAAAACAAGGAAAGGAAACCCACACCCAAGGGAGCGTGAAACAGTGGCCTCAGTGGCCACTGATTTTAACTCCAGAACAAGAAGCTGAACTTGCCTGCCCCAAAATCAAGTTAATAAATCTTACTACAGAGCACTTGGTCATCTGCAGTCTTAGGAAACCATCACTGCTCTGCAGGTGCTTTGTACAGCACCCAGCACTGGGGGAAAGGGGGCAAGAAGGGTTGGAGGCTGTTTGTTGTCATATTTGTGTTGCAAGTGTTTTGTTTATAGGGGCAATCACTGTGCTCAGCAGGCCAAGGAGGGTGTAAAGACCATAAGAACTTGCCATGAATTAAAAATGAACAATAGTTAAAGATGCTATTTTGCTATTCTCTCGGCAGCATGCAGCACAGCAAGGTAACTTTTCAAAGAAAGCCTCATCAGTTCTGACACTTTATAAAATGCAGAGCCTGACCTCCTCAGCATTTACATAGTTCACTGATCAATTAGGATGCAGCACTAAACAGGAGTGCTTGGAACACAGATATTCTCCACCTTGGCCCTCTCTGACCTCCTCACACAGTAATGAATTTTCTTCCTGCTTGCCCTGCAGAATGGATCAACCTTAATTATCCCTCAAAAGACCAGCGTTGACCCAGATTTATTAGAAAATTGAGGGACTGTCATACTAAACTAGAAGCCTGATGTCACATCAAAGTTAGCTCCCAGCACTGTTACATCTCTCTGCAGCACGAGGCGCTCTCAGAGTGAAATGCAGCCTCACAGGGAACCAACAGTCCAACCTGCCAGCAGTTTGTGTTCTCCTCTGTCTGCTGTGGGGTCCCAGCATCCTTCCAAGTCCAGCCAGACCTGAGGTCTTGCTAGAGCTGCTGAGAGTCATGAAGGTGAAAACCAGCATCACAAAATCACCCTTCCTGGAGAACAGGATGTATCCACAGGCACGGTGCACTCGGCTCACGGAATGGGAGCCTGAGGACCACAGCATGGATTTGGTATTGGGAGCCCAGGGCTCAGAAGAGACCTTGAACAAGCCATTGGCCTCCTCTGTAACACAAAAGCTGAGATGATCTTCACTAACTGCTCCGTTCCAAAACCTAATCGTGTATTAATTAAAGCCAGTGGCTACAATGGTATTTCCATGTGCAACTTCCACCAGTGTGAACGTGCTAGGGCCTAGATTGCAAGACTCTATATAGGTAGGCTCCAGACAAGGGAAGTTAATTAAAACCCAATCATAAATCACTGTAATTAGAAATAAAATAAATGTGAGAAATAGCCGTAATGAGAGAGCTCTTCATGAATACAGAAGAGACAAATTGTGGAACTGGGTCCCAGCACAAAGAGATAGTGCACTGCCCTGTGAAGCACATTTTCCAATATTCAAGTTGGAGCTGAGGTTTTTGGAAGCAGGAAAGCCTCTGTGGGATTTCCTTTCACTTTTGGGTGCCATGCGTGTCTTCATACATGCCCAGAGCAACAGCAGCTTATATTTATAACCAGTATGGGTTGATGCACATACAACCATTCTGTGTTAAGTATTACATTTTGCAAGGCATTGCTGGGACCGAGAGCCAAGCTGGAGGACAGAGGCAGCTGCACAGCAGATCTGTGGTACAGCAGAACGGCTTTCTGGGAAAATCCACGGTGTTTTATGTATGAAAATGAGACTATGTATGGAATATCAAATGTATACATTAAACACAGCTTACTGACCAAGGGAAGTAGCATTGCTTCAGTGCTGTTCTGCCATGCAGATGGAGGTGCCTTGATTGAGCAGTGCTTTTCTGGGAATTGATGGCAAATCATGATGTTCAGTGAGTGAAATAATCTTTGCATAGGGGGTCATTCAAGTGAAAGGTGTCAGTTTTATCCAAGTGACAACAAATTATTACAAATCCTGTCCCTCAGACAGAACAACCTTTTTTTCTCTCCAAGAAACAAACACTGCATATTGAACCAACAGCATTAAAATGCATTCATGTGTCTGCCTCTGAATGAGGCCCTGAGCCCTCTGCTCCTGCTGAACTCAAGGAGGTGCTCAGACCCCAGTAAGTTACATTTCAAATGACATCTGAGGACCCAGCGAGGTCACACAGCCCAGTATAGCCTTAGAGCTGGGGGATGTCCAGGCCTGTATCTAGGTTTTGCACCTCTAGTCCAGTCTAAGGGCTTAAAGACAATGACAACAACTCAAAGTGCCAGCTTTTATTATGAGCCAAACACATATTCTCTGAAATAATCAACAGTAAATCCCCTGGTCCCAGTGACTTAGCACAGTAGGACTCAGACATGCTACACAACCTCCTAAAAGGCTTTTAAACAGCATTTAGAAGACTTATTATTTTTACTGTGGCAGTACCCAAAGACTTCAGTTGGGATTGGAGTCCTACAGTGGTATATACTGTATAAACTTGTAAGAAATTATGCTCCTCTGTGCCTTCTTCCTCAAGGAGCTGCAGTTTTACGGGAGATGAATCCTGGAAAATACTGGAAACTGCTCTAATGGGAACACACAGACTGCAGCAATGCAGATGTACAGCCCGACAGCTCTGAAATGCTGACACCTTTAAAGCAACTATATAGTATATATCAGCAATCCCTGCAGATCCATGAACTATCAGATCTACCCTTTCAGACAAGGAACCCCTTTATGCCAAAGAGCAAAGGATTCAAAAGCATTTTTTTCAAACTCTAATTCCGTCTTCTTTAGTGATTGTTTTACAGTGGAAGTAATGGAGTAGGAAAATTATGTACTTAATATAGCAAGTAGCTAACTTAAAACAGCTATTTAAATTCATGTGCTGCTCAACTCCAGCTCTAATAGAATTTGTTTCTTTTTATTTTTGTCAGCTTCTTTGCTGATGTGTATCAGTGTAACATCCAGGGGGTTATACCCACTTCCATCAGAGAAGAACATTCCACGATACTATCTGCCTGCCTGGAGGAGCCAGCTAAAAATCTGACTCCCATGGGTCATTCCAGTCTGGGGAAACAATTAATGGTGAAGCCTGATATGTTTGACACCATCCTGTTTGCTTTCAAATTATGTACAAAGCCTTGTTTTGCTTCACACACCAGGAACGAAGCAGCAGGAGAGAGCTCCAAGTCCTTTTTTTAGCCAGCAAAGAGCTGCATTCAGCAGTTTCTCAAGGCTGTGCTGCCAGTGCTCATCTCCGGCCGCTTGCGCAGATGATCCGATGCTGCTCTGCCAGGACACAGAACAGCCTCTTGTGAAGCCCCTGCAACTCCTCTGACTGGTGACCTCACCTTGTGGATTTGGTGGATGCTTTGACATACAAAGGGGATATCAGGTGGCTGCTGTATTTTTCCAAGGTGCAGCTATTTGCAAAATACAGTCACAAAGGCAATTACTACATTTCACGCAACACGTAACAATACAAATTATACTTTCCCTATAGCAAACTGAGAGAACAAGCAGAGCCACAATCCAGGGGGGCTTTCAGGTCGCTGAATTGCTTTGGGGTGAGGGCAAACATTAAGAACCATTGCTAGAACACTAAGACAAGACCTGTCTCTGCAGCCCCAGATCTGATCCCAGCTATTTCTGTGCTTTGTCCCCTTGCCCTGCCCAACCCTGGAGCAGGGAGTTTCACTGCAGCCCTGTTCACTAAAAGGCCAATATTTTGGCATGGTGACTGGCTGAGGCACTCTCTCACACACAAATTCAAGGCACCCAGCTGCCTGGCACCAAAATACAGGCAGCTCAAAAGCACTGCATGGCATGTTCTGCTGCTTTGTGTGCAGCTCTGCTCTTCTCTTGACACAAAGTGTTTCAAGGTTCAAGCCTTGTTCTCTAGCTTTATTTATATATATACACACACACTTTTTATTGTCATCATGTATTGTCACCATCCTAGTTCCATTACATCCCACACGCTGAGGCAGCATCCCACTGTTTTATTGCTTGTTCCCAGACTGTGGACTGCATCTCTCAAACATGCACCCACATGCACTGAAGTCAACCCTGCCCGAGTCTGCACTGCCCTGTGCAAGTTTGTTCAGGACCATACACTCCCCACCACCCCACAGCACCGTGTTTTGCACATAGGAGACATTTGCATTCAGACAAGTCTTTAAAAGCCTTTTTGCATTTGTTACAGGAGCCATCATGGGAAAGGTGATATAAATCAATGTGCTAAGGGTGGGATATATTGATTTCCCTCTGAGGTTTATTTGCAGTATAGCTGAAAGACCTAATATTAAAAGACAATAAACTGAGCCATCTTGCCACTCAGGGGCAGTTTGTAGAGGGTTATACAGGTGCAGGGGAGGTGCAAGAAAACAGGCACAGTGTTTCCTGTCCACAAAGAAAGGTCACCCACCATGAGGGCAGGAACATGCCAGACACTCCAGCACGGGCCATTAGCAGGACTGGGGACAAAACCTCTCCCAGTCCCTTAGATGGGGCAGTCCCCTTTCCTGCACAGCCCTGCTTTTTAAGGGGAAAAATGGGATTGTGGTGTCTATTGTTTACTCAGTCCTTGCAGGGAACGCCTCTCTGTGCCAAGATGGATGTGCCATGCCCTTTCAGTGAGCCACAGCAGCAAAGAACACCAGCTCCCAGATCAGCACAGGGGACACACTTCAGCTGCTCCATAGGGAGGCACAAACACATTAGGCGGTGCAAATGCAGGTTTTATCCTGTTAGTTCAGGAAATTAATTTCTACTGAGTTTTGCAGTTTCCCCTCCTGCTCCACGGGCCCTGTGATGGCCATTTGTCACTGCTGCTCAGAAGAAAGGCGATTTTCAGGAGGGCAATGAGGCATTCGACAAGCTTTGCAGTTAGTGTGGAAACATCACATGCTGTCATATAATAGCACTGTAAGCAGCAACACCTCTCAGACAAAGTTGTATAGTCACACCTCTAGCTAGTGATGAAAGCTCCTTTTGTCAGGCTAAAGAAAAAGCTCAGGGAGGATGTTCTCCAGAGCAGAGAAAAATATGAATAAACAGGAGGTGATTAGACACTCAGTTGCACAGACATCACAAATAAATTGGTGTGGAAATCAGAAACTCCTTAATAGAGTGAGTCAAATTTTGCAGTCCACCCTCCCTGCAGTGGTTCAGCCTTAGGTCACTTGCTGGTGATACTATTGCTTTGCCAGTTTGATAATCCTTCTTTCCACCCACTCCAGTTTACATAAGTGTATAGATAAACCTCAACAACAACATTTGCTACAAACTTTCCCAAAGCCTATACTGAATTTGCTTTTCTCCCCAGGCACTCCAGGCCTCTGTGTTGAAATCCTGAAGCATTTTCTCACAGAGCACCTGAGTCCAGCCTGACATAACCTGCAGATGTTTATACAGTGCAAGAAACAGGCCAATGAAAACAGTGCCCTTTTGACCTTGTTGAGTAAAGGGATTGCAAAAAACTTATAAATATTCTTTATTTCAGGAGGCACTAATGTAATAGTGATCAGTCTCCTTGCCAGTTAAAGAGATTAGGACTCAGCAGCATGGAAACACCTTTCTTCCTTCCTTGTCCTGTCAACCTCCCAACCCTCTCAAGCCTGTTGCTCTCCCATTTTCCCACCTGAATTCCTCCATCACAAACAAGATTTAATTCATACTCTGGATAGCAGGCAGAGGTCAGTGGGAAGGTACAACATGGTATATATTAGAGCAGGAGTGAATGAACTTAACCTTGGCTCCAGCGGAGGGTGAAATCTAAAAGGAGGCACAGCCCACTTCAGTCAACACTCCCTTATCACAGTCTGTCTTTCTAGACATACCCTGCTCTTCTGGCTCTTCACACAGAGAATACTCTTGCTCAGGTAGAGTGAGCCAGTCTTGTGGTTATGTGGGAATAATTGTAATACATGTGGGAGTCAACCAAGGGGCAACAAAACTGGTTTAACTAGCACACTGAGGACTCTGGCAGAAGGTGCAAGTGACATCAGTTTTGGCTTAGTCCTGGTTACAATTGTCATCTCCTTCACAGTTTACTATGTCTTTACTCTAGCTGACCAACTCCTTCCAATTCTGAATGGATAAAATACAGGGCTTATGTCCACCTTGCCTTATGCAGTTCAAAATCTCCTTTTGTAAAGCTCACAAATTGGAGCCATTTTCCTTTCACATTTATCTGTGCTTTCACATACATTGCACTGGTAAAGGGCTGAAGTGCAAGGCAGAGTTTGAAGTCTGTGATAAACAGCAAGATGCTGACCTCAGACATCGGAATAGGTTTTGTCAGGAACTAAAGAGCATCCCAACCCCCCATCTCCTAACCAAACTACCAGCTGTGTATTTCTCCAGGCTGACTTCAGGAGCATCCAAACTCCCATTTGCAGCACAGCTGAGGAGAGATGCAGAGGGGCACAATCAATCTCTCCTGCCAGGTGCTAAACAATTCACTTAGGGTTACAGGAAGAGGCTCTGACACTGTTATTGGAGGTTTTGTTAGAGGCTACAGGGATAAACATAGAAAAAGGGAGATTTGAGGTGCTCATAATAATGTGGTCACTTTTTGTTCATATCCCAGTTTAACTCGGCACCAAATGGAACATTTTCTACTTTAAGTTTCTGACATTCTGTCTATAGACTGGGGTGTAAAAGCCACCCAAGGGCAGACAGTATTTTGCATGACTTTTGCTGACTCTGGCTGTCTCCAGAAAAGAGCTGGTCCAGCTTTATATTTGTGTCTTGTGAACAGGCAGTTTGAAAGATGGAAAGAAAAACCAAAGCTTATCAATAATAAAAGTAGCTGCCTGGAGAAATAAAGTGGGTGTACCTTCTGATTTGAAGCCAGAGATCTTCTATGGCCCTAAATGACTCCAGAGAAGTGCACTTTGAAGCTCTTGAAGGAGGACTGTGTATTTTACACATTTACATTTAATGAGTTAAAGCTTTAGCTACCTGATCTAGTTTGTTCCCAAACATCCACTCACTCAAAAGTGGTACTGCAGTATGTGAATGCATTGTGCTCTCATTTTTTAATCCGGATCCTTACAACAATTGAGAACCTGAAACAACTAAAGGCTTGCTCCTATTCCCATTTACAGAAACTTTTTATAGCTCCTTTCATCAACAGCCAGATAAGGTTCAGGACCACCAGTCCAAACTGGGGCAATGCTTAAGCATGTACTTCACTGGAACTGGTACAGCAACAGCATCAGACTTCCAGCCAAACACATCCTTCAGTGGGATTGCAAGGTGGAATATCATTATAGAACTCCATGAGAAAGGAAACCATCCCTCTAATCTCAGACATCTGTAGAAGTGACATCTTTTTTGCCCAGGGCAATATTATGGGTTGTCTCAATTTTTATCTGTTTGCGCTCTGAGTGAGGTTTGTCACATTTCCAGCTGTTTAGAACATCACGTCTCACACTGAAATAGCCATGAAACAAGACAGTGTTTGTAATAATTTAAAACAGTCACTTACCCCTAAGCAACTCATTTATCTCCCACCAGAACACCAGAGTAATAACTGGGATTAAAGATAGAGCAGTCAAGACAAAAAAAGGTAAATCAATCACTACATTAGGAGATTGAAGAATCATTTGCATGTACTCAAAAAGTATGATACTTGCTATTAAAGCTCAGCTGTAGCAGAGTCACAAATTCATAAATATTCATCAAATAACCTTTTAGCAAAACTCCTCGACTATGATGGTGGCCAGCTACTGAATTCAATCTAATTGAAAATCTGAGAAGTAATGAAATGATTGCATGTCTGTCTCTTCATTAAATCAGTGTGCAAATTTGCATAGATTAATTTGCGTCAAATTAATAGCTCCACTCTTGGCTTACAGCCAAGAGGACTTATGATCAATCTATAGTTTTAATTCAATTCTGCACTCCAAAAATGTTGGGTGGTTTTTGCTGTTTTAGAGACAGAAAATCAGAGCTGAATATGATTTTCACCACTGCTGTAATTTCTCCCCCTTTCTTGTGTTATAATGATTAATTATAATAAAACATGCACATGATTCAAACGCAAAAAAGAAACATGCAGTTTCAGCAGTGGAGAACTGAGGAAGTTAGAGTCACATTGGAAGGCTCAATCCTCAACTACACTGAATTCACACGCAGGGTGGTGAATGTCTGGGGTCGAACAGACAACTCATGGGCCTGTTTTCTGGCCCAGAGCAGCTCCCAAAACTGGTGTCTCCCTGTGTATTTTAGCACAATCCTGCCTGTCCTTTGTCAGCTCCCCAGCCCAACATGCTCAGCCTTTCCAGAGGCTGCAGAATTTGCTGTACCTATGCACCCCACAATGTTTTAAGTCTAGTTAAACACTGATGTTCCATGTGCTGAGCTCTGTCAGGACAGCAATTCCTTCAGCCTTCAGTTATTTGAAGTCAATAACAGGGACAGACAGTGCATGCATTGACATTGTCAGCTTGCTTTTATTTTTTAACCCACTTTTTTTTTTTTTAAACAAAAACAATCAGGCTTTAATTTAGGACATTTGATTAATCAAACTCAGACCATCTGCTGCAGCCCCGTCTCCTGCTGATCTGCATTGCCTCAAGTCAGTGACATGATTCAGGGCTGCAGTCTCACACTGTCTCTTCCCCTGTCAGCTGTTTTCCTGCAAATCTGCTCCTTTCATCCAACACTCAGGGACTGGGCTTTGTTTACTGTGATGACCATTTAGGATACCCACAGTGCTGGACAATTTGTATCAAAATACAGGACACGTGCAAACACTAGTTACCCAATAAATTGTTAGATCTGTGTGAAAACAGAATGAACCAAGGAAATCACAGTAACCCAAAGAAATTCTCTATTAAAAAAAAAAATCTCTTCACAATTCAAATACTGTTAGTAGCAAGGCAATTTTAGTTTAACCATAGTTTACACTTTAGAGCAGTAATGGATATTCTGCCTTCATGCATTATTTTTTTTTCCCCCCGGTCTCCTGTGTTCAGAGATGTACTCAAGAACCCAGAGCAAAGAGCTCAGCAGTATGAACTTGCACATAGGTATGATTAGATCAGTTTTAGTCTGGCAGAGCATGCCCTCAGACTGGATTACAGCATAGCTAAGAGCTGCTACTGCCTCGTGTTTGTGGGTATAAACACTGCACCAACCAGCTGTTTTGGGGAGAGAAGGAATATGGCCCTTCAGCAACCCTACCATCCACTAAATCCATGGCATCTTTCAGAGGCACATGGGGATAAGCAGCATGGTTAGATGGCCATAAGGGACAAGATAAAGCTCAGTCACCATATCAGAACTTGATTTTGGTGGCATACAGGTGGATGAACTTCACCTCTGTTGACACCAGATGTTGGAGTAAATGTCAGAAGTCAAGTAGGAGCAGCACACCTTGAGAGTCTGCCCTCAGTCATCAAAACCAGCAGGCAGATTATCAGAAGGCATCTGATTCATTAAATATTGAAAATCTGGTTATCTAGTTCCCAGGGTGATTTGCTGAATGACAGAGTATCAAAACACCAGTTTCCACAAGGCTGACCTGGTTTTAATTCTTGTCTTGCTGGTTACCTCTGAAACACTTGAGCCTGTTGGGTTCCTGAATGTCTGAAGATGGGACTCTGCACACAATTGTCAAGTCAGGAAACTCTCCAAGAGATTTACTGCTGCATTATCAAAGGATCAGGGCTCTTCTGAATGCAGCATGAAAGAAGCAAGCCATGCCCTGCCCTAAAAACTCTTAGGCTAAATAAACAAATTAAGAGCAGAAAATAGGAGCCCAGGAAGGTGAAGGTTACAAGAGGAGTGATAGCATTCATGCCTTCTGAGATAGGGGCTGGTGTCCCAGGACACTGCATTGTTTCCTTAGATGATGTTTTACCAACAGCACCTGCAGCAAAGAAATGGACAGCAGTCCACATCACACAGACTAAATAAGGGAAGAATCAGAGGGGGTTGCCTCCCTATATAATTATTAAGAAGTAAAACTGCAGTGCTTGTTTGCCCTTTTCCACAACAGTAATCAGCAGAGAATATGGGTCTCTCTGTACCCCCATAGCATTTTGCCAGCCCAAAAGCACAAGAGTCAAGCAAGGCAGTGATATCCAAAGAGGGTTCCAGCTAAATCAGGCCAGAAAAGTACTGTGAGCTTTGAATCCGAAGTCTCAAACAAAACAATCCAGATAAAATAACTTCTGGCAGTGGTCAGTTACTGCCATGGGTAAAGCTCTGCACATCCCTGGCTGTGAGCCAGCCCTTCCTGGTACCCGTGGAGATCCGTAAGGAACAGCACACTCTGTGCTCCTTGCGGGAACAAGGCCACAGCCATCTGAATGCTTTCAACAACAAGCATCCTCCAGCTACTGAGACTAATGCAATAAAGACAATTTCATTTTGGCATAAAGAAAAATCAAGGGAATGACATGATGTATTGGCAAAATTTTAATCATAGAAGGCCAAAGAGGCAGCTTGAAAGAGTTAGGTTATTAATCGGGTCACAGTGATGCTGCATTTCAAAACAGGCTTAACACCTGCTAATTTCATTTCAGTGCTGCTGAAGCTGAGTCAGCTAACAAAGCCTCTCCTGGAGCAGGCACGTTCGGAACAACAAAGAAATTCCCTACCTTCATGGAAATGTTTTCCTTCCTTTGGTAAGGACACTAAGAGGGAAGGGAGGAGAAAGAATGACCCCCCCCCCCCCCATTCCCTCCTTGAAGCATGCCAATAGCCTGTACAGCTAGAGCTAAGGGGAAGGAGGATAAGAAGCATCATGGTATTGAAAGAAATACCTTAGATAAGGACTGTTATACTTGCTACACTGATGAAGGTGAAGGAGTGTTTCCCTTCTCCTACAAATGGGGATTTCAAGCAGTCTGAGGGAGTTTCCCAGAGTCAGAGCAGGTCAGCAAGAATAGGAATAGACCCTGACCCTAACCCCTGCTATTGCAACAGATCAGACTCTCATCCCCGATAAAGAATTACCTCCTCCTTGTTCCTCCAGGTACCTTTGCCCTGCCTTTGACCTTGGGGAAGACCACACTGAGCTCTGGATTGCTGCAGTGAAAGCAAGTTCCTGCTCCCAAGGAAGCTGCCCTGGGAGCAGAGCAAAAGCTGCCATGTCAGCCACGCGGTGCCAAAGCATCACAATCACTTCTTCCACTACCCAAGCCCAGCTCAGCAGGGCCACCGTTCCACTGGGACTGGGCAGCCCAGTCCCTTCCTTGCTTATGAATGAACCAGTGAAAGTCATTTTGCATCCCCAACTGCACTTGTCGTCAGTGGGAACTATAACTAAGTCTGTAGTAGCTCTGTAGTTGGTAACACAGCATATTCCTCCACCCTGCTTGACAAAAAGGTGTAGTAACAGCAAGAAACGCAGCCAATCAGCCATAAAATAATGAAACAGGACATAGTTTACCAGCACTGGCACTTACTCAGGCTTATATGGTCCATTTACATGATACAAAAGACAACTGTGACATGACTGGAAATGTAATACAGAAGAACATAATAGAGTTTGCTGGAAATAGATAGGTGGTCATTTATGAAAAGTAACCATGAGAAACAAAAGTTGGATTATCTTCTCAGTTTCAGCAAGGTAAAGCAATGTGATTATGAGAGCAAAGAAAACACCAGATATTTAATGTCCAGAGAGCTTAAGCTGATATAAAGCACATGTTTCAAGAGATAAAGTTTTTGGATCCCCTCCACAGACCTTGCCAGACAGCTGGAATTTTAACATTCTCATGTCTGACTGAAGTCCTGTATTCTCACAAAGCACCTGATTCTGATGAATTACTTATGTTCTTCCAGTCAGTACTTTTGGTGCTTTTCACACGTTGCTTTGTTCTTCAAAAATAGATTTCTGGTGCCCTAAGTAGAGGAATTGACTGCACCTTCTCATATGAGGTCCATTTCTAGCATCAAAACAAGAAACTTTGGGGTTCTAGGCAAAGACCTCGATTTTTTTCTTTCTGAAATAATTTCCTTAAAAATAATTAAGGGACAGTCCTCCATTCTTCCAGGAATTCCCATATCACAAGGCACAGAACCCAAGACAGCCATACAACTGGAGTAGGAAATAAAACACACTGGGGGAAAAAAAAGAACTTCTATGCAGTGAGACATCAAGTCCTTTGTTCTGGGACTTGAAGATGCTCTGCTGTGAAGCAGAGGTCCTAAGCCAGGTAAGCAGAGTTACAGGAAATATTGAGATCACCTGATAATTACTAGGTACTGCAGAGCAAGCAACACTTCCCTGCTAATTACACACCCCCCCCACCCAAGAAACTTACTGAATCACAATAAGCCTAAGGAAGGTTTACTTCTCCAAATGTTTTTCCTCCCCAAAGTCCTGATCCTGTAAGTTATCTATTCGTATACCAGCATGACCCACCACAAACTACTATGAATTCCACCAACAGAAAACTGTCACAAATAAAAGGAATACCTGAATAGCTTTAGAATTCAGACTATTGGGAAAGAAGATACAAAAAACCCCTTTCTTATTTCAGGTGCAAAACAGGTCCTTCCTAAGTGTGTCACGTAGCCCACTGCAGGGAGAGACAGCTCACAGTGCCGGGAGGATGCAGCAGACACAAAAGGTCAAGTACTTTCCCCACCTCAGGATCAAACATCTTCCATCATTTCCGCAGCTTCCTTTATTTTCTGAGCTCTCAGTACAGCTGAGTTCTGAAAATCACTAGGTGCCTGTCCACCAAGAGCTGCTAAGTACTTTTATAAGTTCATCCTCTTCCCAAACACCATCATTTCATAGGCAAGGTATCAAACTTCAAATACAAAGATTGTGGGCAAAACCTCAGCAGAAGCATAACAGAAAAATCCCAGCAACACATGAATTAATTTGGCTTGATATCAGTAAACTTCTTTTTTTTTTTTGTATGCCCAAACCTCCCAGGAACAGTAACTGCGGTTAGTTTTAGTGAGGAGGAAAAGCAATCACAACAATAAATAAGTGTACAAATCTCATTTTTTTAGCAGCTCATAAAAAAACCAGGAAAATCTCAGACCACCTTTGCCTTTCCTGGGAGACAGACCTGCTTCCCTGGCAGATGGTCACAGGAACTCAGAGGAGCCTGGGAGCAAACTGAGAGAAAACAACCCACTTGATCTCACCCACTTCAAAATACGCAGAAACGAAACACAAAGTGAAAACAACTCAGGACCAAACTGGCCCAGGGACTGCTGCTTACCTGAGACTGAGGAGCTGTAACAGAGCTCGAGAAAACACCAAATGGAGCAATAAGGGGGGAGGAAACCCTCCTCTAGCACATATTAGAGTAACTACACGCCCTTACCTCCCTCAAGCAGGGCTATAAAGCTTCTGGGAGGGTGTGCTGCAGGGTGGGGGGCAGTGCCCACACCTGACAGGGATTCAGGGCTCCTCAGCAGCTGAAAGATGTTCCCCCCTCCACCACCAGCTGCTGGGGGGGCAGATGGAGTTACCCAGATTGTTTGCACCTGGAATAATTCACCCAATTAGCAGCTCTCAGAAGCAAAATGTAAGCTCTCTTCCGACCCAGTGACATGGAGAGAGGGGCGGTTTGCTCCGAAGGCAAAGGTGAGCCTGCTGGGGTCTGTGTGTGTGTCTGGCTGTCCTGGGGAGCAATTAGAAGAGCTAAAAGTGAGACCCAGCAGCCGACCTGATTGCCAGCAGCACCTTGATCCTTGGTATTTATTGTGCAGCGCAGCACAGGCGAGGTGCAGCAGTGAAACACAAGCGCTAGAGCGGCCACAAACATCCCCTTGGGAGATTTTCCTTCAGTCTTTATAGGAACAGACAAGATGTGAATGAGTATCCCTTCAGTGCTACGGATCTGTCTAGGAGCAGGGAATTCCTGGAAGAAACAAGCTGATCTCTCCAGGGGAAGATTTCTTTTTTTCAAGTGACATTTAAAGGCCGCATGGCCCCTTTGTACTTTAAATACAATAGCTAAGCAATAATATTAATGCTTTGAATCGGAACTTCCCACCGTGCTCGAAAAAACACTTTAAGTGGCCTTTTCCAGAGCATCTGTAGGAATTAGAAGTGTAAATCACAGAATCTGCAATGCTTTAAAAGAAATTATACTCCTAATGCTAACTTCCTTCTTGTGGTGCTTCTGTGACTTTGGTGTTATCAGGGCCGGGGTTCTCAATGCTGGTAAAACTGTGAGCCTAAAATTAGGAACTAAATTTCAGCACCTCAGTAAATATCTGACTCGATAAAGATGACCTGTTTATTTTAGGATTTTTTTCATGTTATTATTGTGTCCCAAGAGAATATCCTCCTCTTTACAAGGTGATTTAAAGTCTGCATCTTTTCAAGCCTGAGAGTGAACTTTATCCATCAGCCATAAGAAGGAACATCACTAAATAAATTTGCTCTCTGTTTTCAAAGCTATTTGAGAACACTTCATACCTCCACCAGCCCATTTGCACTAATGGTCGCAACTCTCAAATTTAAAGCATGAGTGGGGAGGCAAAACATGATGCAGAAACAATCTCTGCTGGCAAAGGGATGGCTCCCCACGTGTCCGTGGGTTCGGCTGCCCTGCCGGATCAGGGCTCTGCACAGAGCTGGGAGCTCTGGTGGGAGCCAGACCTTTGCCAGGCTAATTTATATATTTTGTCAGCATGCTGGAAAGGAGCCTTTGGATATATTTTCAGCTCATGTCAAAACACCACACATGTTTTTCTGATCCCAGCACTTAGGTTCTAAAATGCTTTAAATCTGCTTTCATATCTGATATTTTTAAAGAAGGCATGTTTACATATGCAGCACCATGGCGACAGGAAAATAAAAATAAAGTCAAGATCAAAAACGCTCTGGTGCATCAAACCCTGGTTAGAACACATACACCATTAACATATCTAAATTCATCAGTAGGATCTGGATGTCTTGTGACTACCACTTGGATCAATAACAGAATAGTTTTGATGATAAACTCCCATTGCAAATACCTTACAGATATTAAGGTCTGTGCCCAGTCCATCAACACCCACCATATAATTAACCCCGGAGAATGTGAATCAATCTCTTCCAGCACCAGTTCTTCAAGATCATCCCCCCCTGAAGAGCCCCCACGCTCTGGTCACTGGTGTTACAACACAAACAAGAGCCCACATGAGATGATGACTTTTTCTCATCCCTTGTTGTTGGGACCATTGAGGCATCTGCTGGCTGCTCCCACTGCTCTCTTCCCTGAGGTCTTTAGACCCTCAGGCAGGAGCAGGCTCTGATGAAGATAAACCATTCCAGCAACGCTGGTTCTCATTTCTGAAGGACAGCTGACCACGTTTGCATGTGAGCACAGCTCCTGGTGCTCTGGTAACACAAACAACCCAAGTGCATTTATTTTATAACATGAATAGTTGCTAAACATAAATAAATATCCTTTAAAATTTCCCAGGCATCTAAGCAAAAACTTACTTTCAAGACAGTTCTATTTTAAAACATGAGAAACCCAGGAAAAAAAAAAAAAAAGAAGTGAAAGTAATAACAAAACCAAAAAAA
This sequence comes from Acropternis orthonyx, assembly GCA_035583155.1. NCBI lineage: Eukaryota > Metazoa > Chordata > Aves > Passeriformes > Rhinocryptidae > Acropternis > Acropternis orthonyx. The sequence continues at coordinate 10,681,767 of JAWWEU010000029.1, forward strand.
ATAATAAAAAAAAAAGTACCATTTTCATTGAGCCCTGAAAGCAAATTGACTGCACTCACAGGCAATACTTATTAAAGTCTGGTAACAGGATTGAGAAGGCAACAATCCTCTTCCTCCCACTGCCATTTATTATGGGAGTAGTAGACTACAGTTCTACTACTCAGATCTCAGCTATTGAAGTCACAGCCCCCGAGGGCTGTAAAAAGTTGCTGCTGTCATATATAAATCAGTCTTCTTTATAAAAATGACATGGTTTGACATGTAGGGATAATATTATAAGGTAACTACCGTGGAGGATTCATGCTTGGATATGTTCAAAAAGATGTTTCTCTTTATCCCTGACCACAAATACTTGTTGATGGTTTCTTGTCAGCTGTTTGAAAGCTTTAAAGAACTGCTATCTCTGCTGGGGTGTGCTCCTTGGCTGAACTTTTCATTAACCTTTGATCATTCTTCAGAGCATTTTTTTCCCAGGCAACTGGAAAATTTCGAGTGCTGCAGTGCCTTCATATGTGTGTGGGGGAGAAGAAGAGGAACTGAAGATTTTTATAGATGTACATGTACATCTTGTACAAATATACACCCAAGGCCTTAACTCTGACAGGACTAGAGAAAGCACCAATGGGTACTTCTATTTTTAAGAGTTTGCAGAATCAGATGTGAGAATAGAGAGGATTTATTGTCTCCAGTTAACTGACCTCTCTGCCAGCATTTTCACCCCAGGGAAAAGAACAGGAATGGTTTAAAGAGACTTGACATCACTGTGCTCAGGGCAGAGCAGAGGTCTCCTGTGCAGGCACCCTGCAGACAGCCTGGCTTCCCCACACAGGTACATGCTGAGGTTTGGACAGAGCCTGGCACTAGAAGCTGGAGGTGCTGGAAGACTATGGGGACACTGGTGGGCCACCACTCTGCTGGACAGTTCAAAAGGGCACGAAGGTACCAAAATCCAGCACGCTCCCCTTCCCCCTTTGGTCCCAAGGTACGGTGGGCTTTCTCCCACTTCACCCTGGCGAGGTGGTTTCAGTCCGTGCCTCACCTTGGGCTCCTGCCTGACCTCACTTCCAGCAAAAGCCTGTCCTGTCCTTGCTGGGCTTGCAGAGAGGCTCAGGAAAGCCAGTGGGTTTGCTGCTGCTGAATTCACAGATGCAACTAGATGCAAACCTAATTAGCTCAGCCCTTGATCTTCGCAGAGATGGTAAGCACTGGCAAGGCTGTTTCTCTTCCCAGGCTCTCAGGTTTGCAGGAAGCTAAAATTTCCCACACACCTCCATAAGTACCCAGCTCCAGCAGGCAGTCTGGGAATGATGGGCGAGGTGCCCGCTCCGCTCCGGGGACACTCGGCGTGCCCTGTGGTGGCAGCTGGTTGGCAAGGCTGGCCAAGAGCTTGCCAGCCGTGCTGTCTGAAGGCAGCAGCACAAAGCCCCTGTGGGGAGGGGGTCAGCACGTGTGTCACAGAGCCGCAGCTTGTTGGCATTGTCCCCAAAACACTGAACACGGGTTCATTCATTAGGTGGAACAGCTCATTAGTGCGCTCCGGATGCCAGTACCAATTGTGATGTGGTTTAGCTTTTGTTCTGCTCCTTTGCACGTTTAACTTAAAGCATTTTCTCCAAAGCAACTCATATTTGTCCACAGAGGTGCTTTTTTTTTGCATTTAAGTACCTTCCTGTGATATCACAGTATTCAGTGAGCCCTCCAAAAGTCATTTTTAGCATCCCTTTTCCTCCCAACAACCCAGCACGTCAAACAGATTGCAAATTCTCACTAGTTGAAGTGCAGGGTAATCTTGCAAGCTGGCAGCTGCACCGAATTTTCAGGAATATGGAACAGCTGTGGCCACGATTCTTCCCACTCCCTCCTGTTTTGCTAAGGCAGGTTAATTGCTTCTTCATGCAAGCTGTCACCCTGGTTCCAGAAATTCCATCGGATTTGGTGCATGCTGGGTGCTGTAGTATTTTGGGAGCTTTGTGTTTGCAAGGAGGACACAAGACAGTGGTGCAGCTTTGAAGGCTCACCCTGATTTGTATTTTAGGTGCTTGTGTTTTGTTTCACTAAATGGGTTTCTCTGTAGCAAGGATATAAATCTGCATATGTATCTCTGAGTACAGGAGGGTAATGAATTTGAAATGCCTGAAAATAAACATGGCTCTTCTTTTCACAGCAGCTCTGCTGCTTCCAAAGAGGATTAAATAAATAGCAGCATGTTACTTAATCATAGCAAAATGTGGAAACTGAATTGATTTGGGGATTTAAGGGTGTTAATTTTGTTTGGGGAAATGCCTAAAGAGAGTGCCATTAAAGATAAATAAATGGTTCTGATCCCTAGCTGGCTGCTGGAGAACTGTGTAAGGGTTTCAGGTCAGGCTTTTCACTGCTTGCAGGCTTTGCTTTGGGAAGTGCCTGTAAGCAGCACAAACAGCCTTTAGCTGTGTCTGAGGATGTGATTACAAGGGCATGTTCCCCATCTCCGTGCTGGGGGTCGGTGCCCCCCTCTGCTGTGCTGAGCCATGTCTTTTCAGAGCCCTGCTTTTAATCCACATGGATCGTATTCCTGGGGCAGCCCCTCCCCTTCCCTCCCCACGCCCCCCCATGAAGGGATGGAAACTGTACATGTGGGCAGAAACAGGTCAGGAAGGTGGGACTGTCTTAGATTGGCTTGGCTGATAACAAAATGCTTGAATAGCTGCACCCAGAGCTTCTTTCGGATGGAAAAAGGGCTCTATTTTAATGATGTATTTGATATGAAAGGGCACGGCGCTTCAGCGAGTAGCTTGCAATAAGAGGAAAGCAGATATGACAGCTGAGGCTTCCCAATGTTAGAAAGAGGCCTTTCAGAGACTGAGACAAGAAAAACAAACACCGAAGGACAAATTTACGGCTGGAATAATAGACTGGTGGGTTTGGGGGGACATGCTTGAAATAAGCTTCTCTTGACAGCTTCTATATTTGTCTCATGCTGCCTACTTTTCATGCAGCATCCCCACCCCCACAAACTCCTCTGCTCTAGGTAGAGCTGGAGGTTTAACTAATTCCTCAAAGCACAGTCTTGGGAATTATCACTGCGAGTGCGCACGCCGTGCAGCAGAGCAGGAGACAGCCACCGCAGCACAGCTTGGCTCGGCTCGGGCACGGAGAAGGGCTTGTGTGCTGCTCAGGATGTGAAGGACCTGAACACAAATACACAGGAAGTTATTCACAAAAGGTAGAAAAGTGTTTTCTGGTCGCTGACACAAAAAAAGAAAAGCCGGTTTGTATTCAGGGAGGGAATCTCAGAAATGGGAAACCAGTTTAAGAATCTGAGCTCACTATATCAGAACACTGTTGCCTATATTTATATATCTGGGAGGGAGAGGAAGACATATAATATATATGTATATATTTGGAGTTGCTTGGTTACTCAGGCAGTTGGACAGCTCGGCATTTGTGCCTTAGGGAGGTAGGAAGGACATGGAGAGATGGGCAAGCATTTGATGGGAACAGAGGAGGAGAATTTATTCCCCATTGCCCTTCACTGCCAGGCACTCTTGTCTTCCACATGTGCCCCTGGACATGTGTCCTGTTGCTCTCCATTACCATTAACCCCAGAAATTAATTGGTGGTAGTTTTTTCTATTACACTCAATATTCTATTTACTTGGGATATGCTTCTCTCTTCTTTTTATCCCATCGAGCCCTGGGGACATTGTTAGTGCTCAAAGTCACTTAACCTTTCCTGTCTCCAAAGTGACCTGTGTATATCTGAGCACTCTCTCTTTTACACATTGGCCAGTCTCACCCATTTAAATGCCTTTTAAAATACATTAGAAGAAAATACATCATTATGGATTTCTTTTACTAAGCTTTGGTTTCTTCTCAATTTATTTTCTCTCTAAGAATTGTGTAGCTGCCTTCACTTGTCAAATCCTTAGCTTTTAGACTTTAGACTTTTCAGACACATCTCTTGGTGAAATAATTGCTAAATGGTCTAAAATTGAATAGAATATCATTCCAGTTCTTAAACATACCAACAAATTCCTTGCGTGTCATGGCCTTTTAAAGTAATAATGAGTTTAATTTCCATATAGCCACACAAAGCTTCGTAAGAAAGAAACTGTGTCATATTCTACAATTTCACAAAGTTGAAGGGGTAGAAAAACTACCAGGATGACTGCTGAATAAATGACTGTACAAATAAAACAGCTGAAGCGTGTGACACACTCAACTTTCATAGTCTCCTGGTATGTGATAGACAGATTTCCTTTTATATTTCTTTGTTATCTGGACCCACTATAAAATTTTCAGAGTTACCCATTCTCAGTTTCTGTTTGTTTTTACAAAACAGGATTTTCAGAGGGTATGACCAGATTTCTGCTCTTGCAAAGACTCACACATTTATTCAGGTACTGTGAGACCTCCAACCGGTCCTCCTGATTGGGACCTAAGTATTTCAAGCTGTTTCTTTTGTCTAACAGAGAGATCAGAATACAGCAGCAAATGTCAAAAGACGAAAAAACCTCCACCATAGTTGGAATTACTGAAGGTTTGCTTTCATTTCCTGGACATGCTGGGGATCCAAAGCCAGTGAGTTCGCTGGTCTTCTGGTTTTCACCCTTCCCATCATAACTGTATTTTCCAGGAATGCGAAAGCACTGAATCCAACCAAGTGTTTTATGTAGTAGTGGCTATTTACAGCCAGGGGAATGCATTTGGCTGTTCCTTCTGCTGCCCTCTCTGGTTTCCTTTGACTCCAGGGAGTCTGTCCACATCATGTTGTCAAAGCAGAGTCAATGTGGTGCATGAGCAGCCAAACTACTCGAGATTCATTTCAGTCTTCCCACTTTCTAGGATTACCCATATCCTTGTGGTGAGCTCTTCTGCTGGACAAACCTGAACATGATGCTGCCGCCTGTGGCAGGAGGGAGAAGCCCAGAAACTGCCTGAAACACCAGTGCCCTTCAAGGACAGCACAGCCAGCAGGGAGCTGGGCACACTGCATTATCTTCCCAAGCAAAGGGAAGATGTGCAAGAAATATTTTGCTTTTGTACTGCTTGATTTGGGGTTTTGCTCTTCCCGTGTGTGCTGCTCCCTTTTCATGTTAGAGGAGAGGAGTCAGTGCAATGGGCTCTGCTTCCAGAGCTGAGGGCAAGGAGATCTAAACTGGTGCTCCATTCCTGGGGGGCACAACCATCCCCTGGGAACACTTCACCCACGTGGTGGGAAGTTTGACTGTGCCTGAGGACAGGTGCTGTCAGCTGTAATCTTTACGGCAGGATTTTCAGTGATGTCTTCCTTAAAACCCATCTAGGATGTAAGCTTTTCAAGGTGCAGCTTAGATACTCTGAAGGCTGGATGATGCAGGGCTATTTCAGTATACTTTCATGTCAGGAAACCCTGAAAATATCTTGTCTTTTCAAAAACCTCTTTCTTACATAAGCCCCTCTCAAAAATTATACTTAAAACCTTTCAATAACAGCAACCAAAAGCTAATAGGAAGTGAGTGCATCAGTTCATCTGCTGTTGTGGTAGGTAATTTTATATATTGGCTTGCTATATAATAAAGTAAAATAAATTAGTTCCTATCAAACATTTCCTGAATGCATTTCAGCCGGAGCTTATTGTTATTTATTCATCTGTTGGGTTGCATTTGTAAAAGCCAAAGCTGCTTCAAGAGCGTATGTGACTGGAATAGTCTAAATGGCGAGTGAGTTGGGAACGAAGCCAGCAAGTCATTAATTAAGGAGCTGTACAGTTTGCAGTCAGACTAGTGCAGCATGAGAACTGCCTAAAATCTGTGCCTGAATTCTTCCAGTTGCAGAGGTGTCCCCACTGGTGTGTCCCCACTGGCGTGTCACCAAGCGGGCAGCACTGGGAGCACAGGACTGGTGGCCGTGGTGCCGTGGGCAGTGACCACAGCAGGGGACAGGCAGCCCGTGGTGCACGAGGTGGAGGAGCCAGAGCACTGTGTGAAACACAGGGTTGGATCTCGTGTGGTCCCAGCATCTCCCACCCCACCCACGAGGCTGTGCAGGGCTCAGAGAGAGCTACACTGCAGAGTATCAGCTTCCTGATAAGGTATAGAGTATTCTTTGCATCCTATCTACACTGCTAAGTCTGCATTTCTGGGCACATTTAATGGCCCCCACTGCAGAAATAGCTGAGAGGGAGATGGGGAAGCAAATGACAGAGCAGCTGTACTTTAACATTGAAACCGCTTCAGATCCTCCAGGTCTTGTTTCATGATGTTACTTTTCTGGCCTCTCTCAAAAAGCCTTGTGTAACGCAGTCAAGAGAAGTGCCTGGCTAGCACAACTGGCCTTTTCTGTCACTGCACTTGTAACCCTTCTGTAACTGCACTGTCAAAGCGTGGTTCACATCCTTTCAATGGCAAGGGAATTATGTGTTTTAATTATTCTTTATCTTATAATTTGAAATACGTACATTTACTTAGCCAACTTGCATTTGAAAATGATGGAGTGGAAGCTTCACTGGAGAACAACAGCTGCTCAAACAAACGAAAAGCATTTTCTTCTTTTATTTACCCTGGAACAGTGAGTGTGGATACAGCATCTGGTCCTCCTTGAGGTCTTTGCTTCTTGCCCAACTTCCAGATGGAATGACTGAGAGTCAGTGTGATCTACTGACCTTCCTCAAGGTCTCTGGTGATGCCACCCAAAACAGAACAAAGCATCCTAGCTGGACGCCTTTCCTGCTAATCCCTGAATCAATACATTTCCAAGATCATTATTGGGCTTTCATGCACTGCCAAAAGATTGTGTTCCAGCGGTTCTGTTGTTCCCTGTGTTGTGTATCCTTTGGAGTGTTCTACTTTATAAATCATTTTAACTTTCATTTTATATCACGCTCCCCCTGTGTAATAATCAGAAATGTGGGAAACCATTTCTTCATATCTTCCCAAACAGACACTGGAAACGTCAAAGATAAAGAAAGATGGAAGAAGAAGCTGCAGCTCAAGTCCTTTTGAGTCCTTGAAGAGAAGGCAGTGCGTTTGGAAGATGCTACCATGGCCTCGCCTCGTGCCACATTCCTGTGAGGAAAAGCCAGCCTTCTTTAGTTGCCTAACATAAAGGCACTTGAATGACAACTTCCCACGGCTGAGATATTTATTTCGTGTTAAAAAAAAAAAAGCCAAAGACATGCTAAAACTTCAGCTTCTCACAGGCAAGGAGCACGTTGCAAATCCTTGTCCGTTCACAGAACGGACAAATCCTCCACTGCCAACTCTGAACCTGCACCCTCGGGGCGGTGACTCTTGGCAAAAGACCCGTGGGAGGCGCAATCCACTCTGTCCTGGGACATCGTGGAAAACGAACTGCCCGCTCCTGTGAGGGAGAACAAAGCCCTGGAGAGCAGCAGGCACCTTTGTCTGCTTAATTAGCACCGATGGCTAAAGCTCTTTAGAGAAGGGACTTTCCCACTGTGTGTTTGCGCAGAGGGAGCTGATCGGATGAGGGCAGCTGAATGCTGCGGTATAAATAATGAACTGCACAATAAACACTGCGAGACTGGTTCAGTTGGGGGAGAAAAATAAACACAGCAAACAAAGACATTCATCATGTGAGTTAGAAATCCCCTATCAAGACCCAGCAGAGATTCTTACAAACTTCCTCAGAGAGTCCAGGTTATAAACTTTATTCCATAAGTATAAAAAACTACTTTGCACACCAAACTGTGTAACGTCGAGCATCCACCCAAAGGGCAGAATGAGCACAAATTTCCTTTTCTATCCATATTCACAGTGTCTAATGCAAGTCTGACCTTTAGAAGCACTGGCTTTGCATATTCTTTCCACGTGGCAGCGAAGAATTACTGCTTGATCTCCCCTCTAGCAAGAAAAAAATTAGCAAAATATTTATTTCGACAATGGCTGTAAATTAGCCAGCCAGGGAACCTTGTGATGTGCAGGGAAAACATTTGTGTTGTAAACCACGATAAAGGCTGCAAATGCTGCCAGTGCTGCAGAGCTCTGGGCTCAGAGCCACTCTCCTGGCCTCGCTCAGATGTTGTTATTGATCTAACCTATAGCAGGAGAGACTCCTTACTTTATTTAAGTTGGATTTGGTCTTGGATGGGGGTTCTTTTATTTGCTTTCTTCTTTATTTTTCATTTTTGCTGTTATTAATGTAACGCATCATTAGTGAATTTCACAGGTAAGCCGTTCCTGTCTCTCATGGCACACTGTTAATCAAGAGTGATGAAGATGCTGCATCCCTCTCGCACTTGAGCTACGTGGCCAACCCCAGGCTTGAAACTACCTGCAGTGTCTGCAGGGATGAGCCACAGCAGCACGTGGATGGCAAAGCATGTAGGAACATTTTATGGGCAGGGTCTCCTGAATCCTACACAGCTCCAAGCTGAGCAGGAGCCAGCAGCCCGCAGCCCCTGCTTTATGCAGACACCCAGAGAAGCCAAAGCCAGGGAGGATATGAGACATATCAGCTCTCCAAGAGATTGATATCTGACAGGAGGGAAAAAAACCCACCCAGACAAAAAAAGACCTGCCGTTCTGCCGCCCTGCTTTGCACAGAGATGCGATACTGGCCATCTGTTCGTCTGCACGTGGGTGCCAGTCCTGAACTGGTGAGCCTCTCTCTGCCTGCTGAACCCGTTATTTGGGTCTGGCATTCCTGCCCCTTCTGCCCTCCAGTCCAATTTACTGAATCTAGGCGCTTGCAAGCAAGATTTTGGTGACAGTTGCAATCATAACACTGTAGATGTGGGGGATAAACAGACCAACTCTTAACAGCTACTAGTTTTTGTTTCTTTTTCCAAACAAGCCTTTCTCACTGGAACTCACCCTGGAAGCAAGAAAATCCACAAGACTTCCCGAAGCAAAGGATGAATTTGAGCTCTGAGGAGGTCCCTTCTGGCCTTGTTACTGAGTCAGTGGGCAGCCCGTGACCCTGGTCACTGGAAAGGGCAGCCTTTGTTTTCTCATGTGCTCCCAGGTAAAAGCAGAGATTTAGGAAGAATAAGACACACAACGGAGTTGCCACCCTTTGGCAATTTACGACACTTTGTATGTTGGCTCTTTGGAGGAGTTTAATGTCGTTGGGTGGTACAGCACTTTTTCTGTGGAATGCCCTCAGACATACCTGTGCTGCCATGAGACCTCCCCTGCACACACATACATCCAAAAATGTCAAACTCATCTCCTGAGCTTGTCAGAAATAGTTATCATCTCAGCCTGAGCTCTTGAGCTTGGGAATGGTAATGCTGAACCATCCAAACAGGAGATGTCATCCTGTCACCATGAATGACAGATGATTATGGCTCTTTCTAGATGCTTGTAATTAATGTTACTTTTCAACTTGGACATGAACATCCAGGAACACGGTAAATGGAGAAATCCTTCAGAAGCTTTGGCTTTCTTTTCCTCTCCCTCCTTATTTACCCTACAGGTCTTTCCATAAATTAAAGGAATCACTGCTGTTGCCTATAAAACATCCTAGAAGGGAAGATGAAATTCAGAGCTCCAGATAAACACATGGCTAAGTATCACAGCTAGGCTGGAGGCAGGGGTCAGGCACGCACCGTCCTTCCCTGTCAGTGCTCCGAGAGGAACAACGCAGGGAACCATGCCTTGAGTCAGGCTGTTATCTTGAGAATCAGGATTGACTGCCACCAATCTCTCTCTTTGCCCTATGACTCCCCATCTCCTCTGCAATCGCTGTCTTTTATCACCTTTTTGCATCTCTCTGCTACCAGTTTTGCTCCCAACCTGTGGCAGGAGGTTTCGTAAGGGCAATGCAATTTAATGCGCGATGTCAGCGCCAGGCTCGGGTACCTGGAGATGTGGTTAAGAATAATAAATAACTCCTTGCTGCGCATCCTGTATTGCCGTTTAACTTTGTGATGCTGAATATCAGCCAAAGGAGGATTAGATTTTTCCTGGTAATAGCTAAACAGCAAAATGAACAAGATAGCTAAGCTCTTCAAATAAAATAATATATTTTTAGTCTGTGGAGTTTCAAAGCAAGACTCAGCCAGAGAACAGGGGAAAAAAAGGCAAAACAAAGATTATTGAAAGCTTATGTTTAAACAGTTTTGGCTCAAATATTTACTGATCACACACAAAAATGCTGCTATGTTTTGCAATGGAGAACTGTGCCCTTTAATTGCATAAGAAGCCAGGTTTGGGGATTAAAGAGAAAAAAAACAAAAACATGCCCCCTGCAGAATTCACTGTAAAGACTTTACATTTATTTACATTCCCGTACCTACATTCCCCCTGACAGAGGGGTTGTTTTGGGTAATAATCTTTTCATACAGGCCAAGTCTACAAGAAACTATTTGCAATTCATTTAAAATATGGATTTTGGAATCTACTGTAAATCCCTTTTGCTAAGATACAAAAAGCAGAGGGAAGAAATAACATGCCATTTAATCTTTGGGCTCATCAACTCCTGAAAGATTATTTTGACAGTTAATTTAATGTATTTAACTGAACTTCCAGTCTGCTCTGCTTGAAGAAAGCCATCATTTATGACTTGCTGTTGTGTAGGAGCATCCCGGATAGCTGCAGTGTCTTTTGAAGAAATATTTACGAGGGGAAAGAGCATATATTAATGTTTCCTTGCTGTTCAAGCTCAGTCCTAAAAATCCTGTGTGCCTGTTCCCTGGCTCCCATCAGCTCCTTCTCCCCCAGGGAAACGGCAGCCCAGGATTGCTGGTGGATGGGGAGTGGGGAAAACGAAAGTGTGAATTTGCAGAATGTATCACTGAGGGGTTTAGGGTCAGAAAGGCAGCAAACCCCAAGCCCTGACAGCCTTGTCTGGAGAAGGGACAGCTCTGAGCTCGGGTGCAAGGAGAGACAGGACAGAGCTGCCAGGCTGGGGACACGTCCTGGTCAGCACACACGCAGCCTCCCATAAAACGGCCTCCCTTCCCTGGGGGCTGTCCTAAGGTGAAGCTCATTGTGGTGGGAGACACCAGGACTCTCCCGGAGCTGTGTGGCTCTCAAGCACACAGACTCCTGCAGTAGCTCACTGCAAGTCAGAAAACAAGGCAGGCTTTTGTGTTACAAATAACCAGAAGTAGGTCAGATCCCACAAATGCAAACAGACAGGGAGGAAGGCGCTTGCGGTTCTTTACACTCTTTGGGAGCAGCTTTGTAACAAGCACCAAAAACCCCCAAGGGAACTAGAAGGCCAGACAAGAGATGAAGTGGGCAAAGGTCCTTCTGGAGTGTCACCACATCAAGACCTCGGTTAACAGGCAAAGAAGGGTAGTTGTAAAGGAGACTTAGAGGAACAGAGGACCCAACTCATAAGGAAGTCTGCTGTCTTCCAGGGGAGCCAGGAAGGGACATTACAGGAAAACTCTCCAGTTAATAAGGCCCTCTCATTACTACCTGCTATTGGTTGTTCAAATTGGCAGTGATGGGATTTCTTGTCTGTAGTTGCACCCAGGCGTGGTTAGCTGGCTCCTGCTGGGTGCTCACGGCTGGGCATCACTTGTGACTGGCACACTGGCACAGTCAGGCTGCCATCAGCAGAACCAGGGTCGCTCTCATGAGACCCAGCCAAATGCTCTAGCCCCCAACTGCATTTTTGGTGAGCAAGTTTTTGACTCTGTGTGTTCTTGTCCTTCCCTTTCCAAATGCACAATTTAGAGGAAGTTATTTTCCCATGAACTATTAAGACTGCAGCATCATTTAATTAAGCTGTTGTTTTAAATGTACTCTGATGTTTTACCAGCCTGTTGAAGACCTAGGAGACAATAAATACTTGTCTGCAACCTCTTTCTGTGTTCTGAGAGCACATTTTAATTACCACCCTCTATCCCATTTGCAGCCAGATATTTCACAAGCTTTCTGCTGTGGTGAAGAGGAATGATGGTACTTTTTTGCCCTCCAGATGATGCCAGGCACTCACCTGGGAAGCAGCTGAACAAAGAAAGCTCCTGGAGAGAAATAATTGAGGGCACCAAACAATTTACAGGACAGCATCCCACGGCTCATCTGTTCACAATATAATAAACCCATAAATGGGCCAGATCTTCAGATAGAAGGAACTGGCCTGGTTGTATTGAGCAAGGATAAAAAATAGGAACCAAGTAATTTTGTGTTAATCATGTCCCCAAGATTCTTCTCTCTCAAAATCTCAGGGTCAAACGGTTTTCTTGCCAGACTTTGACCTCCCGGCCCATAATCACAGCCAAGCTTCAAGTGCAATCAGCTGCAATTTGCAGAAACCACTGCAAGTGTGGAGACTCCCTGCAGTGTCATTCTCTTGTGCACGTTTTTCCTCCAAGCTCTGGAGTATCAAACAGTTGAAGAGCTGGCTGTAGGTACAGTGGTGTGAGAACAAGCTGCACAGCAGCTATTCACCTGGCTGCAGCTTTCCTCAGCATGAATATCCTCATTCCTCAAGCCTGGTTGCCCATCAGTAGTTGCATCAAGAGAAGTCAAAATTCATGAAAGGCAGCAAGGTAGCTGCTTCCAGAGCATAATTTGGGATGGTACATCAGCGATGTTTGGGTCAGCCTGACTGGCAAAAACCCCTCTGAGCTGTGCTCCCAGACCACACGCACTTCCCAGCTTCTCAGGACGAGAGAGTGAGCATCCAAGGGAGACCTGTGACGGCCAAGTGCCCTGGCACTGAGTGCTGGAGGATTTGGGAACACAAGCTCCTCTCATTTCCTCCCTTAATTTCTGACTTTACTCATTTATGGGTGCCATGGCAGGCACCTGGAAACCCTCACAATGAGATTTTCAAGGGCTGTGACGCAGACAAACCCTTTGGCTGGGAATCCCACCAGTGACAGGAAATCTACTGTAAATGATCTCATCTTCCCTACCAGCACCAGCCAAGAGACCCAAAGTATTTCCAGTCAGAAGTTTAGCATATTTTTACCATAATAGAAGTATATAATATTAAAAAATAATTGCCTTTTTTTCCCCATTGTTCTCTATGACTTAACAATTACAATTGCCAATTGTCAGCAGCTTGATTGTTACATTAGCAAGTGAGAGTTTATATGCTGGAGTGGACTTGCTTTGGACCTGATCTAAGCCCACTAAAACATCTTTCTGCTGTCCTGAGACTATCCAGTTTTGTTGGTACCAAGTGCACTTGAAGCAAGGCACTGTTGTCTGAGAAAAGAGACCCTTCCTAGGGAACATCCAGAGGCCAAAATCCCACCTGATAATTCTGCTGGTGCTCAGAGGATAATGTCAGGAAAGGATGGGGCCTGATCACTTTAACCTTCACTGTGCACATCCTTGGGGATTACCAAATTGGTTATTCACAGAAGAAGTAAGGGGGGGGGGGGGGAAATCTTATCATAAATATTCACAGGATCACATGCAATACAGAAAATCCTGTCTAAATGAAGGAAAATAAATTAGGAGAAGATACTGGCCTGCTGATTAAAACTTAACCCACCCTCCCCATGACAGGCTGGCATTTGTCTGCTCTTCAGGAACTGCGGTCACACAGACAGCCCCTCTGGCTGCCAGTGACATTAAAGGATGAAACTCCCTTCATTTTAGGGGGAGCAGGGATGTTCAGTTCTACACAGGGGAGATGTCATTTGCTGTGCAGCAACACCCAGCACCTCCTGCTCCCTCCAGTGTCCCTGGGGACAAGCTCTGGTGCCACCTCCCCAAGGAGGGATGGAGCTATAGGAGCACAGAGCACTATTACAAACCAGATGAGAGTCATGACTCAGTTCACTTTGCCTATTTTAAGCTTCCTCCATACACTGCTGAGCCCTGCCTGGGAAGGGTGCAGAGCCCAAATCCTGCCTGTACCAGGGCAGAGCATCAGGGCACGTGAAAACCTGCAGGAACAAACAGGGCCATGGGTACCACCTCAGGATTGCTTTGCTCATACCAGAACCCCAGAGAGCAGCACCACTCAGGTATTGGATTTGCATCTGAAACTCATACCTGAGAAATATCCTCAAATATTAATGTTCGCTGGGCTTTAAAAATCTGATTTCCCTTGAAATCACCATTTGGTACATGCCTATACCTTTTCCTTATTGTAATTAAAATCAAACTGGTTGGCAGTTGTATCACTAGACCCAAATTGATTCAAAGAAAGCAAAATGATAAAATAGGAGGAAAAGGAGCATCCTTTGCACTCCCAACCAAGCCCTGATTAATTTTTCATTTACAATGATTTTCCACGCAGCACTCAAGAGTTCAGGTAGTAACATTAAAAATTCCCTGTGCCCTCAGCTTTCCCTAATTAAAATTGACAACCCTCATTTTGAACCACAAACATAATTACCCAGTCCTCCTCACCGACTTGATAGCTGAGCTTGTTTGTTGATAATTTATGAGCATTGGAGAAGATGAATAACAAAGCCGAGGCTCGGAGAAACCTCTCAGTTCCTGCCTTTGAAGTCACAAACACGCCAGCGGCAGATGAAGCTGCTCAGAGGGTGTGTGGGGGTCCCTTCCAGGCTGAGCTGGGCCTCTCACCTGTGATGGGGATGCCCACAGCACTCGTGGCCCCACTGCAGGTGTTGGGAGAGAGCGCTCTGAACGGCTCTTCTGGAGTGTTTGCACAAACATCGGAGCAGGTCCTCGTCTCCGGCTGCTTTGGGGCATGAGAGCTGACATGGGGTTGGCTCAGGATGCCCCAAAAGGAGAAGGCATCACTTGCCTGGGCACTTAGTGTTTCCTTGTCACTGTTTGAGGAGCCCCTGCCATCACCCCAAGCCAGAGGTCCAGCTGAGCCTGGCTTGCCTCAGTGGCATCACACCACACACGCCAAGTGACTCTTCCCAAGTACAGTCTGAAAAGCAGTTTCCCCACATTAGAACGTAATAAAAAAACCCCACTTCTCACCAGATTTTCCAACATTTCCTTACCATCTACAAAAATCCCACGTCTTGGCACCTGCACAAAATCCTGGCCACAATGAATGCTTTGGTTTGAGGTCCTGTAAAACCAGTCCCATGCAGCCCATTCATCCCTCATAATCTGGGTTTCAGGGAATCTGAATTTCCCCCTGTCTGGGGACACAGTTATAGCTGTGGCACAGCAATGCAGCCATCCATCCCTCCTGGAGCTGCAGGCAGAAAACAGGGCTAAGGGCTCCAGTGAGAGAGCACACAGGATGTAGGTGGCTGGCACCAGATCAGCCAAATTACTCTTTACATCAGGTGTGAGGGGTAGGGAAGCAGTGAAAACAAAAAGAGTGATACATTACAATAACTGTTTGCTGTTGGGTCTGTTTAGGGAGAGCTTCTGCCAGCCTTGCTCTCAGGGAGAGGGATAGAATCTCATTTTTGGGATGTAAAACTCAATGCTGCTTAGAGCAAAACAGCAAAGCTTTTTCTCCAAGAAAAGCCTCTATCTTTCCCGTGTTTAAAGATGATGAGAACATGGGGTTGTTTTGTCTATCAGCTTTTGGACAACCCAACCTACTGCAACTGCCAGGAATGTGGGGTTTGGGGGTAAAAACCAGAAAAACAGGGAAGAGGCAGAAGCACAGAGCAAGGATTTTTAGAAATGCATGTATGAATGAAATAGCATGCTGAGAGCTGGGCAGCACCACGGAGCAATGCAACATGCAAACAGGCAGAGCAAAGCATTAATATTCCCTTTCTGGCCCAAGCTCTCTATACATTCACAGCAAAACCAATTCAAGTGCACTCTGTTCTCCCCTGGACTTTCCCCCCAACTAAAGGATGTTGTAGATCTGCATCTTTTAAAGAAGCTGTAACTCTCTATCTGTAAAAAAGGCAAAAAAATCCAACACAAATAATTTGGATCCTTCTGCTGTTTATAGGAAATGTAAGACATTTCATTGAATGTGTGTACCTGCTCACTGCTCCTCCCTGAGCCACGGGCAGCACAGAGTGCCACTGCTGTAAAAGGAGTGTTGCCTCCTCAGTGGTCATTATATCCTCCCTGCTAATTTGGAGGAGTTAATAAATGAAAAATCTATCTGGGGAATTAAGACTCCCCTCCCCAGAGCTGGCCTAAGATGATCATAATGATGTTTGACTTCAGCACACAGCAAAGTGCCATCATTTTTTATCTAAGCTCTGTCCACTCAAGGGTCTACTGGGTCCAATATCCATAAACCTGCTACTTCCACTGCAGAGAAAATAATTCCATGATTATTATTTTAGTTTGCTTGCAACCCCCAAAAAGAAAGCAAATATGCTGGAAAAAAAAAAAAAAAGGGCAGAAAAGAGAAGCTGAAAAACTTTCAGGAATCAAACACAACTCTCCTCTCTGTTTAAAGTTATATTGCTCTGCTTTCAATCTGGGGCTGAATGAGATTTAGGTTTGGGGGTTTGCCCCTCAAAAAAAAAAAATTGTGGGTTTCATAATAAAACTGAAAGAAAAGTCAAAATAGCTCATTTTGAAATATTGAAATAATGTTTTGACCTTCAGAACAAAATTTTCTTTCAGTGGTGGTATGAGACAGCAGCATGGTGAGGCCAAGAAGAATTGGTGGAATATTTGGATATTGGTAAATCTACTGGAAAATTTCAGCTTAAAAATGCAACCTGTTTCTGCTTCCAACCACTATAGGGTTTTTCCTCTGACATCAGGTTTTTCTTAACATTCTCTTCTGTTTTCCCTCAGTTTCCTGATATTTCATCAATAACCAACAGGAAAAATGACAAACTGCCAGCAAGCAATTAACATCCATCCATTTCCCTTTGCATTAACAAAACACTCCATTTACAAACCAGCTCTGCATGGTGAACCCAAGGCACGTCCCACCACTGTGCCCATTTGTCACAATTCAACCCTTGCACAGGGACAGTGCCAGACCCCAGGGCCTAATCCTGAACCAGGATGGGAATCTGAGCCCCTGGAGAAGCCCCTGGGAAGATCTCGGTGAGATTAAGGTAACTCAGACCTGAAGAATGTAGGTTTGTGCAAGTGTCAGGGTATAGCTCAACCCCCGACTCCTCTGTGCTCTCGATCCTGCACAGGAGAAACTGCCGAGATCTGTATCAGAGCTGCAGAGGAGAGATTTTCCTTCTCGCACCAAAACTAGGACAGGTAGAAGGTCACAGCAGAAGCTTTGCTTTTCCCACCAGAGCAGCAGAGGTACAAAGGGAGTTACAGAGGTTTATGAGGTGGTCATAGACAGGTCCTGGGAGAGTTTTGGGAAAGAGGGGTTTTCTTCGTGAAAATGCACTTTCTAGTTTTGATCTCATACTCACGCTGCTCTTACAATAAAGCAGAGCACCTTTCAGTTACCAACTACTTGATGTCTTTCCATCCTCACTGTGAAGTAGAAAGTCCTCTTCTCTGACAAAGGGTGGTGAACAGAAACACTGGACAAGCTCAGCAGTCTGCAGAGCCAGGGCACTTTGGGCAGTGCCATGAGGGCAAAACAAGGCTGGAAGCAAAGTCTGTGAGCGTTGGTGCTGTGAGGACCACTCCACTCCTGCCTGGCACCGTCCCCAAGGCCACTGATGGCACAAGCCCTTGTGAAGTAACTCCTGAATCGCAGCTGACAGCCCAGAGTAAGGAAATAAATTGGCAGCAACTTCGTGCAGTGAGTCAGTGAAATGGGCACGAACACCCCTCAGCCCTTCTTAGGGCTGTGGATGAGAAAGGCGTGGTTAATTTGGGGCACATCCTTCTCCTGCTCTGCCCCTTTCCTGCTGGAATGTTTTGGTTCTCCTCCCTGGATAAACCTGTTTGAGCAACTTGCTACCCCGAGGGCACCTTAGGCAATCTCCTCGTGACTCACCTGTCTGTAGGAGTTCTCCAAAAGCATCATTCCCTGTGTCCCAGTGAAACACTTCAGTGACACATCACATTTACCTACCACCCAGGAGCTCCCCAGCCCTTCTCCTGAGCTGAGAAGGCCAGAACAAGTTCTCCCAGCCACGGACCATGTCATGGTGTTTGCCACAGAGCTGCTTTAACCCAGCTTGCTCTCATGGCTAACTGGCAATGGCAAATCCATCTCTCCATTTCTAACAGTCCTATTTCTGTCCCTCCTAGGGAAAACAACCCTGCTCAGACCTCAGCTTGGGAAACGATCAATGAACCAGACCTTGCCCAAAGCAGAGCAACTCAACCCTCAGAAGCTCATTTACAGCCTCAAATGCATTGAATTGGCATCTCCCAAGGATGCCAGTCTCAGCAAAAGCCTCCCACATCATCCCCTACCTTCCCTGCAGCCTCCACAAGGTTTGTTTTGGGAGAGAAAATCCCACAGCACACTGGTGCTCACACTGCACCAAGGGGCAAGCGAAACGAGCCAACTCTTGGGTATTTGGAGGGCAAACAGCTGTTGCAAAACGCTGGCACAAAGTTTGTGTGAAAAGGGGGGAAGCCTTAAAGCCATCCATCCTGTCCCTCAGGACCCCACAGCACAGGTCAGCCCTACCCAAACCCACACATCAGCACACACCAAACTCGCAATTTTATGAGTCAGGAAAAAATGTTATAATCCCAAACACCCAGGACTCCTGGGGGTGGTTTTCACTGACAGGGTAAGTCACCTCCTCACTCCGGCCCAGGGCAGGATGACATCCAGCGTGTCCCTGTGCTGGGGGACAGGCTGTGGCCAGCCCAGTGCCAAGAGCAGAGTGTGGCAGTGTGGAGATTAGAGCAATTTGGACCTGTCACTTTGATGCACAGTGTTTTGCTTTGTGGTCACAGGCCCCCTTCAGTAAATAAAATCAGAGATGATTTCCTTTACCCGGTGGGATTTCTTGGGCTACAATTAGCATCAGAGAAGATTTTAAAATGCAGGAGTGTAAATTTATAGACACAGCTGTCAGAAAGGCTAAAAAACCCTCAGCCCTTAAATTACCAGCATCCTTGGCTGCTCAGTGCTGATACAAAACCACAGAAGACGCTGTGCTGGCAGTGCCATTCCCCATGTCCTCATAAAAACTAAACCAGGGTAATATAGGTAATACAAATAAAACTGAACATAATGCAGTCTTCACGGTTATAATTTCTTTTAAGATCTACACCAGTTAGGCTTTCTATATAATTAAATCTATAGATTGCCTTTGAATGCTTACCTTGCAGTTCCTCAAGCTCTGATGAAAAGTATGCTGTTCACAACAAGATTTATTGCATCTAGCACTCTATATTATAGCTGCTCTGCTAACCACAATAAACAAGATATGAAAAGCAATCATACAGATAATGCCATGGAGGAACAAGCACCAGCTTTGTCTTTAACCCTTTCACCTGCCTTCGTGCTGGAAACTCCAGCCAACTTTCCTGCAGCACCATCCAGCCCTGGTGGATTAAGGTTCTTGTTTCTGTAGTATTAGACTCAAGGCTTGGGTTCCTTTTCTCCCCATTTCCAAAACACCAGAACTGTTGGGATTTGGAGAGCTGAATTTCTCTCTGTCACTATCAAAGGTCACAGTCCTTGTCTAGAGGAAAAATAACTAAGTAGAGCCAAGTCAGCTGCTGTGGTGGGTGCTGGGAAGGAGTGACAGGGCAGGACTGTGGCTGTCCCTGGGGTACTGAAGCTTTGCAGTGCTTCAACCCACGCTTAAACTCATTGTTTCAGAGTTTAAACCCCCTTCCCAAGGGCTGGAGGTAGGTCTCAAGGAGGGCTGGGGTGTCCCATCACTGCCCAGCAAGATTTTGTCAGCTCAGGACACAGTAATTTCATTAATGATGTTTTGCATCACAGGAGCCTGGATTTGACCCCGGAGACTTCTAAACATTATTTAAAGAGGGAATTTCCATGTGAAGGTCAAGTGGAGATGTATAAGCCTAATCAAGACAGAGCTCAAATGTAATAGTCCTTCAATACCCACATGCCTGAGAATATTTTTCTCAAATCCTGCTCCCCACCTTTAAATCTTGACCAAATCCAGAAATAAATACTCCAGAGGCCAGAGGAGCAACCAAAGGCAAGAGTAGCACTGATAAAAATCTATTTTTTTGCCATTCCCATTCATGCAGCATCAACAATGAGCCCCTATTTACTTGCACCTAATCAAATAAATAAAGCCCTGCTAAATATTAGCACACAGGAGGACAGGGAAGCAAGAAGTGACTTTTTTCTGCCTTACACAGAAACCTTTGGCTATTTCAACCCAGAGGAAAGAGAAATGCTCCACAAGTGGGAATTCCCTGCTCTATAATATTTTCTGCCCCCAAAACCCGTTCACAAACAGGACAGAGACTGCAGAAGTGCTTCATGACTCCTTTGTATAGGGACAACTGATTTTCTTTCTTTCCTGCCTGTTTTTTCCCCCCCCCAGTTTTAAGTCTGTCCCCAGCCAGCCAGAAGAGAAGTACCCTGGAATAATAAACTCCTTGTAAGCGATGCCAAAATTGGGCAGTGGCAGGAGAGGGGGCAGCAAGGTCTTGGGTTTAAGAACAGACCAAATTGTTCTTATCCAGGGTAGAAAAATTAAAATGAGCTGGAAATAAATGTAAAAATAGACTGGGGTCTGCAGTCCAAACAGAGCGTATATTTAGTAGTTGTGAATGGGAAAGAGCAGAATATTCCTGGAAATTGCTCAAAAAGCATCCAAGGAAGAGTAAAAGATTTCCACGCAGAGATTTTCAAGGCAGGTTGCTGTGGGTGCTGGGAATGCTGCTAGTCTCTGACCCTCATAACAAAATGTGTTTCCCAAAAGCCATTTTTTTCCAGGAATTGCAAGGACTTTAATTCTGGAAATTCCAAAAAACAAGTAGTTTGGAACACAGCACTCTGACACAACAGAGGTCCTTCATCAGTGATGACAAATAAGCCTGGGAAGGACCAGGAGAAGTGACCTAACCTTTTCCTCAGCCTGTCAGTCAGGGAAAACACTTCTGACAAACCTTATCCAGGCTACTCTCAAGAGTTTCTTGAGATGGAGACTCTCCCATCCACATGAAAGAAAGCCAGTCCCTGGCCACACTTCTAATGCCCAATATGTGCCCTACGTGCCACAGCTGAACATTGCCACCAGGTATAAGTAAAACCAACATTCATCTAAGTAGGTAAAATACTTTTTTTCAGGATTGGGGCAGCAGGAGACTGACCTCCTGTGATAATGACACTAATAAGGATCATGATTTCCTCACAATATTTTTCCCCATGTTGCATCTCCTGAGAAGAAAAGCTTTTGTGGCAAAACCTTCCTGGGGAAAGAACATGAACTTATTGGCATGAAGTGATCTTCTGTGGCAAATATTTACCAGAGTTACGCTAAATACTTCAGAAATCAGCTCATTTCTCAAAATAGGCACAGAGGCAAAATAAAGGAATGTTCTTATATCCCAAGGAATGAAAAATCAGCCACCACAGGGAGCAGCAGTGAAGCTGATGTTGACAGAAATGCATGTGCCTGTTTGACCAAAGTGCTCCCACAAGCATTTATCCTGGACATAAAAGCAACGATCACTGTCACCTGGTTTAGGTTTTAGTCTATTTGTAATTTAATAGAAGAATTTCACAGAGATTTCTGCCTTATTGATTTTGCCTCATGGAACAAGCTCGTTTCCTGGGGCACTGTGTACTGCACTCTGCACAACACATCTGAAGGGCAGGAGAGGGCCTCAGCTCCTATTCTAGTAGACTGTCAGCTTTTAATTAATCCAGGAGCTGCAGGACAAATTCTTAGTGCAACCAGAAAAAAAAAAGGTAAAGACAAAACATCAATTTATGCTCTGAATGCCCCTGTGCATTATGATCGTACTCTCGGAGCATTTAAACTGGAGGCTACAAGGCTGGACTGCTTGTAGCACTTGAGTGCCTGTCAGATTTTCCCCCTTTAAGGCCTCTGCCAGATACTCTTTATCCTTTACAGCATCAAATGATTTCAGTAGGAGGCTGTCTTTGATGCTGATTTTCTCTCTGATTCTCCAGGCATAGATAAATGAAGGTTTCCTTTACATTTGGAAGTGTAATGAAAGCCCTTGGCATTCCATTAGCTGCATTCACACACAACACAGCAGAGCTGGGCAGGTTCTTTTGGAGCATCCCACTGCACACCAGTGGATCAGTCCTGGATATCACCACCAGGTGTACATACATGTGCCATCCCTTCACACACATTTTTAACTGCCTTGAGATTGCTGACCAATTGTACCACCTGCTAAGGAGCATCCCCATCTTCTTTTAGCAGCTTTGAAGTTAAATTTAGACTACTAACCTTTAAACATTTCTTGTGCTTTGGTTTTGTTTATAGGTTTCACTCCCTGTCAGTGTTACATGCTGTCAGCAGCTTTGCCACTCCAGTCTCTCTTTCTTCCCACCCCTGCAAATAAGTCCTGTCCACGTGGATGTCACACTCATTTGGTTCACTGCATGCCAACCAGATAAAACACAATTTTTAAAAGCAAATATTTTATAAGCTGTAAGAGCTCATGCATCCAGGAGCGAAGCTGATGCCTCCACGTGCTGCCAGGAAACCACGCAGAGCAGGGTGGTGTTCTGTAAACTGGCCAGCAATTTGAGGTCCCTGGGAACTCCTCTCCCAGATGCACAGAGCTCTTGGCAGGTGGAATCAGCCAACAGATTGGCAAAAACCTTGTCAGGGACACCCTGCTGCCCAAATCTGCTTTCTGTCAGTCTGAGTACGGGTTATATGGAAAACAGAAGGGAACCCATTTTGGAGGGGGATTAACCAAAACAGGAGAAAAGCCCTGTCAATGTAACTTTGGTTTCAATCTCCAAGACTTGACAGGTAACATATACTTTAGGGCCATGTCCAGGAAACAAGTAATTTTGCAGCCTGACATGGCACGTTCCAAATTCAGGTGACAACAAGCCTTTTCTGGCACCAGACACAGACTAAAATTTGACACTACTAGGTGATTCACTGTAAAAAACGGGTGTTGATTGACTTGGCTTCTTCCAAACACATCACTACCCAGAGATTAAAGACCACATGGTGAGGATGTACAAAACCAGATTTTATAGGAGCATCTCTCAGCTGCTGAGCAACAAAAATAAAGTCATGCCTTTAGTGTTTTTAAACTTGTCTCCCCTTTCTAGACTTTCAGAATTAGGAGGCTGGGAAGGCTTTTTTAGCCTTTTTAAAAATCTGGTAGCAAAAGCTATCCCAGCATTGCTGAAGGGAGCTCAGAAGAGGGTTGCTTTGGCATCTGCAGGCTGAATTCTCCCTTGTCTGGGACACTGTCACCACTGCACATTTCCCCACAGAAAGTCTTCATCCTTCTTTGGCATAGGGAGAAATAAGGCAGAAAGGGGACCCAAATACAGGAAAAGGCAAAAAAACCCCAACCCCCAAGTACAGTCTGTGCCATTAAGAGAGTTCTTTGGTTCAAGATTAGTGTTTGTTTCCTTCACATTTCAGGAGAAGCTCAATGGGACTGCAAGGGCCTTACCTGGGCTCAAACTTTAGCCTAAATGGTGATTGATGTACAGCAAGAGAGCCATGCTAAGGCCACAAGTTGTCACTAGGAGTTCCTCCATGGGGGTTCAAGGATGGTTGAGCTACTCTTTAAAGGTTAAGTCACGCTGTACCTCTTGTTTGAATGCTTTTGTATAGACAAAACATCCCACAGCTGCACCTAAGAGATCTTGGCCGGGAAGCGACACAGTTCTCAAGCACCATGGGAGAATGAGCCATCAGCTACCAGATCTTTGTCTCCTGGCCATTGGTTTGGGACAGGCTGCTCCACTTCATGCTGTTTGATAAGACAACAAGCACCTGCACAATTCAGAGGAGCAGTTGGACAACTGAGACACCTCAGTCAGAGCAGACACGATGGCCAACAGGGCTGCCACCACCCCAGTTAAAATACCATGAAACATCATAAATAACAACATGAAACAGCAAGGAGTTCATGGTGTGCCCAAAACACCCTCCTGCTCTATAACTCCTGCTGTCCATCATCAGCACTGGCAGAATAAATGGTTAAAACAGATTATTGGGTGCCTGATCTTTACAATTCAAGTGGATGCAGCAAGTGAGGGAGTGTGTAGAAAGGTGCTCCATCCCTAGCAATTTCTTTGCCACCCATCTGCCTTCCCACGTGTTAAATCCTGGAGACGCCACCAGCGTGCAGATAACTGGCTAT
The DNA here is from genome assembly GCA_035583155.1 of Acropternis orthonyx. Lineage (NCBI taxonomy): Eukaryota > Metazoa > Chordata > Aves > Passeriformes > Rhinocryptidae > Acropternis > Acropternis orthonyx. The sequence goes on from JAWWEU010000029.1 coordinate 10,705,726, forward strand.
TGGACTGCAGCCAGCCCTGCACAAGTAAAGGCACATTCAGGCCCAAGATGTTTTCTGGCATCAGTATCAAGCTTCCTTTCTAGCAACTAAGGATGCTTAAAGGGCATTATAATAGCTGCCTGAATATCAGACACTCCCATCCCCGTTTGATTTCCTCGTGCAATAACGTGTGGTCAGATTCACACAAGGTTTGCAAAGGATCAAATCTGCTCTTTTCAAAGACAGCTGGGAATACCCCTGGAAAAATGTGAAAAACACAGCATGTGTTGGGACCGGTGCCTCTCCCTCATTATTCCATGTAAATACAAGCAATCTGACCCCTCCAAAGAGACTTTGCATTTCTCAGAAAATGACCATCTGTCAGGCAACAAAGGGCACTCATTATTTAAATTAAGAATCTATTCCCTGCTGCCATTTTCGCTCACTTCTCATTACAGCAGAGTCTCTCAACCACCCCATTCCCTGAGCTCCGTGAGCTGAGATCACAACTCACTCCCCCCTTCCATCACCCATAAAGACCCAGCTACTGGAGGCCAGAGTTTGTGGGCCAAGAGAGCCTGGATTTGCCATCCAGGGGAGTCATGGGAATCAGAAAATAGACACAAAGGGCCCCATAAACTGACAGTGCAATAATGACTTTGAAGCATGTTATTATGAAGTCTGAGTTTCCTTGAGGGGTGCGGATGTGAGTGGTGGGACCACAGAGGGCCATCTGCAGGCTGGGGCTGGCAGGAGCTGCCCTTGCTCACCCTGTGAGCTGCTTTTCCTCATTTCCAAATAACCTGCACTGGGAAAGGAGACAAGGCCACCCAAATATTGCAAGTCATCATCTCTGAACCACAGCAATGCCTTCTATGCAGCTGCAGACACGCAGAGGTGGAGGAAGTTCAGCAGAGCCTCAGCTCCCCCACAACACAATTTCAAAGTATTTGCTGCTGAAGAAGAGAGATCTGGGAGAGCTTTTCTTGCTAGTTCTTGTTAATCTAAGAGGCTTCCTCCTCTCTCTCCTCCCACCAAGCTCATGTCAACAAATCCTCAGCATGACATGATTTGCTAAATGTCACTTGTCACAGGGCTGCACAGCTCAGGGAAACGTGAGCGAGGAGCCAGAGCAGGGACGAGGCCACGATGCCCTCAGACCTTTCGTGACTTCACAGCTCTGCCTCAGGCACTCTGGGCCTCGAGTCCCAGCTCGACAAGAGGCAACGTGGAAAAGCCTCAAGCCCCGTGGTCTGGGGGAGGTGAGTAAATGAAAGGTTGTAACACACACAGATAATTCAGCGGTGTAAAATAAATGAGGCCGCTCTCAGAAATGCCCAACTCCTGCTCGGCTGGTGGAGTAGGTCCAGCTTTTCACAGGCTGCTGTTCCCATCACCAAACATCCAGAGATGTAGTGGGTATGAAAATGTCCAACTTCCCTGCGGCTGGAAGGACAGCAGGGGGAAGGAAGCTCATGCCAGCCACGATTAGAGAGCGCTGGGGCTCGGGCTGACAATTCACATCGTCCAGAGGTATGTGGCAAATTCAGAACTCTCCTGGCTAGAGGCAAGTTGCATGGCCAGGCACCAGAAATGATTGTGAAGTGCTCGTATTCTCTGCTGGAAAGAGCCTTGGGAGCGCAAACTATTTATTAAACAATAAAACCCATCAAACTGCTTTTAATATTTTATGTGAGGGGAAAATGCGTTTCTATTAGTTTCAATAAGGCGAGTTTTAAATGTCTTTGGAGGGAAAGGATCTGTTCAAAATAAGTGTAGATTCCCCACAAGCAATCCCAGCCTGTGTTTATTATGGGTATTGTCACACTGCAAGATGCAAAAATAAGAATCAACAAAGCACAGCCTGTTGTGTCAAATTGCTTTAAACACTAAAAAAAAAAAAAAGGGAGGGTGAGCTTTAGGAATGCTGCAATGACATCAACTCCTCTCTTGATCAAAATCGAGACTGAACAAGTAGAAGATTGTGATCTTTCCAAGTGCTGAATGCCAAGTGACCCCATACCAGAAAATTCTGAGAGCTGCATCATAAATTGAGCCTGACATTTATCAAGGAGAAGCAAACATTTAGTGACTGTCTAGGGGTTGGTTGGAGCCAGTAATAGGTGACCATGAAGACTGGTCAAACTCCAGCATAGCTGCACAGCTCAAAAGCATGAGAAGAAATCCCATTAAATGTGACCAATCAAAGATTTGGAGGGGAATGGTCTAACAGTGCCTGCTGTTTGCCTCTGGCATGGCTTTGTCATGCTGCTGGATGCTTTTGAAGCTCTGCAACCTGGTCGTTTGTGTGTTCAGTGTCTGGCCACAAAAGCACCCTCGGCCTGAGCTTGTTCCTGCAGCTGCCAGCTCCCTTCTGGGGGAAAACAAGCAAGCAAACCAAAAATCTCCAGTGCAAATTTAGGAGAGCTGAACAAAAATAAATCACAGAGCTCGCCTCTGGAGCACTCTTCAAAAGAAATTAGTTGAAAGTAAATCAAAGGCTCTCATCCAAGAACAGCAATGGAAAAACATCATAGAGACACCAGTTCAAGCAGTCACTTCAAGAGATGGGCAAGTATTGGCAGGAGAATATGGCACTTTGTGCCTTCCCTCTGGAAGCCTTTGTTTCTGTCACAAGATGCTTTGCCCCAGGGCCTGCCTCTAGGAACAAGCTGTTAAGCCCCAACTGCACTCACAGACAGGGTTTGCTTCTTGATGGCCCAGACTGCCCACACCAGCAGTCCCAGGATGAAGCCCTGCTGAAAATGTGGGCTTTCTATTGCACAGACTGCAACAAAACCCTGAAAAAAAAAGAGGATCTTCTTCTGTCTTGCACTGGAAGAGCCTCACCTTAGTTACTGCAACTAGCTGGGCATATCACAACAAAGCCAACCACAACAGGTTCAGAGGAAAACAAAAACTGCCTGAAAAACTCAAAGAAAAAGAGTGACTGAAGTGGGACTGTTCAGCTGGAAGAAAAAGAGCAAGTAAGGAACATAATGAGCTTCAAATGGATAGAGGGCTTCCCTGCTAGGCTTGAAGATAGGACCTGATTTCCATGCTTGTGATGGATTAGTTGGGAAGAAATGAGCTTGAACCAGAGCAAAGAGGAGAGAGGTTGGATGTTGGGGGAGAAGGTCTTCCTGCAGCTGAGGAGAGCAGAGCACCGGATTAGATTAGAAGGTTAAAATGTGTCCAGCCAGGGGATCCTTAAGCACAAATTGAGCGGGTGACTGTCAGCAAAGGCAGGTGTAACTGGTCATCCCTTGGGTCAGGGACTGAGCTCCCAGTGCCCATTCCTTGTGCTCACACACACAGAGGGAAACAGGTCCAGTAATAAGGTTGGTTGTGTAGCTTAAATTGCTAAGGAGCATTCCGTAGAATCATAGAATGGGTTGGGAGGGACCTTAAAGATCATCTCATTCCAACTCCCCTGCCACGGACAGGGACACCTTCCACTAGACCAGGTTGCTCAAACCTCATCCAGCCTGGCCTCAAACATTCGTAGGGATGGGGCAGCCACAGCTTCTCTGGGCAACCTGTGCCAGGGCCTGCCCACCCTCACAGGGAAGAACTTCTTCCGAATATCCAATCTAAACCTACTCTTTCAGTTTAAAGCCATTCCCCCTTGTACCTGCCTTTCTTCACGTGGAGCTTTCTCAGAAAACAATGGAAAGCCGAAGAGCAAGGTGGGCAGGTGGGCTCAGATGTGACACACTTGGGGGCTCAGCAGTGTCCAACCTGCAGCTCACAAGACCAGGGGACATTGTTCAGAGTCACACACAGCCCTGCGAGGCTGAAGCACAGCCACGCCATGCCCACTGTTTGGGATCAGGGTCACTGTGCCAACGGGGACAAGTGAGCTTGGACATCTCACATCACAAAAAGCCCTTCCACCCATCTCATGGCCACTGCCTCCTGGGCACAGATCCCATTTTCCCATGGTAATGGAGCCACAACCCATATCCCTCAGGACTTGCAGCTTTCTCCTACTTCTGCTTTCAGTCCACATTTCAAGCAGCCACACTTTGTATCTCCCAGCCAGCACAGCGCCTTCCAAATTGGTGGTTAAATGAAAATTCAAAGAAACATTTAAAAATTTCATCAATGCCACTTGGACATGTGCCTTCAGGCTGTTTATCTTTAAATGAGATGTCACATGTAATTTAGTGGCTATATTAAGTATTGTTTTTCACTTTTAGCTGCATTGCTGTGGGCAGCCCTGTATCAGTGCACACCTTCATTCTTCATTAGGGGAGATAAATGAAAATGGCACCATTTTTCTGAATTAAAGTCCAAATACCTGACATGTCAATACCATCTAATGGAACAAAGCACTACAGATTCCTAGAGCAGGTGTTTAATTTGCATGTTATTACTGACAAGCAAGATTAATGCTTTGCTAAATACTTATGCTGCAGTAACAAGAAAAACAGAGGGGGTTTTACTAAAAATGGCAAACCATGACAAAATATTGTAAGTTCCTTTTTTTCCTCAAGTGATTCAGTCTTTACAACAGAAATAAAACCTTACAGCCTTGGCATTTGTTTCTACCTCCACACTGCATCTTGTGCATTTTTGGGTTGTGCCACCCAGAAGTCTCAAGTCCTCCCTACATCCTAAAGCCAAAGCTGTGGGATGGCAGTGATGCTCTCAGGGGCAGCAAGGCTGTTACCTGCTGCTCCCCTGCCCCAACCCTTCCTTCAGGAAGGACTTGAGAGGAAACAGAGCTTAAACCTTATCCCAGAGACATTCAGCCCCCCAGGATGTTCCTTTCTACACCATAAGCTGGCTCTTGCCAAGCTGCTTCCTACATCTGCATTTAACAGCATAATATCCCAGGAATCCAAACTGCTTCTGGAATAATAACAATAAGAAAAAAAAAAAAGAAATGCAATTAAATTACAGCTCAGGGCCATTTGCTGCGCAGCAACTCTTTGCTCTGCAAAGACTTGCCACAAAAATTCATCTTGTTCTAAGCAACACCATGTGAACTCAGAGCCTCTGCAACTCTTAAGGAGAGCTACTCTGGGTTTGACCCACCACCAGCACCATCATTTTGACAAGGATAGCTGGAAACATTTAAACACCTTGAGCTTTCCCTACAGATTTTTGCATTGAAGAACTCGATACTTCTCACCTGGCATCTCCTTTGGGCGGCTTGAGGGTACAGCTCTGCAGCTCCACAATCCTTCTTCCCTTTAAAGCTTGCCATCAAGACAAAAATCTTTTGTATAATGATACATCACAAGCTCAGCCCTACTTCAAACACTGAGTTATGGGGGCTACCCCTTATTTGTCCCCACCCCATGGCCATTAGGTGGGAGTGCCAAACTGTAACGAGCTCCTCCCTCCTTCTGGGCAGCTGAGGGCAATTTGGGCAAAGGCTTTGGGGCATTATTGGCCCTGAAGTGATTAATGCAGCTGTGGGCACCCCCGGGCTGGGGGTGCAGAGGGGATCCAGCCCCAGCAGCACAGCTGTCCCCAATGTGTCCCATGAAAGGCTGGTCCAGGGGAGGTGTCCCTTGTCGGCAGCACTTTCCCCATGTTTACCCCATGGTCCGCATTGGGCTTCATGAAAAGCCTCCTGGGGAGGAAACTCAGTGAGTAACCAGCTCCTTCAGCTGCTCCTCTGTGACAGCCAGTGCCCCTCCGCCCGTGGGCTGGCAGGGAACTGCTGCATCCAGGGCCATGGAACAGAGCAAAAGCCTGCATTGCTGGCTTCCTGCTGCATTGCATATCATAGGAAAAACAGTGAAGAAAATAACTCCACATTAATTACTGTTGATTTAAATAAAGGTGCTTATGTTATCCATGACAGCAGCAAGTGGCTAGGGACATGGACACCCCTCCTGGGCAGCTGCCTGGAGCTGGGCTTCCCAGGGGCTCAGCAAAACCTGGACACAAATGGGACACTCCAGTCTCTCAGCCCTAATGAAAACAGAGCTCATTAACCTGATCAAAAACTTCAGTGTCTTCGACCTGTTTCTCTCCCGATGATGTGATTTCAGAGGTTGCTTTAATGTTTGGGGGAAGGTAAAAATGATTTTACCAAGAGCCTTCCTGGGCTGTGGCACTATTTCTCCCTGGAGCTCCCACATCAGGGTGCTGGTGGCTGCAGGAGGCACTTTGGTAGCCATCAGTCATTCAGACTATTTTATTATTCTGGAGGAACAAAAATAGCATGGTAAGTGATTCTGCAGCTTCGGTTGTGGTTTTGCTTTTAATTTATTTATTAGTAATTACAGACTGAGAAAAATGAAAGATAGCACGTGGGCTCTATCTAGATAACTCCTTTGCCTGCTGCTGCACCCGCGCTATAATCTGCAGGCCTGTCTGCACTCTCAGTAAACTCTTTAAAGATTTAATCAAACAAATTAATCCCTTAACTCGTCTGTTCCCTCATAGCTGTCATTCAGGAGGCAGCTTATTTTCTGATTTCTAAGAGCCTGATTTCTGCCAAGTGCAATTTTAAACGACACAGTCCTTAAAAAATGCCCAGATAAAAGATTTGCTCTGAAACCCCCAGTTTATATCCTGGAGTTTGCTGTATATGAAACTGAGATCCATTTCAATTCAACCCCATGCCATCGAGCTCTGTGAAAGGCAGGGTCTGCTCGGATCTGTGGGAGGAGGTGATGGGATTTAGCAGGATGGGATCTCCTCCCAGCTCCATCACTGGCTGCTCTGACCTTGGCCAAGTCATTTAAACACTCTACACTGTTTAGTCATCTGTAAAATTAGTATATTACTATTTACTTACCTCCAAGAGATACAGCGAAGGTCACCACTTGTGAAATACCTGGAGACCTTTGGGGGAACAGATCTCATGCCCTCTCTCCTGGTTTCTGAACAGCCCCCTGAGCCAGATTTGGCAAATTCCAGGTCTGCCACCGATCCTGAGGGAAGGGACCCCTGTGCCATGGGGTGAGCAGCTTCTGGACGAGGGCAGCAGCTGAGATGGGTATTTGTCAGGTCTAGAAATAAAATACCGTTCCTTGGAATCTAACCTGGATCACCTCTGCAAGTAGTTCTGAGGTTTAAGGCATGAGTTGACCTATTTTCACTTGAAATGACAAAATAAACAACTCAGTGCTTGTCAAAACTGTGATGTTGTTCATCGTTTAAACGTGAATGAAACCAGAAAACCTTGAGTTGATTTCACTGGACATTTTTCCTGCACAACCACTGGTTGAATCACTGATGGATGGGATCTGATGTACATGGCAGCGGCTGAGCTGTGTCATAGCTCCTCCTCCTTACCCAGATGTTTAGGATGCAGAGCAGTGCTAATACCTGCTAACAGGCAAAAGAGACTGAAAAAAAAAATATCTTTATATAGAAAATTTCTATTTACATTTTTGTGCTTCAGGATCTTTCAGCCTTTTCTTTATCAAGGCATCCAAAAGTGATGGTCAAGGAGACAAGCTGGAGGCAGATGCCTTGGGTCTAAAGCTGTGCCCCGTTCAGTACTCTCACCCAGCCTTTCACCAGTGTAGAGGTAAAGCCCTTGTTGGACAAGCAAGGCCTCCTCTGGATGAGATTTAAGGGCTGAAGTGCTTGAGGGAAAAGTAAAGGGTTGGGATTAAACTGAAAAGAAGCCAATACATGATGGAGGTGGGCAGGTATATGATAAATCAAAGAAAGAACACCCCCACAGTACCCAGACAGGCAGTGCTGAGCCCAGTCTGCCCAGGGCTCTCCTTTATCTCCAGGGGGCATATATGGAAAACAGGATGCTGGAGAGCCACCGTTGCCTTCTCCTTTGTGGCCCTTCCTTCCGTGCATTAAAGGCAGTGTCACCATTCCTTAATCCCGGGGGTTGCTGTTGGAAGAGCATTACGCCAATACAGGATATTTCCCCCCCCAGCTTCTCCAGAACGTGGGCAAGAATGAGGAGACTTTCTGAGGGCAGAAATCCTGAGGAAATGGCTAAACCCACGTCCAGTGACACCAGCTCCTGCCCACACCCCCCTCTCTGTGTCCAGCCCTGGGGGGCTGTTTGCAGGAGCCGCTCCATCGGCAGCGCGGAGCTTCCCACAGAAATCGCTGTATCATTATCCGGAGCTTGGCTTTGAACCAGGGCTTTAAGAGTTTATACAAGTACTAGCTAAAAGGCATTTAATAGCACACTGCAGCCAGTAAGCAATGAATTATTTAGAATATTTTACTAAGAATAATTGCTGTTTTTAAAGAGATTTTTTTTTTCCCCACCCTCCCTGGAGCCTGTAAGTGCTTTCACGGTAGTAATAGCGAGTAAGAGAAAAACCCCAAAATACAAAGCCACCTAATAGCAGCTGCCTGGGATCAGCTAAACCACCATGCAGAGGAGGAAGAGTATCTCAAATGTGGGTTTAGCATTTGTTTATCAATTAAAATAAATACACAACCGCAGACAATAAAGCAAATGCACTGCCAAAGCCAGGCTCACAGCCCAGCTAGTCCGGGCAGCATCGTGTACACTCTCACACTCTTCAATTTGTTGTAACTCCCACAAAATGTTTTAAAAAAGTAAATCTTGCTGAGGTCCTGAGCCCAGCCTGAGGTGCAGTGGGTGCTCCCAGACAGGATGCCATGGGCAGCCTCCCCATGGCACAGCCCCTGCCCAGCCCTGGCACAGCTGCACATCAGCAGAGTCACAGCACAGCTACCCCTAAACACATTCACTGCATTTTGTGTTCTTTTTACCTCACGGAGCCACCAAAAATAAGCAAAATAAGTGGATTTTTTACAATTAATTGTGTGCTTTCCTCTCCCCTGCTTGCAGTGGCTGGGCTGGGAGGTCTGAAGCTGAATTTTGGTACAGGACTATTTCCCAGTGGTCAGGGATGAGTGGCCAAAGGCCACAGCACCAACCCTGCCTTGGATGGAGCTGGGGACGGTGGGATGGCATGGCTTTGATGGCAGCTGGGGGGACAACAAGGCTTTATCCTGGGAGTTCAATGCAAGTAACTCAAATTGAATGGAAGTCAAGGGTGGTGTTAAACTTACCCTCTGAGTCCTTGTCATGCTCAGGCCGGGGCTGAGGCTTCCAGCAGCACTTGGAGAATGTTCTGCCTGCCCAGAGCCCCCGCTTCTGGAAACTTACCAGCTGCTGTTTGCAAAAACAATAAAAATGTTTGTTATTTATGTGCTACATCAAGTTGTGACTCTGCTGGGAGAGAGGGTACAAGAGAGGAGGATCAGAGGTTCAATGCCTAGCAATTTAAGAGAGGGGTTAAATTTGAGTAGAGCTGTCCTAGCTTTTGCTCACATGCTTTGGAAAGTGATCCTTTCCCAAAATTCCAGGTGAGAAAACTCTTTCTTCAAAACACAGGTGGGAAGGGGACGCTTCACTCAGGACACTGAGGAGCCCAGAAGTGAAGGGAAAACAAACCCACCTCTAAAAACTCAGTCAAAAAAACATCCAAGGATTTTCCACCTGCCCCTCATTTCCCCTGGATTGCAAATGTTTCCTCTAATTAGTAGTACTCTGCTCTGTGAGTGTCTACTAATTATATGCTCCAAGCAAAAGACCCAGAGCAGGGAGCTCTCCATTGATCCTGCTATCGATTTTTTTTATCTTTTTCCCTGTTGTTATTGTACATGCAAATGGCTGGTAATGACTCAACATTATGACCACTCTCTTCAAGTGACATTTAGGGAAAAGTGATTGAATCAGAGGGTCTGACACGGCTGCTGCCTCTCTCTCTGTCCCTCGCTCTCAGCCGGGGTGACCCTGCAGGGCTTGCTGTGCCTCAGCCCCCTCCTCCCTGGCAGCATCAGAGAGCTCCTGTCAACACAAACCAGAAGAATAAAGTACTCAGAAGCATCAAATAAATTTTGTTTGAATCTGGATTTAAAAAAAAAAAAAAAAAAAAAAAAGAGTAAGAAATGCTGGGTCTGGGTGTTGGGAAGGGAGGCAGGACACCTGCAATCTCTGGTGCTCCTCCACCCCACACAGCTCTGGACTGTTCAGCTGGAAAGTCAAAGACAACAGATTTTCTTGGGAAATTCCTGACGTTTTTCTCCCTCTGGATGGGCCAGGAGTTATCATGAGAGCAGTCTTTCCTCTGTTTTTTTGGTATTTCTTTTTTGGGAACATCCTCGTCACAGGCAGAGCCAAGTTTTCCCTGTGGCATCCATCGCCCACAGCTCAGCTGGTCACGAGGGATGGCACAAAACCCACTTAGATCCCTGGCTTTGCACTCAAGCAAGTAAATACTTGCTAAATAGCATGGGATTGTTGGGTTTTGTTTTTTCCAAAGTTTTGTAATGCTTTACAAAATGACTCCTGCAGCTGGGAGATGGTTTATTCTTGCTCTGAAGAGCAGCCTGGCTCAGTAGATGATGGGGTCACTCAGCTCAGGAATGGTCCCTGGCAGAATGAGCTGCCCCATCTCAGGGTACCCCAGTGCAGCAGTTATTGGAGCAGATGGGAGAGCAGCTTGTGGCTGGGGGAAATGTTGGGAGTGGGGTCAGACCTTGGCTTTGTTCCATCTTTGCCACTCTGAGGAAAGGCCTAGAGAACGGGACCCTGATAGTCTGTCCAGCTCCCACAGCCTCAGCCCTTCTCTGCCTCGCAACAGCCCTGGATGCTTGGCCAAAATGAAGCCACCACATCCCTGCCCCGGGAGGGTTTACAAAAAGCCAGGAGATTTCTGATCAAAGGTGTCAGTGAGGTTAATGACACTGAAAGTTCATCATCGCTTGCTGTGAGTCACTGAAGAGGCGACCCCTGCCACCCAAACCCAGAGAGGAGAGAAAGCAACGGGTAAGAAGTGGGGCAGAGGAATGCAGGAGCCCCCTGGAGCTGTGCAGATCCCTGGGGGAAAGCTGGCTTTTCCCAGCTGTCTTTAGGGAATGCAGAGCTGCAAATGCCGAACGCACATCACATTAGTCTGATGACTCTCCGAGATGTCTAGACTGCTGTTGGAGCTGATAGGAAGCTGGCAGCATCTGAGCTCTTTGAGCCTTTCTTGCCTTTTTTTTTTTCCTTTCTTTCTTTCTTTTTTTTTTTAACTGGTAATAAGATTCTTTTCATATTATGCACTGCTGGAAAGTCCCGTTTGCATGCAGACAGCTGCTGTGTTTATAGACACCATCCAAAATGCAGCTAAACACGACAGCTCGCTTCAAGCCAAGCAGCAGGCGTTTGTTAAAGTGATCATTTCCAGAGGGATCGCAGGAGCTCTCAACATTTTCGCTATTTTAAAGTCGAAGCCTTGTCCTTATGCAAAGACAAAAGTCCCACATGGAAACGTGCCTTGGGAAGAACCTGAAAGGAAAATAAAATCCTTAAAACCAAATGACAGCATGAAAACCAGCAGCTCCCATTAATGTTAACCAGAAATACAGATGCTGAACTAAACAGGCTGTTCCCTGGGAGGGTTTGAGGGTCATTTTGAGAGCAAAAGAAAGCCTTGAGCTTGCCTTTAGTGCTGAACAAACCCAGTACGTGACATCTGCAGAACTAATATAAAACTAAAGCAGGGAATTCCATCAAAGCTGCCTCCATTTAAACCTGAGTCCACGAGACAGGCAGTCTGGGAGAGCTCCTTCCAAGCAGTTTTCCCCCATTATAACACAACACATGGTATTGTACAGTAAAAAGCAAAGGATGAGAGAGTCAATTTGAACACACATGTCCAATGAAAACACCATTTCCCCCAGATGGAAACCCTACATTGAAGCAAACAGGTAAATTATGGTTAAGATAGAGAATGCAGTTGGGGAGGGAGAAAATCAGGTTAGATTAAAGGCATTTGCAAACACTGGGAGGGGATGTTTTTGTTGCAGAGCGATGCAACACGCTGAAGCCCCGGGTCCCCACTCCCCATGCGGGCTTTGCCTTCACCCCGGCCCGTTCCACCAGCCCAGTAACCCGCTATGAGGTCCGGAGCAGGTTTAATTCGAACCAGTGAAGAGGAGCAGCTCGCAGCTCGCTCCCCCAGGCTCTGCCCTCGGAGCTTTCCCCCGCGGCACGGGCTGTGCCCACGGCGGGGAGGGGACCGTGGGCTGCCCACCCTGCTGCGGCTGCAGAGCCTGGCACCTGAGACACGCTCATCCCAACCGCGCATCCCCTCGGATATAGCAAAGGACGCAGTGCCCTCTCCTGTCAGGAGCCTGTGTTTTCTGAATAGTCCCTCTCATCAGTCTATCCTTTTTTCTTTTTTAAAGTGATGTAAATTTTTTTACGGCTTGTTTTTATAAGAGGTTGGTCACAAACTGCCAGAGAGCTTTGAAAAAATGGTGGGTTTTTTCCTCTCCAGGCGTTTGGGCTCCTGCAGCTCCGGAGCAGCCCCAACGCAGCCCCAGCTGTGACATCTAGTGGGTGTGCAGCTGAGTACAGCTGGGCAGGAGAGAAAAAAGGGCATTTCCCCGTTCCCACTCACCCCTGCACTGGGGGAACAACCCCCCGTACATCTGACAGCGGCTCCCACCGGGAAAGGCTCCACACCCCCCAGCCAGCGCCAGCCCCGCAGGGCCATAACCCCGCCCTGGCTGGGAGGAGGGTGATACCACACTCAGCTCCAGCCTGAGAGAGCAAGAGAAGCTGAAAAAGGCTCCTGCCTCTCTGCTGGGGTCACAGGAAGGAGACTCCAACTCTGTTTTTCAGGCAGCTTCCAGCTGCCCAAAGGCAAGTGCCCTTGTTCTCTGTGATGCTGTCTGGCTGCAGATCTCTGTATTTATGCATTAAGTCACACTGACAGGCAATGTCCAGTATTCCTGGCAAGTCCCAAAGCTTGAAAAGCTCAGGTCCTTATGGAACTCAGCCATACCCACCTTTTCCTCCTCTACTGGAACATGGCAGCACCTCTGTGTAAGAACAGGAATTGCAAGAAGACAAACTAAGATTAAAAATGGAATCAGCTTTCCAATTCAAGGTATGAAAGTTTGCATTTTTATTGCAAAGGGAGAATGGTTTCAAATTGACAGACAGCAGGTAGATATTAGGAAGAAATTCTTCCCTGTGAGGGTGGGCAGGCCCTGGCACAGGTTGTCCAGAGAGGCTGTGGCTGCCCCATCCCTGGAAGTGTGCAAGGCTGGGCAGGTCTTGGAGCAACCTGGGATAGTGGAAGGTGTCCCTGCCTGTGACAAGGGTTGGAACAAGATGATCTTGAGGGTCCCTTCCAATCCCAACCATTCTATGACTCTCTAACTCTGTTTTTGTGTGAAGGAAGTTGTGGGATTTTAGCTAGACAGTGACCTCAAACGTGCACATTCCCAGGGCCAATCAACATCCCTTTTGGAACAGTCACACCTCATCTGTCTGTACAGCAAATGATACCCCACTAAAGGCACAGTGAAGGTCCTCTGGTCTCTATTCTAGAGCTCAGAGGCGATGCAGGGGAACAGGCAGCTGGCACAGGACCAGAACTGAAGGAGGCCAAGTCCCACAGCTCGCCTGGAGGAACTATTTCAAGCATGTTAAATTTTAACCACACATGGCAGCATCTCTGTGCTCCAGGGAGAGGTCATCACAGAGAATCACAAGCTCCATCCCAAGTCAGTCCAAAATAAGAAACAATTTTTCAAAACATCCAAGCTCTCTGCAAGATGAGAGTCTGGAACAGAGCTCTTCCTCTGCCTTGGGGCAAAAAAAAAAGAAAACCCAACACAGCTCTTTTCATCGCTGACCTTTACATTGTCAGGAAACTAATACATGCAATCTTCCCAGAGAAGCCATAGGGAAGGTGAAAGGAGAACATGGCATATGAATAAATGTAAATCCAGAGGAGTGTGGGGGAGGAAATCACCATTACATGGTGCTGTGCCTCACTGAGGCTGCAGTCAGGAGAGGAAGCACAGAGAAGATGAGATTCCAGCTGTGACACCCTGTTGGTGTGCACTGATGGACTTCAAGTCCCTAACCTGGAGCTTGGCAGCCACGCTGTAAAAGAGGCACAGGACTAAGGGCTGCTTTTTCCCAGGTCCCAGCCCCATATGCTGAAAACCTGCTGCCTCCAAAGGGTCTCCCCACATGAACCACTTGAACCAGTCCCAGCAATACATGGGCTTGGGGACCATGACCAGGGGTGAGATGCCTTAAGCACAGCTCTCCCAATTTCCTGTATCCCATTGACTTCCTTAATTCCACCCACATCACGTTGTTATAGCAGTGTCACTGCAAAGGGGACCAGACCCCTCCCAGTCCATCTGCCCTCTAACAGGGCCCCCTCGACTGTCCTGCTCCTCCACCCTGGCTTAGCAGGGACGACAGAGCAGCTCCCCACCAGCCTCCTGATGGCAGCAGTGCTTGGATTGCTCCCTCTCCAGGATGTGCCTGTGGAAATCAGGTTTGTGCAAGAGCAGCTGCTGGTCAGCACAGCTGTGCTCTCCTTTGGGGTGGGGAGAAAACAGATTAATCAATGAAACCGAATCTGATTCATGAGAAACTACAGCCATCTGCCAGCTTATTAATAGTCACAGGACTTCTGTAAAGCACTGGCATTAATACTCAGGGAAGATCTTTTCCTGGAGGAAAAATTTAGCTTGCAGAGACTGCAGCATTGGGTGGGGAGTGGGGGCTGATGGTGGAATTTAAACCAGTCTTTTATTTTACTTCTGCAAGATTAGTGTATTTCTCCCCACCTTCCTCCAGTACAGCATCTCCCCCCTCAGACAGATAAAGCCCTACTTACTTTGCTTTCACATTCTACTCACCCCAGGACTTCTTTAGATTCCCGAAACATTCACATGCCCGCTCATTTCTAAGGACTCTTCTGGCTGAGGGGGAAAAGTGTCCCAATAACCTCCCAGACCCAATTCCTGTAAGGAACACATCCCAGCTTTTTCTGGTGGGAAGAGGGAAACCTGAAAGAGGTTTTCACAGAGATGCCTTTAAGACACTCACAGAAACACAGCAGCACTTAAGTCAGCTCATTTTCACTTCTTATATCATGAGACTGAACAGGTGGGGGTTGCAGAGAGGAAACAACTTCCCAGATTATTTTAAACCACCTCCATTATTTTTGAGACATGCATTTAAACTGCAAGGGTTGCTCTTCCTTTAGTCGCAATCAAGTTATTTTTGTGCCGTGCTCGATTCTCTTGTGAGAACAGGCAGCTAAAATAAACACTGTATCTATTCACATCAAAGTCTTTCCAAGAGGAATTGAAATATCGCTGATGTGGCCTGTTTTTCCTTAACCTCCAGCTTCTTGTCCTTGGAGCATCGTGACCGGAGGAGTTGGGCTCCCTTGCTCCGAAGGCAACGCAGAGGATGCTCCAGGGATGAGCAGCACAACGAGCCATGTTACACCCATGCAGTTTTTCTCATGCCTGACCAGCTGGATGCAGCACAGCCAAAACACACATTACACTCTCTCCTAATGACTGTGAAGGGGAATGCAGGGAGCCTTGTCCTTGCCGCAAAGTGGGCCCTGCACAGGGCTGGGATGGTGCTGCAGAATTCACCTCTCAGCTGGAGAATGAAACCAGGAAAGGGTGGGCAGCTCTCAGATTGGCCCCCTGAGGATGTCAGACAAACTACAGTAAACAGAGCAGGGGTAGGAAAGCAGTAGTAGCTCCTGGAGGTGACAATAAACCAGCCATGGTGACAACAGGAGTGGGCAGCAGACGGGTGCAGCAGCTCAAGACCTCAGGCTGCTGAGCACAAAAAGCAAAACAGGAGCCTGAAATAAGATCCCAGCTCCAGCAAAATGGACCACTTCCAAGTATTTGAAAAGCACCAAACAGCTGTGGGGAGGGAGAAAACTCTCAGAACCTACAGCAAGGCAGAGCGAGAGACACACAAAGGTCTCCTCCAGAGCAGAAGAGGCCCCGAGGGGGTGCCAGTGCTGGAGGGCCCTGGTGGGGCAGGCTGGGCACCTCCACAGGCTCCTGCTGCTGAACCATGCTTGAGGAATATGCTCCTTCAAGATGCTTGACAAGACTTGCCCACCCAGAAGACTCCCAAGAAACCAATACCGCTGTAAGTCGCGTTTTGCAGGATCAGGAAAGGACAGGACACTTCCCAAGGGATGGCAGTGACAGCTGTGCTTCCTCGGGGGACTCGCCAGCAAACCCAACCTCCCCACAGCACCACCTGGCAGACCTGAGGATGCTGATGGCCAGGCAGAAGGCTGAGTATGAATCTAAAATTGCAAGGTAAAGGATTTTAAAAGCTCTGAGGCTTCAGGGAAGGCATCCCTTCCTACTAGTGCAACCACTCCAAGGGCAGGGTCTATGGATGCTGCTGCAGTCAATGCCCCCACTCACCGCTGGGAATGGCATCAGGATCCAGCATTACAGGATTAGGAAGGCAATTATTCAGAGGTATCTGAATTCTTTTCATGTGAAGCACTTGAGGAACTCCAGAGCACCTCTAAGATTTTTTGCAGGGCTGCACAGAGCTCTTGAAAAGCCTCTGGTCTATTGTGTATTTTCTCTTTTTGCCTTAAGCCAGTATCAAGCATTTCTCCAGGGAATAATATGCAGGCTGCTCAGCAGCATTAGCACTAAGTCATTATTCTTTACAAATTGCAAGCCATGAATTTTAACAACCCTGAGGAAAGTGTTCGTTAAGTATTTTCCCAATTTCTAATATTAGAAACTGAATAGAGATTTAGCCACAGCTTGTTATCAGAGCCAAAAGGCAGCAAGACACTTCCAGGCTCCACTTTCCAAACAGTGCTTCTTTGCTATTGTGTTGTTAAAAGGAATGAACATTTTACATATAATATTGTTAATTAGTTATAAGTTACAAGTATGTTGTGAATTGACATAAACCAGAAAATACCTCAACATGCAGCATTTCAACAGATGGCGAGTGGGTAATGTCGAATTACACTTTGCCTTGTATAAAGAAAAAATCCATTTAATCTTTAATTTCTTGAAGCATTCATCAATTTATTCTCAGTAAGGGAACTGCTCCTAGGATTTTAGTATTTTTTTCTTTTTTTTAAAAATACCTTTGCTGTATTCTGCTTCTATTTTCCCTTGCAGTTTAAAGGAACTGCAACATAAGCAGAAACTCTCAGCGTCTCCTAAAATATGTTGCATTGCAATTCACTGTTAAGACTACTGTAGTATTCCACTACAAAAACAAAACCCTAAAAAAACAACCAAGCCCCAGACAGTCTCCTTTGGCTATATGGTTATTTATATTTACTGTGCATTAGGGTAACTAAAAATTGCAGCCTCTAATATGTAACACCATAGATTGGAAAAGTATTGGGGGGCCCAATTTATGGAAACATATGTTTAGAAAGGCTAACTTTAAAAAAAGACTGGAGCTTTTCTAAGGAAGGGGGAAAATAATCTTGTAGTTTACACTCTCTGTGTTTCCAACAGCCTGGAGCAGCAGAACAGAGCCCTGCAGTTGGAGATTCAGGGGACGCACTGGAAACTGGGCCAGCAGCGTAAGCGGTACAGGCTGGTGGAGATGAGGATGAGAAATGCAGAGAGAGCAAAGGAAGATGCAGAGAGAAGAAACACAACACTCCAAAAAGAAATGGAGGAGTTCTTTGAAACCTTTGGGAAAATTAACAGGTGGAAATGAACAGGAGTGCGTCAGTTCAAAATGGAGCTGTAGGAGAGAGAAAGGGGGAGAGAAGACCCCAGGGTCAGAGGTGAAATAAGAAACCTAAGAGAAAAACCTGGGCTGTCAATTACACAGCAATGGGATCCCTGAATTCCAGGAGCTCGTCAATGCCAGGGATGCCTTCCCTCACCATTGGAAAAACCTTTCAGATACTCTGCAGTACCCCCTCCCAGCCAGCCTGTGCAGTGTGTTGGGGAAGCACTCTGGTATTTTTTGGGTTGCCCTGACTGACACCCTAAATGCCTGAGTGGTTTTAATCCAGGGATGTCACACTCGCTGGGGTGTTCCACCAGCCACCCGGTGGGTGCTATAGGCATTACGTGGGCTTTAAAAGAGTGCTGAGCGCTCACCTACCCCCCAAATCAGCTGTTTCATATAGAGACAAATACAGAGAAACAACGAGACACACACTGCACCTCCCGACAGCTCCCACCAGCACTCTGTGCCCGGGATCCAGAGCTCCTGTTCCTCTCACTGCAGGGATATTCATCCATGGAGAGGGGATCTCTTACAGAGCCATTTGCTTCCCTAGATTATAATTAGCTCCCTACAGCACTGCCATAAGAACATACTAGTCTTAAGACTGTTGCTGGTAGGGTTCCTCCCTCCTGAGCCACCTCTCTCTACACAAGAAATGTGTTAGTTATCTTGATACAGCATTAATGACACTTAAATATCAACAAAATAACCACTGTTCTTTTAACTCGCTGCAGAAGTTTCACATGAATAGCATCTGTTACTTAAACCTGTACCAAACCAAAGTTATCCTTTGTATGATAAAAACATGTGGTTCATTATTTGCTCTTCCAGCAAAATTAAATGTCAGAGTGGCCAACCTGAGAGCTCAGTGTCTCACTACAGCAGCTGATGGTGTGTAAGCAGAAACCACACAGACGTTCTTCTTCCCCAGAGAAGAGCAAGCAGCTTGTTTCAAGATCAAATATGAATGAACCAAAAAAACCAGTCTCAGCCCACAAGGCTCAGAGTGTGACAGCCCTGCTCTGTTCCAAGCCCCAGGCAGTGCTGCAGGCTCTTCGTTCCCAAGTGCCCCCTGGCCAACCCCCTCCAGGCACTCATGCAAGTGCATGGCTGAACAGCCCTGTTCCTTTGCCACCTTACCTTCACACCAAGCAAGCACAGATGAGCAGGTTTGCCACTGGAATTTCATGCACTTGAATTATTTATGTTTCTTTTTCCAAAGTTTTTGAGACTTCATTGCTATGAAAAAAAATCATCTTCTTAAGCGCCACTTTCCTCAAAATATACGTGCATCTTTTTTAATTACATCACTCTCCTCTTGCTTTTTTAAAACTGTCCTGCCAGCTTCAAGAACTAGCAGGAAACATAAAAAAATGCTATGGCAAAAGCAAGGAATGGTTTTGGGTAATGCTTTGTAAAGCACTTCCCTGCTCACACATCATCATCCTGCTTAATCCTTTTGTTGCTGTTGTTCTGTATTTAATGGATTAGATCTTGTTCTGTAGCTGAAGAAGCATCTGAAAAACATCCTATAGTCGAATATAGGGATGCTTTGGGATCTACTGCTTTATCCAGATGCTCTGTTGTGTTGCAAAGCCCTGTAGAGAAGAGGCAAAAATTCCAAGTTCTCCACACAAGAGCGAGCAATGCTGCTGTAAAACTTATTTCAGACTATGCCAGGGAGAGCTTTCCCAACCCCAAAGGCTGGCTGAGAGCCCCAGTCCTGGGTCTAGCAAGGCAGTTGTTAATCTTCCTTTAATATCAGAAACCCTCCATTAAAGGCCATTAGATCAAAGCAGCAGTTCAGTTTGACCTCCCCTCCCCTGGAGTTAGAGCAGAGAGGTCTGTGAGGTGCCTGGAAACCTCAGCACTGTCTTTGCAAAAATACTTACGTTGTCTTCAAAACAAGCACAATGGAACTATTTTTTTTCAAGCTTCTGCCATTTAAACAACAAAACCCAAAACCCCAACAAGTTTCAAAGCACACTTGGCAGTAAAACCAAGTGTTGTTCATGTGTCCAAATGTTCCAGTTCATGAAGAAAAAGCTGCTCCAACCAATCTCTTAAAGTTTTTCTTCATTCATTTTTCATGCCAGCACTTATTTTTTGGTTAACTGGAAGCTAAAGTGGTAACTGAAACTTCATGTTTTGAAAGAACTGATTTATACTTCTAACATACATCATTTTGTTTACAGAAAACATTCTACAACACAGGAAGAATCAAGAAAAACAAAACACTGCTACAGTAAATAACACAGACTGCTCAAATCTTTTGGGTATACATATTTATTTGTAATTTTACAGTGGCTTTAGTACTGTTTTACAATAAGATTTTTGGAAAGAAAAAAAAAACCAAAAGAAGCTGCAGAACAAGGTTTTAACTGGAACTACAGAACTAGTTATTGACAGTTTTCCTTACGAAATTCTACTTTCCTAAAGAGTATCAGTCCAAAAAACCAAGGAAGCATGATTGCTGTCCATAAAGAAGAAGAAAAAAAAAAAGCCTAAAAACTTTCTAGTCACCCTAAAAACAAAGTCCAGCATCAGACAGAAGAGCCACTGCATTGAGAGGAACATGTTCCTATTGCACAAGCATCGAGAATGAGATATGACAATCAAAGCCTAATTTCATAGGCTGAAGAGGCCACACATATCTATATAATTAGACTTCAAAGCACATTTTTCTTCCGAAATTAGATACCATACTGTAACTAATATTAAGGCCATAAAATCAGAACACTGTAACAAGGAATAGGGCTTGATGCTACTTTTTGTGACATTTGGTAAACACGAGGTGGGAAAGAGGAGCAAAGCAACAAAGGATTCCGTGGGGAGTTACACCTGAAGGCATTTCAAAAGAAATTCTCAAAGTACTAAGTTTTGGAGGGGGGTTATTTTGATTCAGTGGATGAAACTGGATTTCATAATAAATCACTCAATGAGCCTATTATACTCTTTAATAGCACGTGTTCTGGCATACACTAAAGAATATATTCTCTAGAATTAACATTTTAATTTGTACAAAAACAGTTAACAACTTCTACCGGTTATTCCCTCTTTAAAATAGATGAAGATTTGTATAATCTTTATAAATTATCTTAACAACCAGGTAAGGCTTCCCTGCACTGAGTTAACTGCACACAGGTATCTCTGGTTTGCTCTTAATTAGGCATCTTGATCACACAACTGCTAAAACCACCTGGGGAACCACTTCATGTGATTTAAAGAAAGGGATGGTTTGGTATTGCTGTCTGTTCTAATTGTGTTCATTTTATTAGTGTATAAAACACCTGAAAGCAACAGCTCCAAAGAAGCAGTAGCTACCATAAAAGATTAAACATTTTACTTTAGGAAAATCTGGGAATTTGATGAAGCTGAAAACGCACATTAGTCATTTTATAAAGTTTGGCTTGCCACTGGTTAAGAAAATATAGGTATCAAAAACAGACAAATACACTGCTAACCATCTGTTACATTTTCTTTTAAAAAATTAGCACCAATTTAAGCATCTGAATTCATAGAAAAGCTCGTGACACACTTGGGTTTCGAAAAAAGTTTTTCCCCATTAGAAAACAAGACAACAGCAAATGCTCACGGGTACTGAGGAGCTCTGTGATCAGTAACAAACATCAAATGCTCTTCGTGCCTGATTCCTTTCTCCTCTGCTTCTGTAATCCCAAGGAGCTATGGAGAGCTGAGCGACAACAAACCCCCAGGTACTTGCTCAAGGACCCCCCAGAAAGTATCAGGGCTTTGGTCGAGTATTTCAGAGCAGGGACTGTGTCCTCCTGTGCTGCTCACAGAGCACCTGCTGCAGTGGAGTCCCACAAAGCAGGTGTCCTGGCCTTACCACAGCATAGACAACTACCTTATGATGCATAGCCAAAAGTTAAGAAAAAGGGGGTTTTGTTTAAAAAGAGAATCCTAGTGCTCACAGCTGGCTGACCTTGTGATACGAACAGGCATTGCTGTGTCTTTATGTCTTTATCTAATAGACGGCCAGGTAGTCACCCTGTTACAGGATATTTCTCAAATGATCTCATGTGATTATTTCTCAAATGATCTCCATGTGTTAAATTTCAGCCCATAAAAAGCTTTTTAGTTCCAAATCTCTGAAAACAGGTTTAAAGAAACATGCTGATCAAACCTATCAGAACAGCAATGACTGCAACCAAAATTTAAACACATTAAACATGTTATGTCATTCCTTTTTACACCATATCCTGGTTGTGTGTAGAAGAATCCTAAAGTGCTTCAAACCCAGCAATTAATAAAGTGGATTTCTTTTGTGCAAAATTGCAAGCACCTTCTCAAAAAATAAGCAGCAGCATCAAGGAATAAACTTAAAACAGTTAAATGTATTTTCTCTACTGTGTTTTGAATTCTTGGACCAAAATGATTTGCCATGTTTTCAGCAATGAATTGCAGAAGAGTGCATTTTATTAGTTTAATTTGATACTGGACTTGTTATACATATACTGTTTGAAATAGCGGACCCAGGTAAATTTGTACCCACAGAGCAACATGTGGGACTGAAATCCAACAACTGAAATTTTAGCTACAAAAATAGTCATTTTATAGAACACAAACAGAAACAATGGTTATCCTCTCCACTTTCCTCCAAAACTAAGATGAGAAAAGATGGCTTACTTAAAACATTAGTTTAGCTCCAGACATTTTAAGCATGCAGAGCGGGCGAAAAACAAACCCCATTTGATAAGTTGGGTAACAAGCTTTGAGAACGTCACTACCACTCATGTAATAGACCAACTAAAAAATGTAAAATAATGAGACAGAATAGCCTTTTTCTGTCATATTTCAACAAGTTAAAAAAATAGTCCAAAAAAATAATCAAAGACACTCTGGAAAAGCAAAGAAGATTCATCCATAGAAACCCAAGTCCAAATTCTGCATCTGGGTGCAGGTGTCCCTGGATCAAAACCGGTTTTGAGCAGGAATTACACAGTGCACATCCCAGGAAAGAATTTGGTTCCCAGTATATGGCATCACTAGGTTTAGCATCAAGCCCTGATAGAATCCACATGACATATGTAGAATATACAGACAAAGGCTGGTCAGCATTTACCCCCCCCACACTGTATGGCTGCACGACTGAACCCCCAGCACTCCCCAACAGCATCAGGATCATGAAGATTTGTCTGCACTTCAACCTCTGACCTCCCCACACCCAGCTGGAGGGTGGCCCTTCTGACAACACAAGGGTCACCCACCCAGCTCTTGGAGACTCCCTATGTCAGCTGTAATTAAATGTCTAAATCCTACTTCATTCATAAAATTATAATTTTAATGAAACCGACTTAGCATTTAAGGTCCTTCCTTTAAGAAAGAAAAATTAAACATATGGAATCACTTTTTTTCTATTAATTAATTTTGAATAGACATTTATGCTCTGTTAGGATGTAAAATAAGTCAAAAGCCCTCTGGTTCCTAACAGTTTGGGAAACTCACCAGCCAACCAGTTAATTTCTAGCTAAGGTCAGTTTTTCATTATTTTGACAAGAAAATACAAACCCTTACTGGAAACATTACAAAACTTCAAAAGCTGTTTGCAAACAGTACTTTCCAGCCCTTAGACTAGTTTAGTTTGTATGATCCATGCAGACAAAGCCTTAATTTTGACATTCATTTCTTGTCTTTTTCAATAAAAACCTATACTTCTCATATCACAGTACTTCCTCAAAGCACTTACAGGCTGCTTACCCAGATTGTAGAACACCCAGCTTCCCTTTCTAAGGTTTTTTTTGAGGAAAAATGATATGAGCACAGACGAAATGAACTGTTTAAAACATACTCCATTTCTGCAATGCCATTCAGCTACTCAGTGTTCATATATTTAACAGGTTTCTGGTAAAAAATCTCATTGATAGCCATAGATCCCTCTCTTTTTCAGGTGAGCAGTTAAGATTACAGATTGTACCTATGTTGACCACCTCTTATTTTAGTCATATTTCATAAATGGTATACTGCAGTAGTGTTAACACTATACAAAGTCTCTCAAAGGAAAGTAACGTTCATGTTTACAAAACTGAGCAGTTTTCTTAATATATATGTACACACACACACATATTCTTCATCTTTAAATACATATAAATATTTATAAATGCCAAAGTGCAAAAAAAATGGTCAATTGCATCACTTTACATACATGACTGTAGTATTAGGAATACAGGTGACTATATTGCACACCGAACTCTCTAAGTGTTTAACCCGCTGTCAAGTTGCGTTGCGTTTTGCTTTCCACCAGTGAGGATTCTCATGGCACTGACAACCATTCCACAGCCATGGCACTGCATCTCCTCTGCAGGCAGGAGCACAGAGAGGTGCACAGGAGCTGCGGGCAGGGCACTCAGAGCCTACACATGCACGCTGAACAGCCTGGGCACTGCAGCACCCACCTGCTCTGCATGGCTTTGGGCCAGGGTCATCTGCACACGCGGCCTCTGGAGACCAGTGTGCATTTGCAATTTGGTTCTGATTAAACTGGAATCAAATTCCACAATATCCACAGACACTTCATGCATGCTCCACAGGCATTCCGTAAAATTCTAAAGCTTCAATGTATGCCATAGCAAGAAGACATTAAAAAAAAATAAGGTATGAGACAGTTTTTCCTACAACAAGATTTACAAATAAACTCAGTTAATCTCAGGGTTGGGGTTTTTTTTGTTCCAAGTGGACATATGCAAGCTAACAGTATGTACTAGGAGAAGGTCAGGCATCAGTTCAAATCATGGAGATAGGACAGCTGTGTTAAGAACATTAAAAGACAATTTGAATCACAGAATAATTTAGGTTGGAAGAGACCTGGAGATCATCTGCTCCAACACTCCATTGCTCTGAGCAGCCCAAGTCCAATAGGAAAAATTCAACTCTGTGAATATCCAAATACATGGGAGAAAAGAAATAAATCTTTGTTAGGTCTTCTAAAGCTGTAACTAAAATTAATTCAGCACAGTGTAGCTTCAGTTGAAAAATTTATAGGCCTTGAAAAATAAAATCCAGGAGATGACTTCAACAGCTAATCACTCATGTTCATTGTGAACAGGTGTCTTCAGTTATTTTAACTTACACAAATAACAGGGACTAAATAAAAAATGCAAAAGAACACAACTTGTACTCTTCTGCTATATGGTAAATAGGCATTTTTAAATGTTTTTCCAGTGACAAAAATGCACCAAAAATATTTCACATGTACTGTCAGTATCCAAAGATAAAATTAAGTTATCCATAGGTTTAAAACTAAACAATAAGAAAAAACCCAAGCCCCAATATCCTGCAATTCGATTAAGTAGATTTTTAAAAATCAGATTCCAGATGACTACTCTGAAGTTAACATCAACTACTTCGTTGATTTTTATTTCTTTTAACCTTCTGGGACCTTAATCTTTTTGCTACAGCAACTATTAAAAAGGGTACAATTTGAATATAAAAGCAGCGTTTGCATAAGGAGAAAGTGCTACTTTTCTAATCATAAGGTCAGAAACAATGGATAATTTTACAAGAGAAATATGTCAGTAATGCAGTGGCTGTCTGGGCCAGAACATTTTAAAAGTTCTATTTATATATTCAAGTCAAGAGTATGTGGATCAACAGCTAAGTATAGTGCCTTTAAGAAAGTGGTGTTTTACCTCATCTTGTCCATCTCTATTACTCTTACAGCTCTACAGTTTAGTCACACACATGCACACACGAGACCCTTTGGGGAAATGCCACACCTGTGCACTCCAAAGTGAACGGGCACAAACTCACAGGTGTGTCACCAAGCAATCAAAGTCCTACTCTACTGCAAACACATTTACTAATTCCACAGATTGTGCAAGGTAACAGGCAATGTTTTGTACTATCTGATCCTGAAAACTGTATTGATAAGTCTGAATTGAAACAGCAAATAACCTCCTCCTCTTCTCTGACACTGTATTTAGAAAATATGTATTAAATATGATTTCCTCCCCTGGTACAAAGAGAGAGGTTTTCCTAAGGCGAGAAGAGAGCTGAGCTCTCTTAACTAAATACCTAATTTACAAGAGACTCAAAACTATGGTATTTCTATTTATTTTCATTACGTGATAGAGTGGACCCATTAAAAAAATGGAAAATATTTATGCAGCTTTTTCCGGCTGCAAGTCTCTCCAATTCATCTCTCCTTTTATCAGAGTTTGCAGTGAATGAAGAGCATCACAGATATCATTTCCTTCTCTGTTTATGTTTGTTAAAGGACCAGTATCACAAGCTGGAAAATACAGAACATTTTAGCACTCTTTCCTCTTCTAACCAGGCACTGCTTCACAGAAAAGTCACTCATCCTTCCTCCAGATTTATTTAAGCCACTCTATCTTCCATCCACATGAAAAAAACTGAAAAAGTTATGAGACACATACTCATAGGTGAAATACAAAGCAAAGGCTATATTCTTTAAACTTCACATTTATCTCTTCAACAAGAAGACAGAGCTGTTGGAGAGTGAAGATAGAAAGGGCTCAATAAAAAAAAAGTGCTATGTGGAAGAATAAGTGCCCTTTAAAGATAGTACTGAGAGCGTTCAACGTGTGACCTCACGCTTACACACAACACTCCAGTTAGTAAAGCAAACTGCCACAGTCACACATTGAAACAAACTTCATAGAGATTATACATTCAAAAACCTATTAATGAGCAATACTGTACTAAAATGTAAACAACCACTGTGTCACAGAAGCCTGCCAGTGGGGACTGAAGACTGATAACCCACTGAAGAGGAGTTATTGGCTAAAAGCCTATTGTAACTGCTCACCTGAAATAGGCTGAAACAACGAAAAGCCTATAGTAGTGTCTAAATTCAACTTTTTTGTTCTTTAGACATTGATTTGCTTTCATTCTACAACATTAAGCAGGCAATTTCATAACAACTGAGTAAAAAAAAACAGGCATTACTTTAGCAGAACATGCAGAACATGGAGTTTTTCTACTTGGTTCCATTAACTCACAAGCAATTCAGGCCCAATGGAAACAAGAGCTTTTTTCCAAAGTCAAGTCTGCAGTCACGGCTGATCATCGGCATCCTTCGAGGGGTCCTGTCAAGGCATCGAGGCTGCTGTCTGTGTCTGAGGCCAATGTTTGCTCTGTTGACATGGATGAAATGTCATTGATAGATGATGACTGGGAAGGACTGGTGTTGCTATTCACTGCTGCATCTGTGCTAAGAAAACCAAACAGAATAAAATCTGAGGGAAGACAATACTGCAGACACAAATAACCACACTCCTGGGCTCCGAGCAGCACTTTCCCCACAGAAATCCTTAGAAAACTGAGAGATCAATAAACAGGGGCAAAACAAGGACTAAGGTCCCTAGCACTCAAAAGCTGAGGTGACCTTTAAGAGATTTTTATCTTTCTCCCCCTCTGTGGAGGAAGAGGAGAAAAAACTAACAATGTATATAGTGTGAATAGTGACCTGAGTGTCAAGAAATCTAATAGTTACAGTTATTAAAGACAGTACAATATTCTGGTTACTGAGCTATGAGAACAGCAGAAAACATCAAGGATTCGATCATGGGCATCAACATTTTGCACTGTGAAATGTTCTAAAGGAGCCCTAATGCTGTTTAGCCCTGCATGAAAGGGGTTCCTGCAGAACCAGCACAAAAGTTACCTCCGCACCAGGTGATATAACATGGCACCCACTATTTCATTTGAGGACTGAGCCCTCTGGGGAGAAGGCAGCTCAGGGAGCAGGACACACAGAACTTCTGAAGTTTTCCTACAAGTTCATAACAATGAAAAACTAGAGCACATAGATCTCCAAAGGCAAATCAGTCCTAAACAACTAAATTTTGCCTACCTGGATTATTAAGCAGGATTTCTTCATTCACCAGTGCCACAGAGCAGCACTGGGTGTGAGTGTTACAGGAGAACTACTGAAACAATGACTAACCTGAAGGCTGATCTTTTACCACACCATTCTTGCTCCTTTCTTCCCAATCCATAACTTCTTTGTATATTAATTCTGATGAGAAAAGGGTGGGAGGAAAGAGAGAAGTGACAGAAGTGACACTGTAAGAACACATAGGATTTGTGGACAATTCACATATGTATCAAAGTACAAGAAAACAGTCAAGGATCAATCTGAAAGTGCAACTGGAGAGATATTTATTTGCACTCTTTTTTTTTAAAGGCCTACAGCAATTATAAGAGAATTCTACAGATGTTCTCAGGCATCGCAGAGGGACATTAGGACTGTACCAAAATCAACATATTATAGAGTAGCTGCATTTTTAAAAGTAACAAACATCCCACCCCAAAACTTTATGTATACCTACAGTGCACTAATATTAACTGTTAAAAAAAAATAATCAGATTTGGATTTAAAAATCGGATTTTATGTAAAACCCTCATGGACATTTTACTTTGATAACAAAGCCATACACAAACATCTCCATGGATGTATTGAGGAAAGTCTGGAGGTTTTGAAGTGGGTTAAACAGCTAAAATATTGCATTAAACCACTCATTTACTAATCAAGCACAACTTGGAATACAGGCACCTGAACAACAACGACAAAAATCTGAACTGTAACTTGAATCACAGGAGCTCTACGTACCCAGAGTCTTAATGTAACTAAGAGTAACAGTATTTAAATAGATTAAGACCTCTTTAATTCTGAGTAACAACCTTTACAAATGGATTCAATTAGATTTAGCTGATCCATTTAAATTTCCACCTTGCAGTAATCAACGATAATTTGAAGTGTACCTACCTGTGCAGGCCCTACAGATAATATGTGTCTATATAAGCCAGAATCAATACCTGAAATCCATAAAGCTGTTTTACAAAAGCAAGCAGCTTTCAAAGTAGTCAGCCAGGATGTCTGTAATCCTTAGTCTTGTGATGGCAGACGTTTAAAATTTGAACTGCCTCCCCATTTAATGTTTTTGACTAAAACTGTAGGGTGGAATTGATTTCAATACCACAATGCTGTTTATTCTTTTCTTTAAGTCAACAGTTTAATCTATTTGGTCAATAAATAAGCAAGGAGAGGAAAAAAATCTTACACCAAAGAACTGTTTTCTATTTAAGACTTCAAGAGCAAATGAACTAGTAAATACTGACACAAAATATGGTTTAAACTATGCACACTGAGTAGAGGCATGTTTCCTTTTCAGAGAATTCTCTGTCAAGGAAAAAACTATATAGATTACAAACACTTAAGAGTAACAAAAAGGGAAGGGAAAAAAAAGAAAATGCAGCTTTTTGTTGAACAGACTTAAAAATGTTGCATGTATATATGAACATATACACACCTATATATGTATTCACACCACACAGAACATGTTTCCACCATTGATTTCTCTTCCTGGTGCCACAGGCAGTACTGCTTATTTGGAATAGTGGATTCCACTCAGTTACACAATCCAGACGTGTACTGTGAGCCACATTATTACACAGGACATTACAATAAATGTGATTTGATATGCTCACTTCTTACCTTTCCATTCTTCAATTGCATGTTCTCTTTCTTCCAATTGTGCATCATAGATTTGAGGTGGAGGCTACAAAGAAAGGAAAAGTCTATATTGTGTCTAGTACATCAGGTTAAAACAGCCAATCATAACTAAAACATCTAAAAAGGACAACTTTTTCAGCATACTGTTACCTTCATTGTTGGCACTGTATTTCCTATACCTCAATGACACACTCATTTTACAACTACAGAATTTACTTTTAAGTCCTGACTCCCCTTGAAAGGCTGTTTAAAAGCATCAACTAAAATTAAACTCATTGTTAAGGTTTTATGGGGCCCTTAGAGCAAGTCCCTGTTTCAAAAAGCCCTGAATTGCCCCCAAACAGGCATCTCTTTCTGTAAAGTAAAGGTAACTACCAATAAGCACTTCAAAATTCTATTAACTCCCAACCAGCTGCTGTTCTTCAGGTGGTTCTGCCCCTAAGTTGATCTCAAGGCTTTATCTGTGACTTCTGTGAGCCAATGAATGAGTTCAAAGCATGCTCCTGACTTAAAGATACTTTTTAGAGTTATTAAACTTATATCTTAAAAATCTATTTTAATTGCAAACTTACAGCTTCTGCTTCAGCTGGATCATACCAGACAGTAATATAAGGATGACGTAAGGCTTCATCTACAGAAATTCTCTTGTCTGGATCTACTACAAGCATTTTTGACAATAAATCTCTAGCTTGGCTGGCTAGAAAATAAAGGTGAAGAGAACACACATGTAAAAGAGCTGCAGAGTTTAACTTCTGACACAAGAAATGAATACTGGGAACACAGGACATGCACAGTAACAGATTTCACTTCTGGTCTAGAGAATATAACAAAGTAATTTTTTTTTTTTTTCATTTTCTCAGTAATTATCTAAAATCAAAGTATAGTCAAAAGGAGCTATATTCACACATCAACTAGAGAAAGATAATTAGCAAAAACCTCCATAACAAGTATTACTTTCAGAGAACATTCAGTGACAGACATTATTCAGTGGATTAAAATTAAGAGAATTAAACAGAATCCTGGGGATGGGAAAATAAACCTGTATTTAGTAGATACTACTATGATTTCAGACCTTGTCATAAATGAAAGAAACAGAAGGCATGCAGCTTCTAATGTTGACACCTATTGCAACCAACATTTTATATCAGGTTTTTAAATTAAGTGTACTGCAGACATCGTAAATTAACATCATTAAATAAAGGAGAGAAAAAAATTCGCCTTACTTTTTAACTTGTCACGATCAGATTCTGATGGAAATATCCAGTCTGGGAAGAGCTCTTCAAATTTAATACCAGGATATTTTGGCCTGTTTTCTACATAATTCCTCACCGTCGGCTGCAATTTCTTCATGAAGTCTGCTGATGGTGTTCCTAATTGTTCAATAACTTTATTCCATTGATCAATATCTGCACCAGATCTTTAGGAAAATGAGCTGAAGAATTTGAAGTCCACACTACACAAAAATACCCCTTATAAAATCTGAAAAGTTAGTGAAAACTTGAAAAAAGGACACAAATATGAACTTCATTCTAGTACCCTCAGCTGCCATGCAAAAAGCTGCACTGACACAAAAATAAGATTCAGATTTTGTAATCTGAAGGACAGGCTGGAAGTGCTGCACAATGCATTAGGCTTAAGTGTCTCTTCCTAATTATTATTTATTGCTTAGTATTGAAAGCAACACTTTTCTGGAGTCCAAAAGCAGCTTTATTTGGCAACTGTATCCACAGCAAAATAACTGTAAGGACAGAAAAGAAAGGCTGCTGTGGAATCTTCTGAAGTGCCACATAACACCATGAACATCGAAGATTTTTAAAGGCAGAGAAAAACACACAAAACCCCCTAAAGCACAAATACATCCCATCCAAAGCAAGGAATTTTGTGCCTGTATCCTAAGGAAATTAAGCTTTGGTTGTAGCATTTGTCAGAGCTGGGGGGGGTGGTGGTGGTGCTGATTGGATGGCTGGGTCATTTTGTTGGGGTTTTTTTTGATTGGTTGGGGTTTTTTTGTTTGTGGGGGGTTTTTTTCAACTTCAGGAAAGGTTCAGAGGACTTCTTAGCAGCAAATCCAGATTCCTATAGGGTTTTAGCAGGTTCCTTTTTTTTTTTTTAAAGTGTATCAACCACGGTAATACTCAAAGATTACTCTGTTCTTATATTCAAAATTTAAGTATCTCATAGAAAGAGAAATTGTGCCTCATGTTTCTTCAGGACAGTCCCTTCCCCTCTTTCAAGTGAAGGCACTTTTCCCAGACACGGGGACACTGGTTACCATGAGCCTGCTCTGAACCAGCCTAGCTGGGGTAACAAAGCTCATTTATCACACCAAAAGGCACTGCATTAATATTCCTGATATTTAAGTCTACTCAGATTCAGACTTTATAGTTTTCCCTGGTAAAATGAATGTGCAATTCCAGCAGAGCCTGTCCATCACAGCTAAATTCATAATCTAGCACTTCAGCCTATCCATGCCCATAGACAGACTGTGCAACAAAACAACAAATATGCTGGACTTTGAATTAAGATGTATTTAAAAAACACTGAGGTGCTTTTATCTCAGTATGCCAAGAATACAACTAGAAATATATATATATAGTCACTGCTTCATGCTAAGACTTTGGACTTCTGATACAAAGATTGAAAATTTTATTTGCTTATTGAATGCATTCCAATGGAAAGGCAGTTACTAAAATCAAAATTAAGAAGCGAATATTGTTATCTCTCATGCTAAAACAAGGCACAGACAAAGAGGAAATGGACATACATCAGGAAATTTTGTTTCTTGCTGAGAAACTGATTTCTGTGAGATCTCCACCAATCTACATTCAAGAAGATGCTTTGCCTTGGAGTAACAACAGCCTGGTTAGTCAGGTAATCAAATTAGAGTCCTGTCTATCTCACTTAAGAGGCAAAACTGGCAAAAAACAATGTCTCAGGTGGACTGTTTCGCAGATGGGGAAAGTTGAAAAAAAAAAATCCCAATATAGGATGGACTTGCAATAAGACAAACCTCGTGTGAGAAAGCCAAGAGGGATTTCAGTGTGATGCAGGCAGAGGAAGCTCCGTGAATAACCTTGCAGCCTGCAGCCAAACTACCCTTCCCATTCTAGTGACTTCAGGGTCAAAAGTAACCAGCAGTTTAGGCCGTGCCAAGTCTATTTGCCTACTTTTAGGGACTCTGGAGGAAGAGAAGTTGAAAACAGAGCCCTTACTACAATCCCAGTAAAGCACGAATTTTCCCAAGAAAGCATGAATACCCTCATGCTTTTTTCATCAGTCAGGTAATTAGTTTCCTTCACCATGTGGGCAGGAAGAGCATTAAAAACACTCTAGTGCTGCCACGTTTTTCCATTATTTCACCTTAGGTATCCATGTTGCCTGTTTTTCTACATGTCTCATTTCCAGTGACTCTGGCCTCCTGTCAGGAGCAGGTTCTGTGCATCCATCACCCTGGCAACACAGAGCATTTCATTCCACCCAGAGCACTGCTGCAAGTCTCCCAGAAATCCCCATCCACCAGCTGGGAAAATACAAATTACCAGGTTTTCCTGCAGACAGTCAAGGGCACAGCACTGGACAATATGCTGAATTTGGCTTCCTCTTCTAAATCCCCAAATACTAACACATTGTAAAATTTAACTTAAACAAAATCCCCAAAAGCCTCAGCAACACAAACATTTGTCAGTATTTCACCTTAAAGAAAACTGAAACTCTTACAAGAAGCAAAAATCCCTGTAAGCACAGCTGTGCACTTCCGTAACAGGGGGAGAGATCCCTTGAAACATAGACTGGTGAATCTTCAGTGACCACAAGAGAATCACAAATGGTAACTTGCATATTCAACAAGTACGGACAAAATTTCCTTCACTTATTCATGAATAAATCCAAACAGCTCATGCTAACAACATGCAGGTGAAAGACACAAAACATACATGAAGAATTGTGTTAGGTTGGTCTGAAGGCTTCAAAAGGTAAAATAATAAGTAGAGAAAGGAAGAAAGGTAGAAAAAAAAAGGACTTATTTAACAATTAATCTTTTGTACTACTAAATAATGCATGATCAACTGCTGAAGATTAGTGTCATGAAATTTAGCATTAAAATTGGAAGCCCTCCTCTATAAGATAGGTAGGTACTTTTAGTGGTGGACTTAAGTGCTTCTTTCTGATGAACAAAAATATTACAGTTGCTTCAAAACCTTGCAGCACAAGGAGCTACATATGATCCACAGCCACAACTGTGCTTTGATTACATTGGCTGGATTCTATTTATCGACTGATCAATTTTGAATGTTTGCTCCTACAACACAGCACTACTTTATGAGAGATTGATTTTCCTTCAATTTTTATCACTGGAACTTGATAATGAGTCAAATGTTTTAAATTTTGTTTCTAGGGAAATATATTAAAATATAACCAAAATCTTCACATCTTTATTAAATGACCACTTCTGTTCACTTAACACAGTGTAAAAGCTGGTTTGTGATCCAGTGATGCATAATTGAGATTTCCAATCTCTGAGGCCTATAATATATATATATACATGAAGGTTTTGTTTGTTTTTAATACAGTAAAATTTCCTACAATTACTACTGTACAAGAAAGCAGAATTTTATCAAGACAGGCTGCCCAGAGGAGCTGTGGCTGTCCCAGCCCTGGGAGCGTCCAAGGCCAGGTTGGATGGGGCTTGGAGCAACCTGGGAGAGTGGAAGGTGCCCCTGCCCATGGCAGGGGGTTGGTCCCTTCCAACCCAAATCATTCTGTGACTATGATTCTAAGAAATCTTGGTCAAAAATACTGGAGGGAGAAATGGAAGAATAACAATCTTGTAGAAAAAGTAAGCCTCAAATCAAATTTCACAGAATGAGAAAAAAAAACTAAAAACAAACCTCTAGAAAGAAAGTTTTTCTTTTTATATTAATAAAAAAAGATCTCATGCAGTGTGCTTGCTATTGGGACATCTTTGCCCAGCAAGTAGTAATAAGCAAGAAAAAAATCTGATTGAAACTCAAAAAATTGTGCAATAAACAAAATTAGTCTACTATTCAAACAAATAGTAAGCAAAATCCATGCAGAGTAAAATGAGACTTTGTAGGCTTCTGTTTGAAACACTTATCTACAAAGAACAAGAGCAAAAAAAGCACTAAGTATATTTTTTGTTTTTTAAATCTCACAGTATCCTTTCTTAAACTACAACAGCTGAAGCTCTTAATATATAATCATTCTATGGATTCAACCACTGCAAATTACGTTATAGTCTACTAAGAAAATACATGGAAAGCTCAACAATTTGGTCAATGACACTAATTTCAAATAGTACAGTGGATCTATTACAACATGTTATTGAAAATATTGTTTCTGCTTTTATACTTATACAGCTCAAAATAATTGTGTTTCTCTTGGAAGTGGGATGGGATTCAGGGATGACTAGGGAAGGATACGATCAGTGCCTTGGAATATCACACAACCTTTCACCAATTCTCCCATGATGCACCCAACTGACCAGATATCAACTGAAAACAAAAGTGAAATGATCAAATTATGAAGTATCATGAACAAAAGTGAGGAAAACAAACAAAACCATCTAAGCATCTACAATAAAACACAACAATGTGGAAAACCAAACTGCTCACATGAATTTTCAATCATATCAACACCAACTGACTGTTCCTAAATTTTGTTATGAGCATTTTGTAACATATCATCAGTGTTTACACTTGTGAAACCACTGTGAAGAAGGATACAATCTCTTCCTGGGAACAGCACTTTATGGAGGACCATTTCTGCCATAATGCACCCAACAGACCAGATATCCACTAGCATGTGTTAGGTGCAACAAGGACAAAAGATTAAAGAGATGTTTTTAAAGTACCACAATTATTTATTTGTAAGCTCACACTGTATTCCTACAGTCCTGCAGGTAAGTTATTTTTTGTCCCAACCAGAACAGTCTCTACTAAAGGTTTGATCCACATCAGCCCTTCCTGTATGTGCATTAAAATGTTTTTTTCATTATCAAGGGTCTAACAAAGGTCCCTTGTTTTACACAGACAAAATTACATGTATACAAACCCCATGGTACCCCAAAGCCCTTGTGAGAAAGCAAAAAGATCTATTAACATACAAGTCCAGTGCTAATAAAAATCAGCAGGTAAAACCTCCAATAATGCAGGACAATTTCCCTGCCAGTAATTTTGTTGGCTGAATGTTCAATATATTATAGCTGTGTTGATCTTAGTAATACAACACACAGCCCCTTTGAGTGCTATGCAGATTTAAGAGAGTATAAGACATGGTTTATGAAGGGATCTGCAGCACATTTTAATAATCAGAGAGGCAAAAGGGGACACACTGTCAAAGGAAGATGCTTCAGAAGAAAATCATATTGATTAAAGGGTTCATTATTTATATACTGATGGTTTTTAGTTTTGGGGTTTTTTTAATATCAGCCAGAATCAAGTGTTTCAACAGTTTTTTGGAGAATAAAAAATGGCAAAAAGATAGGTGAACATGTGAAAAGGTATAACAATAGCAGGGGAGAGGGAGCAGCACGTTAAATGGAGAGAGGCACAGAGAACAGGAAACTATTATATTCCCCAAAATTATTACACTGTAAACTTTTGTTACTTCCAATACCATGACTAGAATACTTTAACAAGGGACATGAAAGGGGGAACCAGCCCTCCCTCCTCATGTTCCAAGAGAGACACACTTTAGACAGAAGATTTAAAGCATTCCTCCAGCGACTTACCATTCTCCTTATATCCCATTCCAAGGATAACCTCTGGTGCTCTGTAATACCGTGTTACTACATATGGAGTCATCATAAAGTTAGTACATGCTGTCCTTGCCAGTCCAAAATCAAGGATTTTTAGCGTACAATCTGATTTTACTACTATGTTGCTGGGTTTCAAATCCTAGCAAGAAATTACTCCAGTTAAGGAAGGATTAACATACAGAATAATATATACACACACCACTCCCCTCCACAGTCAATATAAGCCAAAATGTCACTTTACTAACAACTGCATTTTCCTGCTCTGGTGTATCTGCTTATTTATACAACCCCTTCCCTTCCTCTTTGTTTCATAACAACTGTGCTCACAAAGAGTATTGTCAATGATCTACTACTACCTACTCTGTGGATGATACCAGCTGAGTGGAGATGCTTGATACCACAGAGCATTTGGTAAAGCAGGTAAGACATTCTTTCATGATCCAGTTCCATATGGATAACCTGGCACAAATTTGCATCCATCAGCTCCATAACCAAATATCTAAAGCATAAAAAAAGAGAAAGCAGTAAGGAAACTCAAGTCTTACTTTTTATATGAAGTTTAAGCTTAGCATAAGAAATGTTTAATAAAAGTCTATGCTAACATAAATGTCAAAAAGATAATGATAAAAAACTCATTCATGATCAGTTACAAAATTAAATTATCCATGCAAATAGTATATTAAAAATTAATTCAAGTGTTGAATAGTCCATCACAAGATAGTAAAATTCCACTGACTTTATAAACAGTAATACAGAGAATAATTATGCAGCATGAAAAGCTAAGATTGACTGAAGTTGAGGCAGGGACTGCAGACATTGCAATGTAAACGCCCCCTTTCACAGTATTTTAATCTAAAAAATTAATAAGAACATTAAGATAAGCCCAGTAAAAACTAAGAATCATAGAATAATTTTCCAGTTACAGGATCATCTGCTGA
>JAWWEU010000029.1:10742523-10799054 GCA_035583155.1 Acropternis orthonyx
CTTCAGACACACACCCCCCCCCCCATTTACCCAGGAAGGCCATTCACAAGCCATAACACCACATTCACTGGAATCTACAGGAATATCCCACCAATCAAATGGCCATGAATCCTTTCTAGACCAACTGACATTGAATAAAAAAGAAATATATTTAATTCTTAATTGAGGCCAAAAGTACTGTTGTGCTGATGTGACTGGCATAGTGAAAAAATGCTCTCAGGTTATCCAGACCAAGTTATTATCCTGAGGTGATCCATGTAGCTAAAGGACCATACAAACAAACCAGACGCACATGCAAGCAAAAAACTACGGCAGACAGATGAATAAAAGGCAAATATTCTTTTTATTATTTCCCACTTCGGCTTTTAGATACCCTTGATTTTCAAAGTATGAAGTCTGTAGGATACTGGAAATACATTTCCAGTGCTTAGGTCAGAGAAAATTAAAACAAAATTCTAGTACTTACACATCCTGAAATTCTTCTAGTGACTTCTGTGGTGTAAATACATTTAATAAACTAATTATCTATAAAATAAAAACAAACATTAGAAGAAATGTCTGCTTTAATTCACATAAAACTCCACTATTGCAGAAGTTACTATTCAAAATCAAGTGCACACTGTTACTATATACAATTTGAATGCTACTTGGCTGCACTTAATTCACATATGCTGAAAAACTGCCAATTCAGAAATAGTTCCAAAGCGCAGCATGTGTGCCAAAGGAACCAAGACAGGAAAAAAAAAAATCACTTTTTTTTTTTTAAAGTTACATTCCATTTTCTATCTCCCTCCCCAGTGCCTGAAATATAACACATTTTTTCCCCATAAATAACAATCTCTTATTTTAAATCACACGTTGTGCAAGGAATTTTAGCCAAGGCTGTCCAACACCACGTGCACAGAGGTGCCCCACACCATCCCATTAAACTTAGATTATGATGTACTATTTCCAGAACTGCTAAAATTACTGTACTGACATCCTTAATAACCACCTTGCTTTTATTCTGCTCCATCTGGGCTTCATCAAAAGGTTACTTAAAAATCAGCACTGAAAGGCTAGTTGACTCCTGGAAGTTTGAGACCTGACTACACAACTTCAATGGCCAGCCATGTTTCTATTTCATGTTAACACCAGAACACAACAGTCACACAAATTTATGTTCCTGTACTTGAACACCGAAGTATTGACATCAAGGCTTATTTCAGAAGGCCCAAAGATTTTAATATTCACAAATGTTGTCCACAGGATTTCACTTTTGTTTATCAATACATTGTGCTGCATGCCTGCAAACCCCACCAGTTAAACACTGTATTTAAGAAAAATCATGCCTAAGCTCAGAAGACTTAACTACAGTGCAGTCACATGGGCCAAACCCACAAAAGAACCCACTGCTGCACAGGCTTTGCTGCAGGATCACTTAGAAAGGGCAAATGCAATAGAGCAAGGCCAGCTCCACGATGGCAAACACATACCAACAACACAGCAAAAACCTCCTCCCCCTGGCCCGCCGTACCCCAAAGAGCTCACCCAAACACTTAGCCATACATCAGGGAGGATTGCATCACCCACAGCAAATCTTTCCAGTCACTTCACTATTTTCCCATTACTCTGGTTACTAACAACAAGTGAGAGAGCAAATCTTGAGCTTTTCTGACAACTGGCAGTAACTGAGGGAGAGAAATACAAAGGCCAACTCACGTTTTTGTGATTGACGCATTTTAAAAGAACGAGCTCTCTGTAGGCCCTTTTTGCGTGGGTTTGGTTCTGAAAAGGACGACTCAGCTTCTTCACAGCAACATTTATTCCAAGGACCGTATCGAAGGCAGCACTACAAGTGTTCAAAGACAAACAAGTTGAAGTCTGTTTGAGGCAGAGGAAGGGGCAAAAGGGAGGCAGGAGATAGGAAAGAAATGAAGAATCAAGACCAAGCATATCCACTAACCTGTTTGTACTAAATTCATCTCATTTTAATTCTGAAAACAAACACCCTTTAAAAACTACACATCCTTTAATAAATACAAATAGGTCAAAGAGAGGCCACTGACATTCATCAGAAGGCTTTCTGTTCTCCTTTCTGTCTTTAGACTGAATCTGCTGACTCAAGACTCACATTTAAAACTGCAAGATCTAAAAATATTTTAGCTTATTTGAAATCAAGAAGCATTCAAACTGTCTAATCTGTGTATTTGGAATATTTTTGGACACTTTTGCTGACTGAAAATCATTCAGTATTTGCAGCAGAAATTTCTCTTTGCTAAAGGAGAGTCACAACCTTGTCTCTGTGATCCTTCTGCAGGCATCAATACTGTCCTGTGTGTGGATACTTCACAGTGACAGAAAATTGTAATGCCTAGCAGAAAATTACCTCCATCATCTGCTTTTTGGGGGAAAAAAGTCCATAGAATTGAGAAGTATGGAAAACTCAGATTGCAGGGAGCAATACAAAGGTTTAAAAGTGAACATTACCATTAAATTCAGTTGTGCTTGTTCCTTCCCTCTGCAGTTTGAGGTCAAAGTGTAAACTTGCTCTAGTAACTGTAAGAATCTAAAGCTAAACAATGTGTGTAAGCAGAACAAGACTAAAGTGGGAATATTCTTCATTATTAACACATAGACTATTTGGCAAAATATGTGCGAATTCATAGCACATGATACTCAGGAGTTTCAGTCTTTAAATAGTTCCAGTTTTAAATAAGGATTCCCACATTACTCTATTTCCATTTAATGTTACTTTCATAGGGTAGGAAAGAATTCTCATTCACATATTTTCCAAGCACATTTAAGCTCTTTGTGAGCTCCTTTCCTACCTCATCATGATATATACAACACCAGAATTAAAAGGACCATCACACAATAGTACTCAGAGAAATTACAGCTGCCTTGTGACAAAAACAATACTGAAATTATATCAAGTTGACCAGCAAAGTCACTGCTTTCCCTCCTGGGAAAAGCACCACCACAAAGCAGAGCTCACCCATGAGATGTTGTGTTTTCCTGGAGCCATGTCCCAAATTTGAACCAATGGGCCACTTTCACTAAAGACTTGCTAGCATTTATTTCAGCTTAATTCTGTGAAATGCATAGGTCATTACTCCATGCTAGAACAGCTCTGAGATTTAACACCGTCATGTCTGTGCAAAAGAAAAACCAAGGTGGGAGGAAGGCAACTGGCCAGACAGCTGGAGAAATTATTTTCCTCCAAAATATGAAAATACTGATGTTTCAGTATGCACTTCACCCAAAAGTTGCTATAAGTAAATTAATTTTTATATGTTAATTACTATGATGTTTAATGAAATTCATTTTCCAATGATTATACCTGCAAATTAGTATCAAATCAGTAACCAGGAGGGTCTGCATGAATTAGGTGTCAATCACAGGTCAGCAGTGGACAAAGGAGCAGTTTTAGGGGAAGTGTCCCTCTGTGATCTGACAAATCAGGTGTATGTCAAGCCTCAGCCTGAGCACACATGAAGAACTTCACCCAAAACTCTTATTTTGGAGATTAAAAAAAAAGACAAGAAACACAACTGTCTGCTACCTACATAATCCAAGAGGAAGAAATAAAACCAGACTGGTAAAAGAAGAACCATTGGTAAAAAAAATTGTGGGAGTATTAATTTTTTTCCCCTTGGCAAATTAAATAAGACAGAAAATCACCTTTGTTGTGACCAAGACCACACATCTAAATGTCATGTCATTTTACGTAAACACACAACAAAACTAATCATGCATGGATGTAATTGGTGTTAAATTTCTTTCCCCATCCATGCTCATTTGAATTCCAGACTTCTTCATCATGGCAACTGTTTAAAAAAGCAGATTTGCCAAAGTCTACCCAATTATCACCTTGGTGACTGACAGTATGTCTACAAATTATTTCACTGTTTGCTGTCAGGGAAGAACCTCAGCATCTACCCCACCCTGTAACAGCAATTCCAGTGTGATCCCAGGGAATCGGGTCTTCATGGCACTTGTGGTAGTTTCCCAAAAAGTAACAAACTTATCCCAAGTGTTTCTCCAAGTGCAACTGTAAAGTTACCAACACAGTCAAAGCTGTGCTATTTATAAGATCGTGGGTTTGCCGCATTGCAGGACAGGAGAAATTTGCTGGGACAGAAAAATCAGACTCACTAGAAAATTTAAAAAATCAAGGACAAGAAAAGGGGAAAAAGGCATCAGGAAGTTGAAGACAAAAGTTATTTCAAAAGAATAACTGTGTACCCAATGTATCCAGTTTGAAATAGATGACAAGACTTCAAATGAGTTAATATTTAAGAACAAAGAAATGCAGTAAGTTATATACATGTGTACTTTGAATGCAAAATACAAAAGGTGTTTCTCTCCTAGCCTGTTTGCAGTGTGAGCTACAAATACCCTCTAGATAACAGCTGAGTTACTTTTTCACCTTCTTAGAGCTCTCTTTTACTGTTTTTCCTAAGTATGTATTCTTAAAAATACTTATTTTCCTACATTTTAACATCAAAGCCAAAACTTCACAGAAACAATATGAATGGAGTTTCCCATTAACATTTTTGGGGGGAAAAAAAGGCAAATTTAGACATCTCCTATCTTAAGTGATATATGTGGTATTAAAAATTTCTCATAAAAGAAATGAAATCGAGACAAAACTCCAGAAACACTTTTCCTATTTTTTATGTTAAACATTGGATCATTAAAAAAGCATTACATTACACTAATGACTTGACAATTTTTCCAGCCAAACATGGCAGGATAGCACTTATCTTACACTGAGTTTTCTACATTTTACATGCTGTTATCCCTTGGGTACTATAGAGATCTTAGGAGAAATTAAGATTTTGCGCCTTCTTCAACTTGAGGTACTTCACAGAAAGATGAAAATTTACACCATGTTTCACTCTGTTATTTCATAAATCAAGTAGTTTCAAAACAAGTCAATAAATCAAGTCATTCCTTCTTCCTCTCAAAACATTGACTTAACAGGACCTGAGCTTCATTTTGAAGCAGAGGCCTAGTTGAAGTAATTTGGTTTAGAAATGCACTATTTCTAAAGAAAGGAGAAAAGTTTACAAACACCCTACATTCAAGCA
This sequence comes from Acropternis orthonyx, assembly GCA_035583155.1. Lineage (NCBI taxonomy): Eukaryota > Metazoa > Chordata > Aves > Passeriformes > Rhinocryptidae > Acropternis > Acropternis orthonyx. Next base: position 10,747,599 of record JAWWEU010000029.1, read on the forward strand.
TAACTTTGAGAACAGTTATACCTGGAAAACGTCAGCCCTACACTAAATCTTACCCAAACATTAATGACCAGGATCTAGGATGCCTATCCCCTCACCACTCAACCCACTGAAGAAGAATGAAATATGGTGTTCTCATTTGGCTTTTCACCCACTAGCAGGGCAATAGAGGTATCTAAATAATCTAAAAATAAAGGCATGCTCTCACAAAAATGCACTGTCTTCCTACTTAGATAACTTCTTATGGTTATGAAAAGGCCTAGAAGACATGGGCAGGTGCTGTAGAAGGAGTTGTTCACAATACATGAGTCACCACAGTAATTCTGCAGATTTTGTAGATGAAGACAAACTGCAGGCTGGATTTAAAGCACGAACAGCCCACCATGTGTTGTGATTTAGTTCAATATCAGAGAGTTCCCGAGTACATCTGTTTGTTCCCCTGCACACGGAATTAAAAACTGCATCCATGACATTTCTGCTGTTACCAAGCTTTGCCCAACAAAAAGAGGGGCTGGAACCAAGTTGTGTAGAATGGATTGCTGCAGTCTAAAAAACATTTGAAAGTGTTTACCTTTAGCTGGCCCAGAGGTGTGGTGCCACACAAGAGACTAAGGTTCAGGATCAGCCTAAGGGCTCTCACGTCCTGGGCCAGTGGTGGCTGGACACAAAGCTGGGGTGACACCAAGGAAGAGCCGGCCAGCCCAGCCCCTCACACAGCATCCCTTCCTGGTTAATCCATGGAGTGACAATAACACTGACTTGCCTCATCCTGCCAGTTAATGGCAAAGCACTGCACTGATGGCTCCTAGAAATGGACAGGAGTGATTGGGAATAAAAGAGGGGGAAGAAAGGAGGGGCCATGATGAAGAAACGAGTAAAACCCAGAATCTCTCACCTTACACTGCAATATCACAACTACAAGGGGAATGGGAGAACTAGAAACAGAAACAAAGTGGTTCATGAGAAAGAAATTTGTTGACCATTTTAATTTATGCAGTTAGCCAAATATTAATTTTCCCTAAAAACAAAACAAAAAATAGGTTTGCCCATGAACTATAGCAAGCGATTGGTTTAGAATTTACTTAATCCATAAACCTGGAGCAAGAGAATTTATCATCAGTATTTGCATTCTGGTGCCTCTATCAGGAATACATTCAAATTTTGTTTTAGAAATACAGCTTTTTATATTTAAATAAAGTATTTATTACTCACCAAACAATGCCCTGTGCCCCTGATCCTATGGGCTTCAATTGCTGGTAACGTTTTAGTACAGTGAATGTTGAATCTGCAACTTGAACACTGTAAAACTGACTATCACATTTACTGTCAGTCATGGTGTAGTGTCATGTAGTTTTCTCTCTCAAGGACCTGGTGAGGTTTTCAAGATCTTAAAGAAAAAGAAAGGAAACAGATTTTCAATTTCTCACTAATTTCAGGCAGACAAGATGGAAAATATATTATGCATATTTTAATACATATGAATTTTTTAACAGCACACCATTAAACAAACATTCTTTCAGTTTCTTGTGTTACCACTAATGAAAAATACTTGCAGACAGACAGCAATTAGAGCCTTCACAGCTTTAAAGAAATGCATGTTCCTACTTCAATCCCTAAACTAAAAAGTAGTCAAGTAAACAACTGCAAAACCAAACACGAGCACTCAAATCCAACAACTCTCTCCTACTTGAAGGCTACTCCATAACTCAGAATTACTACTATGTGCTAAGACTGTATTAATTTCTGTATTACAGAAAAAAGAAATCAAAAATTACATTTTCCAAACACTGAGCACACAGGTAAAAGTGACAGTAGAAATTAACGGAGTCCATGGACAGAAGGGAACAGCATCTTAATAAAATACTTGATTAAAACTGCAAAACAAGTTTGAAACAAAACTTCCCCCCAAATCCCCATGGCTGCTGCAGTTTCTCCAACATCCCTTTCAACTCTGTTCAGTAGGAAATTCCAAGGAGGGCTCTGCCTCCTCATGTCTGCCAGGCAACCCTGCCCTGATACAGACCTACCCCAACACATTCTCCCTCCCATCTCACACACACGGTAACACCCTATGCTGTCAGTTTGTCACCTTATATTGCTCCAGAATTATTTTGTGCTGTAGTTTGGAACAGACTGTCCTGCCACAATAGCGAATAAGTTATAGCCATCTGTCAAGAATGAATTAGAGGTTAGTAATTACATCAGAGAGCACAGTAATGGACTAAACCTCTTTAGCTCTGAAGTGCTACAGTAACAAGAGCACAGACGGCCAGTTTTCCTGGGCTTCCATCCCTCTTCCAAACCTTACAGGAAAATTACCTCAATAATTACTGAGGAGGTCTCTAACAAATTCTCCCATTTTTTTATGTCACAATCAGTATCACAGATAGTGTCATTACAGCCCAGAGTGATTTGCACTGGCCAGAGTTCCTTGAAACAGGAAATGAGAGCAGCAGCTGTGTCCTGTGTGGTTTGGTTTAGCTACAGAAAGATCAGCTCAGCCCTCTCTCTTCACTGGCCCCACAGAATATGTGCGAGCCAATGCAAAACAGAAAAGCCCTAAGAGTAACCCAGATGCCCACCCTAAAAGGGCACAAAGCCACACAAATACATTTTGGTTGCTTCAAGAATTAGAATTTGGACCTGCCTCTTCCTCACTGCACATAGGAGGGAGCAGCATCTTTTCTGTGTTTTAAGCAGATAAACTCCAAGGAATCTGCAATAAAATCAGCGGAAGACCTACAAGTCCTAATAAAGACTGGGCTGGTAATAGTTAGTCTTAATTGATTCTCAAGAAATGTCTGGAGTCCTTTCTAATTTCTCAAAAACTATGCAGCGTTTTAAGAAGCAGGTATTAAACTGGGTCATCCCCAGCAGAAATTTAGACAGTCAGTTTCCTTGGTACTTCCCCCTAGTAGCTTAAGAAAAAAGCAGAGGAGAAAGGATCAGCAAGAGAAAAATGTGAGCTACCACCTTTCTGCCTCTGGTACAGCAGTAACAAGGGGAAGGAGAAAGAGAATTACATCCCCTGTACAATAATTTTAGGGGCAGTCAGATGCAGTTCCAGTCAGCTCACACTAACATGAGACCAAAGTGATGCCTTAAGAGGCGCTCTCAGCCTTTCCTAGTACATCCTGGGAAAAAATCCCATTATTTTTTTCAACCCTTTCTACTACTTTAAAGCTACAGACTCTGAGGTACCAAATTTTTTGATATATAGTCCCTGAGCAGCCATGGTATTTTCAGTGAACCTTCATTACTGGAAGAAAGGTACAGCTGGAAGGTCAAGATCCTCCCTCTGAAAGGACTTAGACACAGAAGTGAGAAAGCACAGATTTTGCATAAGCTGGGTATCAAGTTACAGGGTATCAACCTGTTAGTTACACAAGGACTATATTGTACCTCTTCAGGGGTTAACAAAACACTTTTCTATAACAGATATAAAAAAATGTGGGAAAATTAAATTCTCCTGAACCAGAGAAATCCCCCCTTAAAGGATCCTTGTCTGCATGAAGCCACTTTTTAAAAATCACTTAGAGATCTGGATAAGCTCTTTAGACAAGACCCAAAGAGGGAATGAGGCATCAGAACACACAAGTTTTATGTATTCTGACACCCTTTGCAATTCACCCATGCTAAATACCTCTCCATAAGATGAGTCCGAATTTTCACTTGGGCTGCAAGTTGCTCAGATGCATCAGACATACACATTAGTGCAGAAAACATCTCTCCCTATTCTCTTATTCACCCTTGCAAATGCACTTCAAATTCAGGTGTGCCTTTTTAAGGACTATCATCCAAGAGTGTTGGGGGTTTGTTTTAACCTTTACAGGAACATATATCAACAGGTAGGAGTCCAACTACAAATCACAGTGATTTACCTCCGACTCCTCTATTCACAACCCCTGAACAAACCGAAAGTGTAACACGGCAGTCGCTGAGTAATGCCAAGGGATTACAGCAGAGTTTAGAGATTCCCTGTAGCTGTCAGCTCTTGGAAAAGCCGACCTTCTTCTTTAAGAAACCCAAATTACTACTGACCAAGCAAAGCCTTCACCACTACCTGTTACAGCATCTCTCAGCTGTTACACACACACAGAGCAGACAACACCGGACGCACCTCAGCACTCTGCCAACGCGAGTTGGTGCAAAGAGCGAAAAACTTTAAACCTGCGCCTGCTGCAAGCAATTCCACTGTTTATGCAAGAACCGAGCGAGAGCACCTTCCCCACGCCTCTCCCCGAACTTCTGCCGAGGAATCGCTTCGGCTCTGCTTTAAAGCCCTGGCTCGCCTTGGCCGCACCGAGCGGGACCCGCAGCGGGACCCGCAGCCCTCGGGGCCGCCGGGCACGGAGCGAGAGGGGAGCGGCGGAGGGGAGGCGGCTGCCGGCGGGGCCGGGGCCCCAGGGGGGGCCCGGGGCCTGAGGGGGGCCCGGGGCCTGAGGGAGGGCGCGGCCCTGCCGCTCCCCCGCGTCCCTCCGGCGCGGCCGGGCCCGGGCGGCGGGCCCGAGGGGCGCCCCGGCTGTGCCCGCGGGTGCAGCCCCGGCCGCCCCACGGCCCGGCCCGGCCCCGCCGCCCCTCCGGGCCGCCCCTCACCGGGGTCGGACGCGGGTCCCGCCGCCTCCCGCCGCCCCGGCCGCAATGGCCTCCCGCCGCTCCGCACGGCGCGCCCGCAGACTGACAGCCGCGCGGGCCAATCGCGGCGCTCCGCCCGCGGGGCTCAGCCAATCGCGCCGCGGCGGGGGCGGGCCCTGCCGGCCGCTATATAAGGGCGGGCGGCGGGACCGCAGCGGGGCCGGGGGGGGTGGTTCGGGCCCCCCCCGCCCTCCGCCGTGACGTCATCAACACCAGTGACGTCATCGCAGCACGTCACACGGCCGTGATAGCTGGGACGTCACTTCTCAGCAGCACCGCGTCACGGCCCGTGGCGGCACCAGCGCTGGCCACCGGCTCCTCACGGCCACTGAGGGACACACCTCCCGTGCACAAGCAGCACAGCACAATGACGTCATACATTGGCTGCCCGTCACCACGTCACGGACCCACAAGACCCCGTGGTCACCTCACACCCAGCTGTGGTTTAGGATGACAACAGAGCCCCGTGAGGGGTCATGCCGCCGCAAAACTGCTTTTCCAGCGGGGTGGTTTGGAAAGGAAGGGATTTATTCCCTCCCCACTCAGTATTTTCAACCCCGCTCAAAAATCACAAGCCTTCTCTCCCTTTCCATACCACCCGCCCTAACACGGGGACTGCTCATTTTCTAAACCAGGTGCTGTCCAAAAATAGACTCAATTTTCCACCTCTCCTACTGAGAGCTTTAACTCCTGTAATTTCTATTCTCACAGATGATTTTAGATCACACCTCTAATCCTTTTAATACAGCAATTTAATGTATCATATAGACTAAATGACAGCAGTATTCCTGGGTAGTTCCACTTTTTAACATGAAGCGGATACTAATTCTAGACAGAGAGTAAAAAAGGGGCCTTTGCACCACTTACCAAAAGATACAGAGTTACATAGTCTTAGCATTTAAGTCAAAATATATGTTTTATTAAAATTGGACTTCATTGCTAACTGGAAGATGTACTGACTATTCCCTTATGTGCCAGTATAGGGTGTTGGAGTCTCTTTTTTATATACTCTGGTATCTGGAGTTTAGATACTGCACTAAATGCAAGTTTGTGGCAACTTTAGAACCATGAACAGCATGTGTAAAAAATCTCTCTTTACCTACAGGAAATTTCTTCCCCCATTCATCTGCCTCAGCAGAAGGTAAAATGCAAAGCTTTGATCAATAGCTGGTGTGAGCAACAGTAGGACCTACAAGGATTACACCCCTGAATCAGAACCTGTCTGGGAAACACCTTGGAGCTGAGATGAGAAGTCATCAAGTTAAAAGAAAACAAAAGAAAAACCAACCAAACAAAACACACAAACACACACAAAAAAAAGCCCACAAACCACAAAACAAGAATTATATAATCTTTTAATTGTATTGTAATTTCATTGTACCCTCTTCAAACAAAAATATCACTTGAAAGACATCCAGTTCCTTTATTCTGTTGCACTGTACATGTTGTGCAAATAAGAGCTGGGCTGCCATAGAAAACAAATGTTGTTCTGGCTCTTCAAGGTAGTTGAAAGAAGCAGAAATTTAAAACATAGCTGAGAACTTACAACCACAGAAGAACTTTGCAAATGACTGGTTAAATATGAAACACAGACGCAGAGGGGAGGAGAGGAAGAGGGACAATAAATTTCCAGTTTAAGGCTGAAGAAGGGAAATCCCCCAAAACTATACACAAGTGTCCACATGCTCAGTATTTACATTTCTGAGCATTACCAATGTTACAGATAAGCAACATACTAAAAAAATAACTTAAAAAAAAAAGCTATACAATTGTAGTTATAAATACTATATCTTTAAAACTAGTTAAGTAGTGTAGGCTAAAAAAATGTTCACAGTTACTCTGGAGAGAGCTGTATACATATATATATATTGCACAGTAGAAAAGTTCATTCAGTATACCATGTGTAAACAATTTTTATCTTCTTTGGCAATTCCAGGACTTAGAGGAATATTTGCTGTGAGCAAAAGCACTTGGGTACAAGGCACATCAAAAGCTTTCAAAGCTGCAAGATAAACCCTTCTGACGCTTTCCAGTTAGCACTGTCATTCTCTTCAGAAAAAGCATGTACCTATCAATTCAGAACAACACATTTCTACGAATACAACTCGGAGGTCTGGTGACAAAAACATCAGCTGTTCTTGGCTGTTATTCTACAGTAACAGATTTGGCCAAATTTCTTGGAAAGTCCACCTAGAATGAAGAGACAGGCTTTCAGTATGACAGAGTAATACTGACATTCTGCATTTGACAGTTCATTTAGTGTGCTTTTTCAGACTTCCTAACGAGTTCTGCTTTATTCTAGACACATTAACACAGCACAGATCTGCAGATAATGACTAGCACTTGAATTCATCCTTGCTTCCAAAACCCTCCTAACACATACAGATTTGTTTTGCACAGGGTACCTTTCCAAAGCACTCATCATCACCAAAGTGACACACCTACACATCAACAAACCAAGCTGTAGAAAGCATTGACCTACTTTAGGTTAAAGTACAGTATCACATTTTAAGATTTAGTGTCTGAAAAAGTCCTATCAACTGTTCTTAACTAATCCAACTAAGCAAATGACCTTTATAATTTTTAGAAGAATAGCAGTTTAAAGAACACAAAACTGAAGAAGTGGCACTGTAAGGCCACCTGTGTCACCACAGTCATGATAAGCCCCCCCTCACTATTACCACAGTTCTTCGCTACATGTGCCATACAACTTGGTCTCTCACTTTACACTGGTAGGAGGAAGTTCAAAACTGCACGAACTGGAGTGTTAAATATAGAAAACACTTACATCATATCCTCTGAGAACAGCCAGGTGGAATGAAAGCAACTGAAGAGGAATAACACTCAAGACTCCTTGAAGGCAGTCAACTGTGTGAGGCAGCTCAATGGTTTTGTAGGCAAATTTTGAGCTTTCTGTGTCTTCTTTAGAACACAGAATGATTGGACGACCCTGAAAATAAAATTTTGCAGTGTTAAGCGAAGAGCTAGCCTAGAACTGTTTTGAAATACTGGTTCTCAGCATGCCTGTATATGTCTGAAGACACTCAAGTAGCTAACAAAGGCAACGCCAGTCTTGCATAATGCCTTTTGCCTTTCACTGTATTGTGAGACTGGAATGTTTTCGCCCTGTAGAGTTTTAACGTTATTCCATTTGCTTCAAAACAAAAAAGCCGAAACAAACAAATGACCCATAGCCAACCTTTTTAACTGCTGGTGTTAACCTGTAATGACAACCTGTAATGAAGACGTAGCACCTTATTTATAACTTAATAATTAGTAAAAAATCAGCCATATATCCTTTTTTGGAGGCAGAGTCAGCAGCAATACAAGGGGCACAATCTCCTTCCCCATGGCACTGTCATAGTCCAGCATCCTACCTGGCGAGCAGTGACCTGTTGCAGAGCGTTTTGGCACTTGGTGAAACAAGGATCCTTCATTATCACCATGATTACAGGCATTTGTTTATCTATCAGGGCTAACGGCCCGTGCTTCAGCTCACCAGCCAGGATCCCTTCAGAGTGCATATAGGTGATTTCTTTAATTTTCTGAAAAAATAAGAAATGCCATCAAGTTACTGGTAAATCAGATGAGAAACGGCAGCCACAGGAAGCAAAACACCGAGGCTGTACCTCTGCCACAAACACAGGCATATGGTATGAAGTTGGTATTTTCAGAGATCACTTATTAGTGATCACACACGGGCTGCCTGCTGGGATTTCCAGCAGGCTGTGGGTGGAAGCAGAGCTTGCCCAGGCACATGCATTTGCAGATCAAGAACTGGAGTAATCAACAGGAACTTTACGAACCAAACCCCCAGCACAACCTTGGCTATTGCAGGGTGCCCTCAACACTTCAAACTCTTGTGAGAGATGGATACGTGCCCATTTCACCAGAATGTTCCTAAGGTAATGCATGAGTTTCCTTCATGAGCATCTCTTTTCAACATCAGCACATTGTATTTTTCTGAGGTTATTTTCAAATGGGTCAGTAATGTAAATTGTTAGGGGGTTGTTTTTAAACAGACTCATTAAACATTGCATTTATTAAGTGAAAGAAACAAGAAACTGTTATCTTATCCAGGTTCATCTTATACATGGGTTCAATTAAATGCTCCTAGTTATAGATAGCAGCTTTACTGCAGCAGAATTAAGTTGTAACGAAACATTAGAAATAATCTATGTTGCAGAATTCACAAAATCTCGTTTTAAATAATATTCAACAACATTGAGAAGTTCCTACCAAAGCTCCTTCCAGACAAGTGGCATAATTATACCCACGACCCATAACCAGCAAAGATCTTTGTTTGTACAGTTCAAGAGCCAAATCGTGTATCTTCTCATCCAAGGACAAGACTTCTTTAATCATCTCTATTGAGACACAGGAAAAAAAAAATAATTTTTTTTTTTAACTGGAAAAATAGTTTGCTTGTTGTAGGGTGTAGTAATTATCTAATGGAACAAGTACACGTAACTGAATTCAACCACTAACTTAGCAACTGTGACTGCCGCTTAAGGATATTTTCTCCAGCCTTATTTACAGTAATAAATTTAAAGCAATCATTGGTTTAAGCAGTGCTTGTTCATCCCATTTGAATTTCCAAAGGGAGTTGTGAACATCCATTTTAAAGTCACCTTGAATTAGTTTCCTTTTATCTATGCTGATTTAAAGTGGAAGGCTTTAAAAATTTCAAACCACAAATTCAGGAGATCAAGCAGTATTTCTCATACAAAACTACCTTACAGTAACTAGAAAACCCAACCCATGAAAATTCCATCCTTCCTGCCAAGTTTCTTGGAGAGGCGCTTGTAAAATTGGCTGAGAGTGCAGAAACAAATAGTCCATTTTTCTCACATTGTCTCCCTTTCAAGAGGGGGAGAGTGAAACTTAAAATGAGAAAGAAATATCCCTGACTGGTATTTTATATTGCAAACATCCCCTATGCCTCCTCAAACTCAAATTATCAACATACCTGGCAATGATTTTAGCCCACTAATGATCTCCTGCCTCCTTTTCTGCAAGGAAATTCTGTCTTCAGACATCATTAGGCCAAACATTACAAGAGACACGAACTGGCTGGTATAAGCCTGCAGACAAAACAAAACATTTAGCAGCTAAGTCTGCAGAGAGTTAACATGATCTCAGTCAGAACCACCACAATTAAAATTTTAATTGGATTCCACAGGGCTGAAGTATGAAAGTCAGACACTGAGCAGCAATTACCTTTGTGCTTGCCACACCTATCTCCGGCCCTGCATTGATATGCACACCACAGTCAGTCTCCCTGGATATTGAGCTTCCAACTGTGTTTGTGATGCCAACTGTTAGAGCCCGATGTTCTTTGCAATACCTCAAGGCCATAAGTGTATCTGCAGTTTCACCTGGAAAACATTTGCATCTTGACTTAGGTTGGCACAGGATAGTAACGATTCCTGAAAAGCATAAAATTCTACACAAGTGTGTTCTAAATAACCATATCCACACTTACACAAGGCAAAATGGAAAGCAATTTTTGCAGCACTCACTCAACAGCAAATGCAGCTCACCTGACTGGCTTATGAAAAAGCACACATCATCCCTGAACACAGGTGTGTTTCTGTCCAGGAAGTCACTGGCAAGTTCCACCATCACTGGTAATTCAGTTAATTCTTCCAATACTTGTCGAGTCTGTATTCAAAGCAGCACACAATATTTGTTAATACTGCCACCCATTAACATCTGGGCATCTTTTGAGTCAGAGATAGTCTAAAGGGATTCTTCTTAGAAAAATTGGTAATTAGAGCTCACCAGAGCTTTAAAATCCAAGGTGAAAAAAGTCAACTTCTAGCACAGTAGGTAATAACAGCATTGGAGCATTAATAAAGAATGTGGCACAAAGGAAAACTAAAGAAAAGGGTGAGACGCCTCAGCGAAAGACAAAGTTTGAGACAGAAGAAGCAGCAGATGAAGAGCTGTTGTCTAAGACCCCAGCAATTCAGAGCTACATGTGCATTTGAGCTGAACATACAGCTACTGCAGCGTGGTAACTGGTCCCACAGCCAATGATGATCAGTCTTCGGCACCTTCTGATTTCTTTCAAATGATCCTTCAGTCCCCCCAGCAGAACTGCAAACAAATAAATACGTGTATCAATGGTGTATTTCAGTTTCTAGTTAGTATGTCTACAACTTTCAAGCCTAGTGCAGCTCAAAGGCCTGCTCTGAGTTACCTGTGCTGCTCTCGAAATTCACCCTCCCTCTCATGGTGTTGACAACTGATTCTGGCTGCTCAAAAATCTCCTTCTGCATGAAGGCACTGAAGTTACCTGTTTACAAAAACAGGACAAGATAATGCTTAGGCTTCTTATTTTAAGTTTATTCCAGATAGAGAGAGAACTTTTAAGACGAACTGTGGTAGCAAGGATAATTTGACTGTGTCTGCTTAAACAAATAGGCAAGAAGAAAGGAGGGATTGGTAGTTCACACTGGTTGGTTTCATTTCCCAACACTGACAAGGTAACTAAATTAGTTTTCAAGGAAACTTCTGTGTTCCACATAAATTCTTAACCAGTCTTTACAGTCAAACTTTGCCAACAACTGCAACATATTAATGTTAGTTACATTTTCATTAAATACTGAAATGAATAGAAGTATCTATGACTTTTCCAAGGCTAAGATGGGTAGGGTCCCAGATTGCCCATCCTCTCTTGGTCTTAAAACTTGGAATTGTCAGCTCCCAGTATAAACAGCCTACGTATAATGTAATTTTCACAACGAATTGGCAGTTTTCTGCCTTACCTATCTATACCAACAGTAACTACCTATTTTTGATGATACTCATTTAGGGATGTTTCAACCCACCCTTCATGATTTGCTGCAATTCCATCTGCAAGGTTTGGATGGCCCGGGAAGGATCATCACTGGCCGAGCGCTCCAGACGGTGAATCGAGAGCTTCCCATCAGTGACTGCTGCAATGTCATCATCTTCTAAGAAAATCACTCTGTTGGTGTGCTCAATGATAGCACTGCAGAACAACCAGAAGCAAGGCAAAGCTGACACATCAGGGCTGGTAGGAGCAAAGCAATTAAATCTGCCACGGCAGCACTTCCAGCCCCACTTCTATCTCTTCCTTCTGGGTATAAATGCAGACAGAGCCATCTTAAAGGCAATGGCTCCATCTGCTGCTCCTCCTGCACTCTCACAGCAACACAGAGCAGAAGGCTCAGAAATCACTGCAGTTATTCCCTGCTGCTCTGATCCTGCCTCCCAGCGCCCTCAAGGGATCCTGTTAAAGTCATGGTCTTGTTTCTAACATAAACGTGCACCCGCTGATGTGCAGGTACCTGCCAACCTTGGAACCAACACCACTATTTCCTCTTCTGGCACCACAGCCCAGACTAACCTACAGTCTCTGCCCAAACACTCGGCTGATAATGTCCATTTCTACCCAAATTCCTTCCCTACACTGGACGGATTTCACTCAGGGGTCAGCAACTGGCAGATACTGCACTTGTTCACAGTTCAAATGATGATGACAAGCCTTCACATTTTACAAGTACCCAAACCTGGGGGCTTTATGAAGTGACCTGGATTAAGAGCTATTCCATCAGAAAGCAATTGCACAGCAGCAAAAGAGTATAAGATTTCCAGAACTATCTCACTTCTAAACAAAACCCAGTATTTTCAGAAAAGTTTAAACACTTTTACTACCTTGCATCTGAAGCAAAGAAGAATTCCACTGCCTTATCCCCAACAGCATGAAGGCAGGTTGAGCTGTCCAGTCTTTTCATTCGGGAGTTGCAGATGTTCTTCACATTCTCAATGTTGCCTGTTAAAGAAACCACACATTTGAAATGCAAAACCAGTTCTGTTCAAGTCAGAGATTACAACCTGTACAGGCTCAGGGTATCGCAGTTACACAAGTATTTTGTGGGGTTGGGTCTTTTACACGAACCACACATTCAATGGTATAGTATCCTCAGCTAAAAAGCTATTTGGGGCATGAGCTGGCACTTTTACAGAACAAAGACCAATTAACCTAATTTCTAATAATAAAGTAACAGTAATTTTAGTTCTTGAAAATCATCAACTTACACGTTCTGTACAAAACAGGAACCTGTTCAGTTGAGAGCTTGTACTTGCTCCTGACCCCAATGAGCAAAGGACTCCCTCTCCTACAAAAGGGAAAACAAGCAAGTTTATAAGGAGAGATGTGCATACAAAGAAGTCCAAGGACATCTGTGAAGTTAAAAGACAGTATCCCATCTAGCTTTCTGAGTAGGAAGAACCTCCTCAACCATGATCCTAAAGCCATTACATGGCAGGAAGTTAAATAAACTTCGCTTGGTTCTGTAAGATTGGCCAAATATTATTAAAGAAATAAGTACCATGTGCTTTGGTGATTCTTTACCCACAGGCAGAGAAAAGTGTATATGAACCAGTTGTTTTCCTTCCAGTAATCACAAAACAGCTTAGTACAGGCACCAGTTTGAAGCAAAGCTTACTTTGCCTCTGAAGGGAGCCAGTAATAAGCTCCAATTTAGAATTCAAACAGTGTTACACCCTTTAGCCTTTCAAATTCAGAAATGCCAATCACTACTGCATCTCTGAAACTGTGGAATATTAAGATAATTTTTAAATTATATGGGTCACATGCCACACAGAAGACCTTGTTTAAAAAAATATATCACAACAGAACAAGTCACCCTCCCCCAACACCTCAAATTACAAGATTAGCTTCTCTTAATGGCCTCACTGCTAAAAATCCAAACCTGAACCACATATAGAATAGCTCATTTCAGAAGATGTTCTCCAGTTGGAATGATGGTACAGTTGGCTTTTACACAATTTAAATGCAGTCCTATTTTAGACCACATAAGCAATGGCCTTTTGGGTTATAGCATAAAACAGTCTTTATTCCCACTGCCACTTCACTTGCTATTTTAATATCTTTACATTTCCTGAAACTTGTTTTCCAAGTCATAAATAAAAGTAGAACTTATACAGAGAGAAATCATCAGGGCTATGACAGTTATAGAACACTATTTGTATAAGCTATTACTATGATGGCCTTTTAGCCAACCTGAATATACTTATCTCAGCCTTTATGTGAAGTAAAATTGAACAATACCCTTTCCCTCCCATTTCTGATACAGGAGAAATGCTGGCACACTGCTAATACAACTTCAGAAACAGAAGATACGCTGAACTTCTTTATTGACTCACTGAGTTTTGGTTAATTAAGCACTTTAAACATCAATATTCCAGTATCTTGAAGAGATGTCAGCCTTCTTCAACCTGAAGCATGAATTATGTATAAAATGGACTTTTACTAACCTGGTAGCAACAGCTTCACCTGGGTAATGGATGCTCTTGAAAACCAATGCAAAAGCACCTTCCTGGAAACCATGAAAACAAGAGGGAGGGGAAGAAAAAAAGCTCCTAAACAGGTTATCTCAGTTAGTCGCACCTCATTAAACTGAGGCCCCTCTCCCTGAAGAGGCTCTGAAGGAACACTCTTCACTGCTATCAGGAATCTCTTCCTGGAGGCCAGACTGAGCCTTTAAAGGAATTGGCCAGGGAGCAGAACAAGCCAACATGGACATTAACAGTGCAACAGCTGAAAGATAGAAAGTGAGCACTTAGCCCCTCTTTATAAATAAAACCAATAACTTCTAATGCAAGGGTTATGAGAATGTCAGAGATGTTACCCAGAATCAACATGAAGGCTGTTAGACATTTACTTTTAGTAAGACTTTTAATTAGAATGTGCATGCAGCACATCATCATGCATTTTCAGCTAAAAAAATTTGGAGTTACTATTTTATTTTGCGCAGTAAATTCTCATTAATGTATTTCAGAAACAAAACACACAAAAAACCCACCACGATGCAGGAACAAAAACCAGAAATAACTCTGCAGTACTAACACAGCCGGAAAACTGGAGGAGCATTCCAAAAGCAGGAGCAAGGGCCCCCCCAGCTTGCAAGCAGAAGAGAGATGGTGACATTCCCTCCTCCCCTGGGGGCTCCAGTCAGACCAGCGTGCCCTGGTTCTGCAGGCAGGTGAAGCCACCCTTCCCTCAGCCCTGTGGCTGCACCACAGTTCCCTCCTGACTCCGTGCGTATTCCAGCCCTGCTCTCAGGGATCCTACAGGGCTGCTTTAAAGAGGAGACAGGGGAGGGGGAAAGAGTGTAAGAAACTGCAGGAAGGGGAGGGAAAACATCTGCCTGGAGTCTGGGGGAGGAAACAAAGCCAGCTTTCTCCAAGTTTGCAGTGCAGCTATCAAAGTTTTTAAGTGCTCACATACTGAGTAACAGTAGATTCCCACTTCCCAGCCTGGAAACCAGCACAGCTTGTTAGATCTATTTCCAAACAGGGGAGCCAAGGCATTGGCCAAACTTGAATCACAGCAGTGTTTAACAAGATCAGAATAGCCTTTAAGAACACATTGCCCTTTATGAGAAATTTCAACCCCCAGAGGTTCCTATGAATTTTAAATGAAACTGCTCCATTAAAAAACTGTGATAATCTCTTGCTTAAAAAAAAAAAAAAAAAAAAAAGAAAAAAGAAACAAACCCAGACAACAAAAACCCTCAACAAACAAAATCCACTACTACTGCATTTGAAAGATTTAACATTGAAAAGGCTTTGAACCCTCCAAAATTTTAATCTCATTTCTTAGTCTATTATGCATTGTTTAGAGGTCTAGAAATGTTATTTGCAGCACCTTCTAGGAATTCCTGAAGAGGCTCTAAATGCAGAATGCTCAGGAACCCCACAAGTAGCTTATGCTGTAGTACAGGAAAAAAGCAACATCTCACTTACCAACTGTTGAATAACTCTTTCTACCAAGGCTGAAAAACTGGTGTCCTCACTCTCTCTGTTGTCATACATGTATTTGATCAGTTTGGGGATTGTTTCTGTATCTGTTTCAGATTCAAATTCATAGCCTTTGCTCTCCTGAAATGTCACACAGAAGAAGAAAAAGCACATTCATCCCCAGACAGGGAACACTGAGGAGTCTCTCAGTTGCCTCCCACCAGAAAAGGCACAATCAGCCAGATTGCTCGGAGCACCGCATTGGACCAGTGGATATAAATCACTGTAGACAAAACATAAGGACTTATCCTGTCACAGCTACTCGTTGGGAAATACAGTAACAGGACATGTACTGAGATCTGCTGAGCATCTGTCAAGCAACAAGAGACAGGAGGGAGCTCACCCCACACAGCCTCTCAAAGAATCTGAGCATAAACTGCTCTCTACTTATAAATACTTTGCATTCAGCATTACAAGAGCATACTGCACTTTGCCAGCTACTGAGTATCTTGGTTAGGCAGACTCCTTCCCACTGATATTAAGAAACTTGAATTCAGGTTCCACCAAAGTTATGAAAGATCTGACAATAGTTGGTGGAGCATTTACATTTTAGTTTTCGAACCAAGCTGACACAGACTCACCAGAAATTTTCTCAGGTCCTTATAATTTGTGATGATTCCATTATGGATAACAACAAATTCTAAAAGGAAAAACATACATGTTCATCAGCAGTGAAAAATTAAGATCTTTAACTTTGAACACAAAATTAAAGGGAACAATAAAAAATCCCTTAGGAGAACACTGGAAACAACTACTTCTAGCTTTCAGACCTACAGTTTATCACAACATGGACAACAGAAAGCAGAAGCTTACAAATTCTGAAGGCAGCTCCAAATCATTAAGGCAGTTCTAAACTAAACCCTTTAGAAGAGCACCAAGCCATCTCAAGTGAAAAATTATATGAAAACTCCCTTTTCTGGCCCAGGCAATACTGACAACTTTACATTTTCAACCTTGCCTGTCAAAACAAGAATGTTGTACTTCAACTAACTTGCAATTTTTGGAGAACAGATCTCATTCATTTTCTACAGTGTAACTTTAGCCTGAGAAAACTCTATTTTATTGTGAAAGTGTTTAAGGGAGATAAAATGGCAACAACTCAGCCCTAAAAAATAAGATACCGTAACATTAGAAAGAACATATGTGCTATGTGGACTGAGTAATTTCAGATTCATACTGTTCAAGTGCTGCAGAAATTACATACCATTCCTTTTATCTGACCTCTGAGGGTGACTGTTTATTGCACTTGGTACTCCATGGGTCGCCCAGCGAGTGTGAGCAATTCCAAAATGTGTTTCAAAGTCTGTTTTTGAATCCAGGTCATCTTGTTCTATACATAAGAAATTCAGTTTATTGGATATTTAATGCTGCATCTCTCTCTCTCTCTCTCACACACACACACACACACAAGCAGTAAAACACAAAGAAAATTCCTACAAGCAAAAATCTAAAAGTTATCTTCCGGCTTTCTTTTAAAGCATTTGCCTTCTGGACATTACACTTAAGAAAGTTCAAGCTACTGTGATTAAAACTTTGTTTCAGCCAATGCTAACAGGCAGGCTAACAGACCCCATTACTAGAAATTATAGTGTAAACCTATTAAAACACAACTTCAGTCCTTCACAGATGGAAGCACTGCACAAAGCAGACTGTGATGACAGCCAGCTGCTTAAGTGGTCATAAATTCTGTCAGAGTGCATTTCAGCATTTCAGCCATCCAGCACAGAAATCAGGCCAGTAAAGCACCAAAGGAGCCCCAAGGTTTTGAACAAAGAAGCAACCAAAAGAGGAGAGAGTACACTGATAATTTCACAGTGCTGTATCTAAAGATCAGCTTGCTTTTGAAGTGCAG
The DNA here is from genome assembly GCA_035583155.1 of Acropternis orthonyx. Classification (NCBI taxonomy): domain Eukaryota; kingdom Metazoa; phylum Chordata; class Aves; order Passeriformes; family Rhinocryptidae; genus Acropternis; species Acropternis orthonyx. Next base: position 10,764,940 of record JAWWEU010000029.1, read on the forward strand.
GTTTGAGGGGCACAAACAATTTAACTGCTATTGGATTTCACCATGCAGTTATTTCTGATACCAAATCTATGACTGCAATTTTATAGTCTGATTTTCTGCTGAGATGCAGATTAAATCTGACTGGGAGGCCAAAGTAAAGGGGGTCATTTTTACAACACTTACTATACAACTCTTCTTCCAGGGCCTTTACTTTTCCTCTTTTCTTAACTAGTTTGATGAATCTTTCTTTATCTTCATTATTATTTCCATCAATTGCCACTCCTACAATATAGGACACAGTCACAAGTGTTATTTAAAGCATGAAATACACAGGATGAAGGTTGAGAAAATACAGACAAGCACACACCACTGAAAAAAACCTATTTTTAAATTATCCTTCAAAGGGATATACTTGAAGTCTGTTGCTAGACCTGTGCATGTTTAAATGAAAGTACATGAAACCTAAATCACTGCACAGATCAAAACACACATGAGCCACCCTCAAATTCTGCTTAAGGACAGACTGAAATATTTTGCCTGATGAAATGAACCATCTCAAATTTAGAGACAAGTTTAACCTTCCCCACCCTTCCACTGGGACTCACCTGCACAAAAAAGGCTGGGGCACAAACTACATGGCCCTCTATAGGGATCTTCTTCCTCCCACCCTGTTTGTTTTGCTTATGGGTACTAAACCTCAACCATCTAATTACTGAGCTAAACACCCAATTTAAAGTCCTGAGGAAAGCTAAAGTACTCTGAGAATCAAGTTAATTACTCCTGATCTGTTAATCTGCAGAATAAAGGCAGAAAAATCCAACATGCCAGATGTTTAAAGTACCCCAAAAAAAGTCATGTAATGAGCTACTGATTACTAAAATTTATTTGTTGAGTCGGTTTACATACCTGCAGAGTCATATCCTCTGTATTCCAGTCTCTGCAATCCTTTTATCAGGGTTTCATATATTTCCTTCCGAGTACGAGGCACTCTGTAGTTCAGATAAGCAAAAATTCCTGTTTAAAGAGAAAAGAGGAAGGGGGGGGAGTGGAAGAAACAAAGTTTTTTTAGACTTTGCATACCCTTCAGCCTCAATTAAAAACCCTTTACAGCTAATATCCAGATGAAGCCCTAGAGGCACTCAACTTCTCAGTTCAATTCTTCCTAATGTGTTTTTGAATGGAAAGAGTTCAAATACAATAAAGGACTCAGGCCCTCATTTTCACCACACACACACGCTTTCCTGGCCAGTTTCGCTCTGTTACCCACCAAGAGTTAAACAGTTAGGAGAGGTCAAAAAAATTCTACTTTTCACGAAAGCCACAGCTGAAAATGGGAACATTGTGATCTATTTCATATCCAGACATTCAAAGAAGGAATATATTCACCAGTACTAACACAAGGAGACTTTTGTAATCCAAGTCATGGCCTTAAATACCCATGGGTAGGTACTAGGCACAACATCTATTTCTGAAAGGCTCCAGCTTAATCCTCTATACAACAATCACTTCAGGAGGAGGAGAATAAAGAAGAAAACAAGAAGAAAGGGCAGAAGTCAATAGGACAGGACAACAAAGGAAAGAAACAGAAGGTACAAACCAGGGTCACCCAAAACCCAAGCCCTTTGCGCTGCCTCGGCACACACAGTGGTGCTGCCAAAGCAAACGCAGAGGCACAAGATCACTGGGCTTGCCCCTGTTACTCAGGTCAGCTCCTACAGAGGCATCACAGCAAAAGACATGAACTCACTGCCTGCCTACTGGGCAAACAGAGCCTGGAAGAGCCTGAAAGTCTGAGCCCTCTTCTCTTCAATAGACCAGTCATCAACCAAGAGAGGCCTTTTTACTTTGGGGGTTTCCCACCCTACTTCTATTTTTTTTTTTTTTTTTTTGGAAGGCAGAAGTAGACAAGCATTTCTTTATTAGATGGACTTTGTGGATGTTGTTTCATCTTTAGAAAAAGTGTAATAAAAGGGTCACCTGCAAAGGAAAACACACCATTCCTTTTCTCTGCCTACTGCTCTTCCTGGGACTCTGATATTTATAAGGATACATTAGGTCCTTTTATTAAGTCTTCCAAATCTGTATCCCAATAAAACTACTAATTTCACTGTTTCAATAGTTTCTCCAAGCAACAAGTCAGGACCGGAGACTACAGCTAGAAAAAAGACAGACTTCAAGAGCTCAACAGATAAGCAGTGCAGACAAGTGTTTTAGATAGAGAAAGCCTTTGTTTGAAATCTAACACCCTCTTCCCCTTCAATTAAGGCTTTTGAACTGTAAATGGTTGTAGTGAAGAAACTCTTACAATGATACTCCAATAAAGCTCCCTTATAAATATTGTTGTCAAGTCGGTTACTCCACTGGTTTAAAAGTGATTAATACTGTTGATTTGACAGTGAGACTAAGAGACTATTACATTTGCCCCTGAATTTATTTTGGAAAGATTAAAGGGTGGAAATCGCTTTTCTGCTTCAGAAGTGAGATTTATGAGGAGTTGCGCCTAATTATTTCTAGTGCATCCAACATTAACAGAGATTTTAAGACAATAGTTGCATTTAAGGAGGTATTTGGGAATTTCAACAGCTAAATACTGTTCTTCATGGATGCTTTGAAAAATAATGCCTCTGGTTATATCCAGTCAATTTAGACTGAGAGCCTGTTGATCATTTTTCCAGACAGATATTTACCGTTCTCTGGCACTGACCACGAACCTCAAGAGCAGCATTCTTCAATTTCTTCAACACAAATTTCTCAACATCATTCCAAAAAATTGCCACACACCTCACTTCAGATCCAACTCTACTTTCTAGGCCAGATTTCACAATGAATTTAAGACTCATCAGCTGTGTATGTTCCATGTGGCATCTTTGACTACACAGAGCTCCAGGAAGAACCTTCCTTCGGGACCGTCCTTACAATGCTCCCAGTGTGCTGGGATTGTTCAAAAGCTCCTTGTTCCCAGAGAATTGTGGCTGCACATCCACACACGTGAATTAGAAGATGCAGAAGTCACCAGAGGCCACGTACAATGCAAATAGCTGCAGCCTGACTTCAAGGAGTGTGTTATAAACTCCCTCAGTTAAAGGAAATCAATCTTACTCTTAGCACTGTTTCACTAATACGTTTCTGTTTTATGATTTATCCGCTTGCATATTTTTTCCCTCCTCGGTCACTATTTTGGCCAGATTTAAAGCACATTGCTCAACTCATGTAGGAATAACTTCTGATAAAGACTTCTTGTAGCTTAATTCCTTCTGGATGCACACCAAAATGACTGAATCCTAGCTGAATCACACTCATGATAAGAGTTTTACGATGCTAGTAAGTTACTTCATAATGACCTCCCCAAGGTATTAGATGCCATTTCCTAAGCTTGCTCCCCTAAGGACACTCAAGTACACACAAACATAAAATCCAGTGAAAGCATCTAAAAAGTGTTTTACTGGGGCACTGCTCTCCTGAACTCAATATTAAATCTAGTTTATAACTTTCCATAATCACAGAGTTTGCATGAACTAGGGCAGTCATGTATGGCTTTCCTTTAGAATGAGATACTAAAAGCAGAAACAGAAGGCTGTTAAAACATCACTAAAACAGCTTCAATCAGATGCAGACACTGGAAGCAACGCTCTCCCTTTACACGTATTTCAAGAGTTTAGAGTTCCCCCTTTCAGGACTGCAAATAGAGCATCAAGAGGAGGAAAAGTAAATTGAGTATTTTTTTGTGGGAAAATTCCACAAGAACTCCTGCAAAAGCAAGACTTCACCAAAGTCAAGAAGGGGGCAGCCTATACTTGAAGTTTGAGCAAAATTATTTTTTTTTTTTAAAAAAATTATGACTCAGATGGGGTAAGCACAGTGCTGATGCCAGAAACTTAGATTTGAGAAAGTCCCAGTCTCAACTTCATAGCCTCAGCTTGACTTAAAACTGTTTAAGAGCATCTTAACTGTTTTTTTAAACCCTGCATGCTTTTGCTATTTTGTAATAATGAGTGTGAGAACATCTCAATTTTGCTTTCTTAGGAGCTCCTGCACTTCCTACAGCAGATCAGCAAAGCAAGCCGGGGGACATCTTCCATGAGAACAAATGTCACATAAAAGGTCCATAAAAGTTGATAAGAAAAAAACTAGCACTGCTCTCACTATACCTATAGGACTGCTGCTCTTTGCCATTTCATCCTGAGTCAGTTACTCCACCCCAAGTTAGACGTTTGACCAAACTCCTCTAACACTGTTAACACCCTCATTTCCCAATCATTATACAGTCCAGATATGCAAATTCGCTTATATTGCGTGGCTTTGTGCTTGCCATCGATACCTTTGGATGGTTGAGGCACTGAGCCAAGTCTCTCACCTGAAGGGGTTTTGTTTAGAAGACAGAGTTTGTCTCATTGATAGAGATCTGTCACGTAGGATCTCAAACAATAGGATCCCAAACAGGATTACCTCGTGTTTCCATTCAAGTGAAAGAGGCTTCCTGGGCTCCTTGCTCTTTCTGAGGTTACAATTAAAGAGGATGTGGAGGCAGGGAAAAGATCTCTAACTTGGAAAGTACAGTTTTGGGAGCAGTAACTCAACCCACTTTCAGTCTGCATCTCACAAAAGAGGTTTTGTTCATTACGACCAAGTAGTAGGAGTGCAAATTTTTCCTACTTTCACCAGAAGTGTCCTTGCAGACCTGCGAGTGACGGGACAGGCAAAGTTGTGCCTAAGTTTCCTCCATAACTAAATGCAATTGTATTAGCAGCTTCTGAACCCACCCTTTGATTCTAATCTGATCTAACGCATATCTAAACAATTGCATACACCGTGCAATTATCTCCACCATCCCATCTTTATTCGATAAAGGAAGGTGAATAAACTCACATCAGTTAAGAATTAAGCTCCTTCGCTGCCTTTGTCTGAAAACCACGAAACTCTCCCTTATCGCCGCAGCTGGGAAGCGAGTCACGACTAACCCGTGGTCCTGGATTAGGCACGGGCACCGGGAGGAGCTGAGGTTAACGCGGCACCCCGGACACCCCCGGGGCAGCGGGGCGATTCCCACCCCAAGACCCGGGGACAAGGCACGGAGGGCACAGAACGGCGATCGCCCCGGAGAGGCGGGCGGAGCGGCTTTACCCTCACCTGCCGGCCGGCCCCCTCTCCTTGCCACCCCCCAAACGGGATGCCATTCCCGGGGTCCCGCATCCCCCGCGCCCCCCGGCTCCGGGACAGGGCGGCGCTTTGTCCGCACTCACCGCACATGGTGCCACCGCACGGTCCTCCCCGCTCGCAGCAGACGCCCCTCCAGACTCAACCCCGTCCCAGGCCGCCTCTCGGGCTCTTATAGCCATGCCGGGCAGGGCCGGCGCTGCCTCCCCGCCCATCGGGGCCGGCCCTGCCCTGCCCGTCCCAGGGATGCGGGGCTGCGGGCACGGGTCGTCACAGTGTGGCTAAGGTTGGAATAGACTTCCGCGACCATAGACTGCCACCCTTCGACCCATCGCCACCTTGTCAACGCATCGCCGTGTCCGCTCGGTTCGTGAGCATCCCCCGGGATGGGTCGCCACCACCTCCGTGGGCAGCCCGTTCCAGTGCTTGGCGACCCTTTCCATGAAGAAATTCCTCCCGATGTCCAGCCCGAACCTTCCCTGGAGCAGCTTGAGGCCATGTCCTCTTGTCCTGTCAGGACAGGATGAATCCCATGTCCGTGCCAGGCTCCGTGACTCGGCTTGGCTCAGGGATTTCCCGGGTGGCAGTAACTCCAGAGAGACCCATGGGCAGCATAAGGGGCTTCTTTTGTGCACTAATTCTGGTTTCCCACGTCCCAGTTCCATGGAGGAACAGGACAGGTGGTGAAGCAATCCCTCCTGGCTTCTCCCCCTGCCCTCCCACCACAAGCAATTACAAACACACGCTCAGCAGCCAATTCCACTGCACAAGCAGGACCGGGGGCACCTGAACGCGGCCACTCGGCACACCTCAGGCACAAAGGTCTGCAGACATGGCCCAAAGTGGGCTCAAGCTTTATCTCCTTCTAAAGAAACTTGTCTCTTACCTCCGGGAGCCTCCTGCCAGCAAAGGGAATGGCAGCTCTTGGAGTGAGTGCCTTGCAGCACACTCTGCCAGAAGTAGCTCAAGCTGCTGTTTGAACAAATGTGATTTTTTAAAATACACAGAAGTGCCCAATACAGTTTCTTCTTCCTTATTAAAAAGTGCCAAAATATTTTACAGACATGATCATAGTTACCCATAGGGTTACTGAAACTCAAGCAAAAGGTGTCCTTATTTAGGCTAGAACTTAATGGCTCATTTTCTATTGCATTTCTTTTTGCAGGCAATTTTTAACATAAAGTAATGGTTCCCTCAAACTTTGTCACTTTTCCTCTTGATGGAGAGGTTGGATGAAGAGTAAAGATTGGTACGTCAACAGTTTAGCTAAAAAAAAACCCTTTTTGTGCCACTTTGAGAAAGTGAAACTGTGCCTCAGTTTTAAAGTCAAAACCAAGATTTAGAATATTTTCAACTCATAAAATTATAGAAAACAGTGTTAAAGTTCTGCTTTAAATTAGTTTACCAAAGGAATAAATTAAGTGTAATTTTCACTGGGTGTGTGAAACAGCTATGACACCATGCCCAGTAAGAACCACTATATTTTTCCTTCCCCCAGTCTCCCACAGTAAAACCAAACAGGCCCATGATTTTGTCACTGTTTCAGTCCCAGCTCTGTCACTGACTTGCCATGTGACATCAGGCAAGTAATTTTGACACTCCAGTCCAGTTTTTCTTGTCTGTTTAGGTAACTTTGCTCCTCCTCAAAAGTAATCTCTCATCTTGTCTCCCCCAGTGCAGCCTGAGTGAAGGGTGGTGTTCCTAATCACAACTATGTGTAAGTAGCATTGCTGTTTATGTTAAATTATATACAATAAAGGTAAACTTTTTATTTTCTCCTGTGCAACGTGCATTTTAACTAATGAGTGATGTGGAGAGTGGGAAAGAAACGCCTTTTTTTTAACATCACTGCAATGCTAATTGCCAAAGATCACGAGTCAGAGCCCAAAATTCCACTCATGCAAGACAGTTCATGTTTCCATGTGACATTCCCAGGGAGAACACTAAACAAAAATGAGACTGAACTGCTAGTAACAACTGCATTAATTAGTGATTAATGTGTCACTTTGATAACTTATCAGTCAACAGTTGCCAGTTGAATCTGTCTGATGCCATTTATTTTTTTCCATTACTTTTTTGAAGTGCATTAGAGAGTACAGTAATTCTTTTATCTGGTGGGTTTGTTTGGTTTGAAGGACGTATCTTACAGCACTCAGTGGGACAGGACCAAACTGATCCCATCTCACCTTACAACTTCTTAAAATCTAAAAGCCAGAATATGTGAAAGTATCACTTACTGTATTCAACACAACAAGGGTCCAGCAATTCTGCTGTACTCTGGAAAAGTGCTCTTCTCAGGAGACCATTAAAAAACCCAAAACAAAGCAGATAGTTTAGACAAAGAGTTTGCAAATTAAAGCTTTCCCATTTTCCTCCCAGAAGAGACAGGAGGTCAGCTGGTGGAACTTCCCACCAAAGGCTGAACACAAATCTGAAGTGACACTCTGAGAGCTACATCTTCCTTTTTTTTCTGTCTCCAAACAAGGGATCAAAACCAGAAGTGGGAAATAGTAGGGCACAGTATGGAACCCACTGTATCACTATTTTAGCATCAGGTAACGAGGAAATTACCTGAGACATAAGGCAAGGAACAATTAAAGTCATTCAGCATGTGGCTGGAAAGAGAAGGGATTTATGCTTAGGCTCCTTTTGAGCCTAATACAGGTACTAGTTCTTGCAACATTTATGATCTGCCCTGAAAAGCAGCCAGCAGCATTTTAAGGACAGATATTCCAAACTGCATTTGCATAGTCAAGAGGTTCAGATACATATCTGAATACCTTGTTCTGTTCCTTGTTCCTAGACACCCAAGGGGACTGAGTTTCCTACCAAGGAATTTCAGTAAATTCACTTGTCCCTGGGAACAAAAGGACCAAACCTCTCTCATTAGCAGACAGGGGCAGGAAAAAATAGTGGATGTGAACTGCAAATGGGAAGACATATGATAAATATCAGGAACAATTCAGGAGGAGCAGTCATGCAATGGAACAGGCTGCAGGGGCTGGTTTATGGCCCTTTCACTGGTGACTGGCTGGAATAGAGCCTGTCCTGTGAGGCAGCACCGGGTGATCTGTGTACGGTGTGAAGGATGAGGGGTGACCAAATGGCCATCCTTTCCAGCTTCAGCACTTCCATGATTATAGCTGGGTTATAAAGTTCCTTTTAAGTTGCCCTTTTTGGACTGCTGGTTGAGTGGCTACAACATCTTCTGAGAACTAATAGCCTGTTGCTAGATTCATACTAGAATACACAGCACAAGTTCTTATATTAGCAATGGCAATCCATTATTTTAGCTTATATTATATATTTATGTATTAGATATAATTTGTATATTATATTAGTGTTGGTTTTGCTTCCAAATGTGAAAGTTGAGATCCCAAAAGCAGCCACTGCACATTACAGATCATCAACCCTCTCAACTAGGGTCCTGCACTTCTGCAATTTTTATGTGTTACTCTGAATAAAAATATTTAAAACACGGAGAAACTCTGAACACTTCCTTCACTACCCCTTAAATTTTAACAAAATAGGACAGAGTTATTCCCTACCAAGGCTCTTAAGAATATTTGGGCTGACAGCTTGCTCTGGATCTCTCTGATTCCTTCCCAGTCTGATAAGGGTGGCTGCAGTTAACCAGGAGTCACTCCAGTGAAGCTGAATTTCACCAACTGATAAACAAAAGCAAAGGGCTGACACTGCTGGCCTCTGAAGGAGGTCAGGTGTGCATGGTGTGCTCCAGGACGGGCCACCCTCCACATCCAGCTCAGCTCCACAGCCAGTTTGGAAGACAATCAGCAAGTGCCTTTGAAGTGAGGAGAGCAACACCTTTCCTCTGCTGAGAAGTTCAAAGGAGAGGAAAAGAAATGTTTGTTATATTGGTGGTTCTTTCAGTGGAGGTGACAACTAGCTGCTCACCGAGGATCTGTCTAGGGCTAAAGAGCTGGTATTTTCAGTTTAAAAGTACATAATAGTAATTAACAGCTTTTAATTTGAGAAGCGGGGAGAGTTAACCGTCATTTGTCACCGTTGGATTGTTGTCTTTGAAATGATAAAAATTATGTGTGTTTGGAGGAGTTACATGTAAATGTGAGTCAACATCATACCTATGACTGAGAATTAAGTAACCTTGCTTTAATTAAATGATGGTTTTTCAGCTGAATTGTCATGAGAACCATGTGTAATATAAAACCAACCCAGCTAATTAATTGTGTTTTAAAGACTTTAAAAACACAAAGGCGCATTTAGTAATAACGCATCTAAAACGCTGTTTTAAAGAGCATTAAGTGGTTTCCTGAAGTTTTGATGTAAATTTCTCATAACAGGAGCTGCAAATAAGTTAATGGCAAGTGTCAGGGAAAAAATAAATGCTTGGAAAATTCTGTAGATTTTTCAAGCAAACCAGCTTTTGGATTGGTTTTCTCAGCATGTTGTGTGGTCCTTCAGGGCAAGAGAGAGAGGAATGCTGACAGAGCAATCCAGATATCTGCATACCTGCCCTATTTCTGAGGATCAGGACCGTCTACTCAATTATTTTTCATAAATACAGGATTGTTTAAGATTACATGGGGTTGGAGGGAGCAAAGCTAGCTACTCACCGTAGCTGGGGAAACCATGCCCATGCAAGAAGTCAAAAAGCTTTAAAGCCAAAGATAAAAAAAAGCACTACAAGAAACAGATTCCCTCCAGTAACGCACCAAAACAAAACTCCACTGGAAGTGTTTGAACAACGAGCTGGTTGTGGATTTAAAAAGGTGCTGCAGCTGCTCCATATGGCTCATAGAGCTACATCACACCACGCACCAGCCACAGCATCCCCTCCTTCTGCACTGAAGGAGAGCCTCAAGCTCCTTCCCCAGTTCCCGTAGAGCCCTTCTGGCAGCAACCACCCTCCACAGGCAATAACTCGGCACCTCCCCAGCTCCCTCAACACCACAGAGAAGGGGAAAGCGTAACTTCTGCACTGCTCTGGTTAATTTTGTTTCTAAGCATATGAACCTGTTTTGGTAAGAACAATTTCATTCAGTTCTTGTCTTGATTTGTTTTCACAGCTTTAATGCTTCAAGGATTTATACTGGCTTTTGAAAAGAACACCTCTGAGGCTAGAAAAGAGTTTTGCTGCTGGCTGCCCTCTGGTTTGCCCTTTAAGCAGTTCTCTGGCAAGAAGCTTCTGATTTTGCAAATAAAAACCTGTTGTTTTGCAGCGCACATACCTGTACTCTTCACAAAGCAGGGCTAAATAACAGTACAGTTTTCTCCACCGTGTCGCTCCCAGCATTGTTTCTGTCACCACTGCCCAGCAAGAAGCTACAGCAGCAGCTGGAATGAACTGAAGGGAAAGAAGGGTGCTGGGAATACAAGTTGCTTCCATACAGCTCCAGTTATCAGCAGCTCTAGGCTGAAAGAAAACAAATCCAGGTTTCTAAAAGCAGCCCACAGAACAAGATGCATCTGGCTTTACCTCACACATCCAAACCTGCTGTCCCTATCGCTTCCTTCTAATCAAGATAGGCATCAAAGGACTACATACTAGAAGCTTAAACATCACCTCTTCTCCTTTTTCTGCCCTTTGTGATTAAAACAAATAAATGAGGGGGGAGCCAGATTAAAGCTACAACAGTAATTTTTCCGACTGGTGTATTTATCATTGCAGCTGCAGTGTTACTATTTGTTTTAAAAGAGGCTGAAAGTAAAGTACCTTGAGTCCAAACACAGGTGACCAGGGATTCCCCAGCTTTAATGAGTACTTTAACAGTTATAATAGATATGTGATGCTATTGTTTAGCAAGTGATCCAAGTTTGAAAAAAACTTTTCTCATAGTGGGTTATTTTCTATCCCAGAGTCACAGCTGTTATGCTGATGTTTGCTCTTGCCTACAGATATTTCTCCTTCTTATGAGCTTGACACCAATCACAGCTACAGCTTCAAGTTCTTTTGTAACACCTCATGATCTTGTTCTTTTGGCAGCTTCAAAGAAAAAAGGCATAAACCATGGTTAAATAGAAGCAGTAATTTTCTTTCTCTGGCAATTAATGGCCCATCTATATGGCAGTTCCTAGATTTGTGGGGTTGTTTGATCTGCCATAATCTACCTATTGTCAAAATCAGGTTTGGGCACATTTACATTGGTAGAAATAAAGACATTGCACACAGAGGATTCCAAGATAACTTTTCTTCTATCAACAGCCACATGCAAAATGGTTTTGTGCAGTTCCCCTACACTGGGCATTAGGAAGCAGTTAAGAAGAAATAATGCAGGACATGGGTCTGTTTACTAAACACATAGTGTTGCTACAGGACAGGGTGATAGAGATCACCGAGTAGAAGTTACATGTTGATAAATTAACAGAAGCAGTGCTGTACAGCCTGTGGAGTTTGCAGGATGTTATCCTCAAGTTAGCATGAAATGGAGGAAAAGCTGTGCAGTGAAATGGCAGCTGCCCCACGGCATCACCTCAAGTGCACATCCCACACCACCTACCTCTGCCACCCAAATCTGTCCCTGACAGCTTCTGCCAGCTACACAGTCAAACAACTCTTATGCCCAAGCTATGAATTGCACTGTTTTACTGCCTGTAAAAATTCCTTGTATTTTCCTTCTTTCCCCACTGCCCCCCCAGAATAGTTTTCCTTCTATTAAACACAGGACTTTCAAATTACAGTAAAATTAGAAGTTGCCCTCAGGGTTCACTCACTCAGATGGACTCTATCTCCTCCTAACAGCTCCAATTACTAAATGGGTTTAGAACTTCATGTTTAGGGTATCCCATGAGATGCATGAAAGGATGACGTTCCTCTGGGGATGTTTATGCTCTTGCACTGCAAAGTTGCCTTCAGCAACCAAAGTTCCTGTGGTATTGTGATTGGGATCTGGGTCCTTTGGTGGGAACATACCAGATGGGGTAAACTAAGGACAAGGTTTTGCTTCAAAACTGTAGATTGACTGAAAGCAGAAACTTCAATTTACCTCATCATTGTATCTGGGCAAGTGGGAGACAAGAGGATGGTTTTAATTGTAAAGCAGTATCTCCACTCTTAACTGTGCTTATTTGACTTGTGTGCTGAAACTGAGCACATATTTCTTGAATGCTTCTACAGTTTCTAGAGAAAAAAATTCTACTAAGTCACAGTAACTGGGACAAAATTTAGGGGAGCAGGGGTAACAAAGTTGCCAGAAAACTAACAAGGAATAGATCTTTCTGTATTTTAGTTATGTCTTAAAATGATTTTACTCCTAAAAAATACTATACCCCACTTATAACATGTAATTTCAGCTCAGGTCTGACAACTTTTTTTTTTTTTTTCCTACATGCTGTACACTTTGACAGCAAAGACAGGCAGTTTTCAATTCAATTGACCAAAACTGGCTGGCAAACTTGAAACCAAAGCAGCCAAATCCCTTATTTGTACAGCTGCGTGCCCCGGGCTCTCCCCCACCCCCCAAACGATCACATTGCAGGACATCAGCTCTGCACCAAGGCAATTCCCTCCAGGTCCTGCAGCAGGACATGGGATGATCAAATTAACTCCAACACAGATAGGTGTTGAGTTAAATGGCCAACATTTAACAGGGGTGGGTGCATTTTGAACCCACCTGGCATGAAAAATTGAAATGACTTCTAAGCAACCTAAATGAATGCAGGTTTAACTGGGCAGTGCTAAAAACATGATAAAGTTCATGAGAAATTTTCAAATAAGGAACCACTGTATTTTATATCACATTTTCTGAGTTCATTTGCAAGAAGCAGCAGTAAAGAAGGCAGAAGGAACAGCTTCACAGCTGTTTTGCTCTGGGGTTGCAATAAGAATTTCCATGTTGGGAACCAAAGGAAGTTTGTCAGTTCACAAGAAAGCACCAGCACCCCTTGGCACCAGAAACTTGCTGCTTTAGCTTTGCAGTCATTTCTATGAAGTGTCATTTGCCTTTTCAACTGGGTCATTCTAAGGAAATCCCAGATAAGAATCCTTGCCTTTTCCAAGGAACAGGGGATTATCATCTGCCATAATTACAGATTCCAGTTTGGTTGTCTCTTAGTCACATTGTTTACTGGCTGTCTCAGCACAAGGAGCACAGATGTTAAGGGAAGCAACAAGCTGCAGCTCCTTCTCTACGTATTAGATTGGAGATTAGGGCTGCCAAGGGCTTAGCTAGTCCTTGGTCTGACTGGTGAGAGTCATCATCCTGTCTGGACACAGGCAAGGCTTCCTTATGACATCACGTCTTTGACACTGCTGTGACACACCGAATCTTCTCCCCCGTGTCTGCATGGGAGGGTAACACTAAACACTGCTTGGAAATCCAGGAGGACCAAGAATGAGAAGCAGAAATAGGGATTTTTAATTTTTTTTTTTAAACAACTGCATCTCCCAGTCCCAGAAAAGTTTACCTAACACTTCTGAAGTCCCAGGCAAAGCAGTTTTGTTAACCTGTATTTTCACAGGGCTTAGAGGCTTTCCCAGACCAAGGTGTGTGTAAACCACCTCCTCACTCACGAGCAGCACAGCTCCCAGAAGCTCATGTTGAAACATCCGCTGTAGCAGATCCACAGTGTGTGCTGAAAGATTCTAAAAGCAAAGGTTTCACATGCCCATTTTCTCTCTCCACCTCCCCTTTCCTTATGGAAGGGGCTGCTCTCCAAAGCCCATTACTTGTTACGGTGTTGGCTTGTGCTTGTCACAAAGCTGTTGGCCCTGGACCAGAGCCCCGGCTGTCCCGGGCCGCAGCATCAGAGGAGTGTAACAAGATAGGAAATATTTGTTGTCTGAAGGATAATGGGAAGTAGCACAGCAGGGAAGGGTGGATCCTGGGGCAGGGTTCGGCCACAGCATCTCTTAGAAAACATTCTAGAAAGAAGCTGCCAGGAGCTGAGACAATGCCATTGCCCCCCTAAAGAGGGAGAGCCTGGAGCGACAAAACTAGATGGTGGGAATGGATGAAAACCCTAAAGAGTGGAAGAAACAGACTCGGAGAAGGGAGAGCTCCAAGCAGAGCCTGGCCAAGAGCTCTGCCAGGCCAGCAGCAGGGCTGGTGCCCACATCAGGAGAGCTGCAGCACTCCTGTATTTCTATTCATGCCAAGAATTTTGGTCCTGCCAAAATAATTCCACCTTCAGCTTCTTCCAGGCAGTTCCATTATTGAAATGCTGCACTCTGCTCTTGTTAAGTGCCCAGACAACCAACTCAAACCAATCTGCCCCTGTCTGCAGTCACAGGTTAACATTTGCTGTGCAGTTTTTATTCCTGTGCAAGAGAAAAAGTTCCTTGCAGGAAAAACTACAGAGTTTGAACCCTTCAGTGAATAAATTAACATCACTTCTGCCATCTCCTCCCCTTTCCTGCAGGCTTTAGCAGCAAGTATCATGTTGGTGTTCTCCAAATAAACCTGAATTCCAGAGAAGCTTTTAACAGCTTCTCTTCTCAGGAAAGGTTTGCTGTCACAAATAAAGCAAACTAGGAAAAAGAAATTCTCAAGTGTTTGATTTTTCTGTCCAGTCACTTCTTTGGTGAAAGAGAGCAAAGAAACTTTTCCACACCCCTCACCATGAATTTTCAGCTCTGTTTGCTTTGACTTTTTGTAGCTAAGCCAAAGAATAAAAAAAAAAAAAAAAAAAAAAGAAGCAAAAAAACCCAAAAGCAACAAACCAACCCACGTCTGAAAATTTCCACTAATGAATTCCAGACTTCTGGACTGCAAAACCATCTGCTTTCTCCCAAGTTATGTTGTCAACAACTAAGCACAGCTGTAGGAAGGGTAACAAAATATTACACAGTTACTTGTGTTTCTACACCCCCAAATATGCAGGGCTATTAAAGAACAGCAGAGAAACCCACTAGGTCCAATGCAGGGCTTTATCACTACCTTTATCTTTGCAAAAAGCAGCAGCATTACCCTGATCACATTAGGCAGAGAGGTTACGTAAGTGACCATCTTCTATTCTTTGCAAAACCTTATGATACAGAGTCAGGGGATGGCAAAGTACACTAGCAGGGATTTTTATCATCCCGCCTGGGAGACAGGAGTTGGGATGCTGCACATGAGGGAGGTTAAATAGCTCAGTTTCCCCTGTCATATCCAGGCAGCCCAGCAGCTCCAAGGAGGCAGTAAGCATGTGAACAAGAGGGGGAGGTCCATTGAGCTCACAGCACCTCTCAAGCCAAATCACTGCATTAACATTGCAAACAAGGCATTCTTTAGCCCAGCTCTGAGGCCATCAGTGACATCCATCTACAAGTCTGCTGACACCTGGAGCATCCTCTGCAGGAACAGCCAACATCAGCCCCATCCCATCACACCATTTGATGCAAAGAACCTGATCAAAGCATTAGAACTAAGCCCCGTCCTCTTTCGAGAGATCCTGTGGGCTCTTCAATGGCTCTGAGAGGATCAGGCCCACCTATCTACTCCTTACCTGCAGACACCAGCTCCACAAACACAGGGCTCCTGGTCACACCTTGGGTGCTGGTTCAAGGCAAGGGCATCATCACTGACACTCAACCTGAGCCAGCCATCCACAGCTTCCCTCCACAAATCACACCCGGCAGCCTTGATGCTCCTCGTGAATAGGGCAGGGGTTTTACTTTTTGCCTCTACAGGGTGGTTTCTAGGGGAACTTTCTTTAGATGATTGCTTCTTACCTTCAGCCCATTACGCACAGCCTCATCAGCTGCAGATGCAAATATTGAGAAGTATTTAACGTTTTAGTTAAGTCTAATTCTAGTATCTTTGGAAGGTCCATCCCTAATGGCATCTTCATCCTTAAAAAGTCAAAAATGCATTTATAACTTTTAAAAAAACACAAACTAATCAGTAAACAGAATTAATACAGCAATTTCAATGCATTGACAGGAGGACAAGGAGAGCTGATACTATGGAAGGTTTACTATATACTTCTAGAATGCTTTTAACTTTCAAGTTTCCACACTTCCTTTCTTACAGCCTTTCTTTTAATAAGGCAGAGGGGAAAGAGAAGCTTTGAGATAGACATTTAGGAACTGAAACCACATATTTAACATAGAGCCTGTCAGATATTTCACGTCAGAAATACCTAGGAATACAAAAATATCTGGTGTTTCAGTTGTTACAGCCCACATGAAGATACTTTTTCCAGATAGGCTGGGAAAAAGCACAGCTCAGAATACAACGCATCTTTCCTCCTAAAGAGGAAGCTCCTATACATTCTCACGAACAAGGATAAATACTATTTCAGTTATTTTACTCACTAGTAAAATGCAAAACTCAATCCTAGGTCTTCCTCTCCCTTTTCTGTTAGTGGTGCAAGCCACAGCTTATTCACTGCTTTGAACCTGGCTGCTAATACTGAATCAACTTAAGCTCCTTATCCTTTAAATTGATGGATGTAAACATTAAAAAAAAAACAAACATAGAAAACAAAATACAACCAAACAACACTCACACACAAATAACAAAAAAAAATCCCACCTCTCCTTCAGAGTCATAACCAGCCAGATACAATAAAAATGAACCAGGCAAGTCAAGGCTACAGCCCTTAAATACAGCCAAGGGTCACCCACCAGTAAGAGAAGTTCAGCCACACAATTGAGTGATTTACCTGAGCTACAGCAGCTGAGTTAATTCACAGATGGACACTATCAGCTTTTCAAGCAAAGATTCCCAGTACTCAGCTGCCTGGGGAACCTGAGTTCCATTTTCCACCAAGATGGCTTAAGGAGTTAGGATGAGATCTGAGCTTTTAAAAGCATGAACTACATTTGTGAATGTTGCATCCATCAGGCTCTTCTGAAAACCACTTCTCTCTAAAGCGGCTCAAAACTGAGCGGCTCTCCTGGAAATGTCCAGAATGAGCAGTGGCACAACTACCCGGTTTTGGCTTGCAGCCACTGGGCCTGGCCCCAGGGTTATTCCCTGCATCATCCCTGGAGTTAAAATAGGCAAGAACAAAGCTGGAGCCTATTTCTCCCTTTCTTTTTCAGAGTGGGGGTTCTTGGATTTTATTGCTTCTTATCAGCTCGGGGCCAGGTGGTCACTGACTTTACCCAAGCCTGACTGCTGGCCTCAGGGAATCTCTTCCCACTGATAATTTGCATTCAATACCTGTGTGTCTGCTTATGCTCATATCTGGCAGCTTTCCTTAGATAAGCAATCAGCTGCTAGGAAAATTCCCAAGAAAGCAAGCCTTTAATGCCAGAAGTTTCCAAGCACAGAAGGATAATGCTGGGGCCAGTACCTGCACCTTTGGGCTGGGGCAAGGGCTGCAGTCTCAGATCTGGGCCTGTGGTCTTAATGAGCAGAGACGTATGTAGGACAGATTATTCACAGCACTTGCAATTCAACATTTGTATTTGGTTTCAACAGGCCAAAGCATCTGCTGAGGAGACAAATAAAGTGATAAATCACTATTCTTATTGCTTTCATGGGGTAAAGGACTTGCCAGAAGTCCCAAAGAAAGCCAGAGGCAGGGTTCGATGCTGAGGATGGAGTCTCTGTAGTGTCTCTATCCCAGTGACAAGCCCATCTCTCACTTCTCAGGTCACACTTGGAAACAAAAGGTGATGAAATATTTCATTTTTCCATACAAGAGGTCTCTCAGATGATCTAGTCAGGTAAGAGCTACCCTTTGAAATTTTGCTTCTGAAGACTCTAACTCCTCTTACCTGGCAGTTCGTAGTGGTGTGACCTCTGCACTTGAGGAAATAGGGGACTGAATGTTTTTGTTGCAGCCAACAAGGATAAAGGAACAACTCCAGTCCCCATCTCCTCTTTATCTGTTCCCACTGTCCTGTGATGTGCATTGCTAGTGAAGCAATACCAAAATGCAATGTTTTTCCTTCTTTGGTACCTCTTGGCAACAGAAAGAGCTAAGAAGCGTCCCCTGGGTAAGCTACATCCAGTTCTGGTTCCCTTTTTATTAAAGAATCACCTCTTACAAATAGGTTTTAGTGACAACTTAGAGGAGGTTTCAGTAATGACTGAAATGATCCATCTTTTAATGGAGCTGAGTTCTGTTCACTGGGCAGAAAATTAAAAGGCACGTCTGCAAAATTAGCAGGAAATATATCCTTTCTGGCATGCAAAAATACAATTCTTTTCTACTAAATCTGGCTTAGATTTAACAAAACATATTACACAGATGGCGTTTTCTTTCAAAAACAAATTAGCCATCCTAAACTAACCCAGATTTAATGGTTCTGGTAGGACAGTTAGATACAAAACAAACTTTCAACCAGTATTAGTTATATTTTCCCTTTTAAGTCAATGTATTGTTTGTCAGTTGATTGTGTTTTACGTGGGCATAGTTGTTGAAGTGGTAACACTAAAAGGCAAACTTCAGCCTATAAGTTTATGAAAATGTTTATTTTCATTACTTCTGGTACAATATTTTAGGCAGAAGGATTTTACAAAAAAAAAAAAAAAATTCGAACTGTTAGAATACAGATAGAGTGAATTTAAATATGCTTTTCCTCCACGTGAAATTTCTGGTGAGATAATGTTTGTACCTCTTTGAGAAGATATAAAATTTTCCAGAAATCAATCTTCAGCCAATTAATGGTCTTTCTTGTGCTAATAACAACCAAGCGAATTAATCTTTCCTGTTTGATAAAATTTTGTTGTCTTCATTCAGCTCTAGCCTCATGAGTGTGGAAATAGGTTCCTCTGCTTTCCATGTTTTGCTTCAGGAAAAGAAAGAAGCTGGTCTTTTGATCCTGCTCAAAATAAAACTAAACCCACAGAACATTTTGCCAGGTCTTTTGCGGTAAAGCAGCATCCTCACTGTTCGCAACAAGCCTTTCTGCTTCCTTCCACAAAGTGAGACATCAGAAGAATGTCGCTGGGGGGCCAAGCTATGAAGAGGAACGTGTCTTCAGGGAAAATCATTTCCTTCTTCAGACAGCATTTAGATATCTAAAAAGCTTCCAAGAAAATGGCTTAGCACACGCATTATATCCCCCAGCACTCCACTGTTAGCAGCTGCATGCAGTGTTTCAGCAGTCACTCTTGTAGGAAACATAACGGGAATTCTCACGGAGACAGTAAGTGTCCATGGATGTAGACTCGCAGCCCAATTTACAATAAACCCCTGCTCCCCTCATGACTTTCCTTTGAGGCACAATCCCACTAGCCTGGGTGTTGAAGCTCCCAGTCTGCAAACTGTTCAGAACAGGCTCTGAGCAACTGATTTGCTGACCTTCACAACGTGCTGTGAAGGCAGAATGTACCCCTCAGGGACATGAAATACCTACCGAGTCTGCCTGTTACTCAGGGGTGTCTCCAAGGTGAACCCTAGAACTGAGCTGGTGGCATTTTCCTTTAGTTCTAAAGCACCAGCTAGACCAGCGAAAGATGGTTCAAGGGTTAAGTGGGCTTTAGCAGATCCTATTCAAGTCTCATGCTCCATCATTATTTTTTTTATATAAATGTAGGTAAGTCACTAAAGTTCAGATCATTAAAACCACCTGAGTAACACTTTCCCTGGTGATATAATGCCTTGTGGCTGGGCAACTTGGGAATTTAAGTCCTGAGCCCTGAAAGCAACTCAGCAGCACTTTCAGCCCTTGGTAGCCACGTTTCAAGTTACACATGGGAAAAGCACACTTAAGGAGGGAAGGATGTCCTTTGGGATGTGGGAAATAAACCCCACTGAAACGTCAAAGCTACCCACGAATGAGCTGATATGAAAGATGTTTGGATGATAAAGCAGGTGCCCAATATCTGTCTGTGTATCTGAGAGAAGGAGGAGCAGTTCCCTCTGCCAGAATAGCTGTGAACCCTCTCCCAGATGCCTGTGTGTACGTGCCATACCCATCCCCTACCAAACCCACCTCATGCTCATGCCCTGCTGGAGCCCCCCAGTGTGCCTGAAGCTCTTCCTTGTCTGGATACTCTGTCTTATTCCTTCTTGATGTGGAAAAACAGATTGAACTTTCTGGTCCCTGCCAGTGACCGTTTCCCTGACACCCTCTGCAGGAGCCATATGAGTTCAGATAATGAGAATCTCTCTGTACAGAGCATGTTGGGCTTTATTCTACTCTTGCTAGGAGTTACTTCGGCTCAAAAGCAAGGCTGAATTAATCTGTTCCTTGCAAAATCATCTAAATCTTAAATTTATGTCCCTAAACTGTTTTTGAAGTCTTTTGATGAAATCTAGTCTGGAAAACACTTCACATGACTATGCCAATAATGTCTCTAAACGTTCTCTCTAGTGAAAGGAATGACATGAAAAAATTAATTCCTTCCTCACTACTCACTCTGCTGTGTGCCCTGTGATGGGATCATGTGCGTCTCAGTGACACACACGGCCGAGCTAATGCGGGAAGGGGTTGTGCTCAAGACGGAAATGACCCGTTGAAGTTGTAGCGTTGGATCTTGCACTGTTGGGAATCACATTTCATAACCTTCTGCAAGGAATACAAGCTCAAGAGCGGACATAACTAAGCAAGAGGGGGGGGGAAAGACAACCTACAGAAAGTCCAAACCATCTTCCAGATGACCAATTTACATTAAAGTTGGCAGATTTGAACCGGTTCTGTAGAATTGTCCGGATGGAAATACAAGTATGCAGCTACCAGACATTTGTAGGAGAGCCACAAAAACCTGCAGTGTCCTGTGTGTGTTTGCTGGGAAATTACTTGTGTTGATGAGTTGCCTGTAGATCCTCAGGGCAGAATCCAGCTGATTACACAGAGAGGATGGACTGTTTCGTGGCATCTTCCTGAGTTATACTGGCCATGACTTGATTGACTTTGTGCTGTCTACAGCCATAATTCAGGGAACCTGGCTCATCCTCTGAGTCCTCCTTTCAGCTGGTTATAAACCTGTCTAAACAGACACACTGTGAGTGTAGCTGAGCTAAACTAGCAGCAGAGGTTGAGCCTTGTATTTAGAGACAGAGCCTTCAAGAAAAATAATTAAATAGCACAATTTGTGAAAGAGCTAAAGCTGAGCATTGTGTTTTGCTCCCCGTGTTCCTAATGAAGACCTAAAGTAGAAGGCTTAGAGTTATTTGTATCATCCCAGTAGGAAACGATGGCCAGTTTTAGGATTCTGTGGCAGAAATGGATCCTGGAGCATAGCTAGAGAGGTGGTTTCAAGTATCACCACTTTTAAATGCTCAGTTTGAATCACTATCCAGACGAAAACACCTCTGTAACACCCGGTGTTTCCTTGGCACTCCAGCTCTCTAAGATCATCACTGCCTTTGCAGAAAAAGGTGTTTTAAGGCAACAACGAGGATAACAGACATTAGGTCTGAAAAGCTTCTCAAAGAGACCCCAAGTTTACAGGGTCAGTCATACCCAACATCAATTGTGGCAGGCCACCACTTCTTCAATGTCACTATACACAGAGCTAGATTTTGGAGGTGGGAGAACTTGTATTGTAACAGCTCAATAGCTTTAATTTGCAATGCAAAATCTATCAGATTTGGTTTTTCAGTCTGACACTGCAGCGTACAAGCAGTTTTGATCCTCATAAAAAGAATTTTCTTCTTGATCCTCACCATTCAACTGAGCCAGTCTTAAACCTCCCCAGCAGGGCACGCTGATGAAAACAGGATGTGATAGTAGGTTCTGCTTTCTGTACAAATCCAGACTTGCACATTAGCTAAACCATATTTGCTGCAGGGGAAGACTTGCTGGGTTTTGTTTCCTCCTCATCCCATTTTTTTCTTTTCTCTGGGGCATCCATCGTAACATCTCATCCTAACACTGAACAACATCAGTGTGTGCATGACGCCACTAGTGAGGCAGGGTGCTTATCAGGATCAGCAGCAGCTGCAGCCAGAACTTCACCTCTGAGTAAAGTTACTCAGTGGCCATCTGAACATTTACACTGACTGTTTTCCTTTTTGACTTCCACCAAAGGGTGTTTGTTTATATCCACTCCTTTTATTTTCTCAGTAGCAGCAGAGATGTTTTGAATAAAGCAAGGGGAACACTTCTGATTGTTTGGATTCTGTTCAAGATGGACAGATTTATGTGTTTACCCTGGAAATGACTTATTGAATCATACTTTTGAGCAGAGCCAAGGAGCCCCCATGCCTCCACCTCCCCCAGCCAGTCCTCAGGGCTTTGCCATAATGTGGTTTTCATTATAAGCAGCCGCATTTTCTTCCTTACTACAGTATTTTTCATTATGCAGCGAGGAGAATAACTAGGAAAATCGACCTCTGTTAAGGAAAGAATTGATTAAAATTATTGAGGGGATAAAGGTCTTTTAGACTCATATGTGTGTGATGGTGTTAAAGACGTGATGATGGAGGCTGAGGGGAGCCTTATCCTGTGTTTATAGTGCAGCAACGTGATATAATAAGGACTCATTAAGAACAGACCTCAAGGCTCAGGTTGGATCTCTGGTGTGCCAGGTTATTGCTGCAGTTCAGGCCTGTTGATTCAGCTGGGTTACTTTTGGTGGTGAGCTTACTAAAGGAACACTCCTGCTTGCCAGCTCACCATCGTGGGGCTGCCCCATGGAGCTGAGGGAAAATGATCAACTGCTGCTAGAAAGATGTTGAAGAAATTCCTCTTCAGTTTCAGCCTTTCTTGGGCTCTATACCTTTCCCCGCGTTTAGTACATGAGGATTAATCAAATCCAAGATATTTCTCTCTCAGTCACCTCCCTACAATGCACTCTGCAGGAATACCAGAAGGTAAACTGGACTCTGTTGCCTGGAGGAGAGGGCACAGATCCCATGGGTGAAGAATTATTTGCCACTTTTTGGTGACAAAACTATTCATCCCAGTAACTTGCTGTGTGACTGAGCTTTCACAGGGTTTTCCTGCCAGCTTCACTCCTGTCACATTTGCTCTGCCACGAGGGATTAGAGCCCAACTGCCTCCTCAACAAACCATTCTTTAGTTGCATTACCTGCAAAAAAAAAATAGCCATGACACCAGCAGGGAGCTCAATCTTCTGCATGTCAGCCCTGTCCACCCCAATTGCCACCGGTGCTCGGCACAACGGTGTCCTTCCCCAGGACACTGCTTGCTGCAGCCCCCAGGCCGTGTGTGTCACTGTGAGGATTTCAGCACAGTCTTTTGCCCTGTGGAAGTGTCCTAATAAACCCCCAAAATAGTATCAGAGCTTGGAGGGATTCCTAGCTCTGCAACCGCTTGATATATATCGGTTTCAGAGGCCGATATATATTGAATTACTAGTGTTAGCATCATGGTAGAAGAGAAATTCCACCGGATGACAGAAAGATCTCCTGTTACCCTTTTAAGGGGAGAAACAGTGAAGGGCTGTAGGGCAGAACTGCTCTTTGACATGTCAAGTTACAGCCACAAGAGGTTATCTCAAACATCTGCTGCTGATTTGCGTGACCCTGGAAGCGGAGACATTTCACACAGCAGCTTCTCTTGTGCATGTGGTGTGACTTTCCTGAGTTTTCTCTTTCTCTTTTTCATGTCTCACTCCATCAGTGTGAGTTAATTTAGAGGAAGTTTAGTGAGTGATTTCCTGTTCTACATGATAATTTTACTTTAATGAGGACGAGAGCTGATGAAGCTGAGCAGTGAACAAGTCTCTGATATGTTGAGGTTTCCGTGTGGATTCCTGGTCTGGGGTTCATGCACCCCTCCCACAGCGGCCACTCATGAGGAAGTCTTTGATGCATGAGACATGACAGAGCCACCTTTCCACAAACCAAGAAATTGCCAAATTCATATATTTTCCCTCCTGATACTTCCTTTTCAGCTGTGGCCTTGCATGAGATAACCCTGTTGGTTTTTAAAGAAAACAGAAAAACTAGCAGATATAATGACTGAGGATATTGAGCAAGGAGCCATTTACCCAACGGTGACCACTTGAATCATTCTCCAGATGTAACCAGAGCATCCCCACCATGTCACATGACACTTTCGGTGGCAGAGAAGATCAGCTGCCATGTCTCTGACAGAAACAGCACCGCAGAAGCTCTTCTAGAGACATTTTATGAGACATTTTTAGTCTAATAGCAAAGCTTGGAGCAGTGTGACATTTCTTGCTTTGGGTGGGACGAATGATATTTCATTAATCATTGCTTGTTTTGGAGTTACATCACTGTCCATAAAATTGAAAAACAGAGTATGTTGTGTAGTTTCAATAGGCTTGACCATCAAATTACGCAAGCCATCAGTAGTGGGGGAGTGGAACAGGTCACCCTCATGGTTACAACGCCCAAGTCTGGGGTTTTTTCCTACCTAATGTCTTTTTTCTGAAAGTGGCTGTGCGTAAACAACACTAAAAATGACACAACTGCAAAACTGTGTCAGGGACTTCAGCTTTACCCACAATGGTGTTGAAGATGCAGTCTGTCCCAGCAAAAAGACTTCTATTTTTCATGTGTTAAAAATCAGACCTGGAACTGCTAAAGTGAGGCTTGGTTAAAAATATGTCACTCATATTTTAAATAACTGGCATTAGGGAGTTTTGCAACTTGCCATACCTGTGCATGGGAAATACACAACCAAATTGCCATCACCCTTTTACAAGGCAAGGCTGGTCATTTTCAGCTGTGACCTTCGTTCCTTCTTGTGTGTTGCTCAAGTACAGGAAAACCAATACCAAAGGAAGGAATGAATTCCTTGTGGCATCCAATCTCTGCACCGATGGGTACCGGATCCTTTGCAGCGGGGGGCCTTGGAAGGTGTGGGATGCTCTGGACAGACCATTTCTGCATATGCAGCAGAAGTCAGGATCCTACAGCAGATGCTGGAAGGTTCTTGCCAACCCTAAGCCTGGAGAGGCCGCCTGAGAACTTGGAGATTTGGCCCATTTTTGTTCCTGTTGCAGTTAATGGATTTTGACATCATTCTCGATGGGCAGCCCGATCAATCTTCTGGGGGGGTTCTCCCACGTGTGTGATTAAGTGTGTGTACAAGCTCCTGAGACAGTATTTCATCAGTCATTCCTTTAATTGAGTTTGTACTTTTCAGACATACAAAATAAACATTGATTTCCTTTGTTAAATGGAGAGCAATAAACTGGGGTAGCATACTTTTATTATCAGGAAACAGTATAATACTCAAAAGTCAGAAGTGTGCAGTTTGGTATGCAGCACAGCTAACCCTGGGATGAAAACTTCCCATCACTGGTATCAGAAAAAGACTTTGCACAACAGTGTTCATTTACATATGTATTTACATTTGTACATGAACCCCATAAAAATGTAAAGAATGATAAAGCAAGAGAAACAATATATCAAATGATAATCTTCTCCATCTACAGTATTCAACTACATCTGTGTTGGATCAGAGTTTGGCTGCTGAGGATGAACTTTCAGAGTATGTTGTTCCCATTTTTGGTTCTTTAGGGAATTGGGGAGCTTTTCCTCTGAATTTTCATAAGCTTTTTATATGGCAAAGAGCTCAGCCATTACAGAGTTACAATGTGGTAGACAGGCAGGAGAAAACGCTAAATGGAATTTTATTTTGTATATTTTTGTAAACTTCATGTGCCCACAAGGACTTGCTCCTCAGCACATAAACATTACATGGCTGGGAGGCAGATGCCTTCTGATTTCTAAAGTGGAAGAAGCCAAAACGCCACTGCAGAGGCCAAAATAATGATTGGTGAATAGGTTCAACCCTGGAACTTCAATATCCAAATACAGTCTGAGACTCTACTGCCACACCAGGAATGGAGCTGGGAAGTCCCTGCAGTAGCTTGTAACAGAAATATCTGCTGAGAGACAAGGGTTGAAATAATTAAAGAAAATATGAAAGCCAAGAGTACAAATAGCTGGCTACTCTTTAAGATCTTAAGACCCAAGACTCAGAATACACTGTCTGTTGTATAATGATTCATAATAAATTTCTGTGCAGGCCAGTTCTTATCCCACTTGGAAGGTCTATCATTTACCAGGTGCGGTGTCAAAGAGCTCATTCACTGGCGTTTGTTTCCCACTGACATGACTTCATGGCCAACAGCTGACCATGCCCATTGAGGCTGCTCAAAGAGAAAGCCATAACTGAGAAATGGCCAATTTCTGTGTGTCTGAGTGCCCACTTCCTTTCCAGGCCCATATTCACATGGCAGTTCCTGGGGCCCAATAACCCCTGCCTGAATCTGCAGCAGGCAATATTCCTAGGGGCCAAATTAAACCCCACGGCTTTTCGATTTCAGATCTACCCCCTTCTCCTAAACCATGACTATCTGGTTGATCAGAATTCTGGATTTTAGTAACTGGAATTGTGCACTGAAGGCCACAGCTCAGAGACATCCCTTAGTATGGTGCAATCAGCCTGGGAGAAGCACAGGCTCCCAGCAGTGATGCCAGAGGCACCACAACTGCAGTGCCACTCTGACAGTGTCAGGGTGGAAGGGGTCTAATCAGTAAATGTTTCCAGCATAACAGTAAGGGATTCTAGATTAATTGTGCAGCCCAGGTCATTCTCTGCCCTGTCCTGTTTGTTTGTTTGTTTGCTTGTTTGTTTTCTGTTGTTTTCAATTCTTTTGTTGCTGTGGGAGGTCTTGCTGGGATGTTCCTGATTTGGAGATCGGTGCTTTGCATCATTTCCCTTCTAAAGCAGGCTTGCTCTCTCTGTTGTGGTAAGCAGTGAGACGTTATTGTAGTTCACATTTGTTTAGGTTTGTGGATTTTTTTCTGATGGTAACTACTTCCACATCCCCTTTCTGTAGCAGCTGTTTTTCTGCAAGTTGCATCTGTGGCATGTCTTTGAGGCCAGGAGATAACAGATTTGTTGCTGAATGTAGACATAATGTATGTTGTCAAGGCTCATAGGCAGTGAAAATCTGCATCGCTTCAGAATGCACCAGGGTTTATTTGTTTTCTCAGTTCAAACACCCCTCAGTGAGCACTTGCTGGCTGGAGTTTGGCATAAATTCTGTGGCAGGATCAAAGGAGCTGATAGCTCAGGAACTCACTAAGTCAGTTCAGGGCATTGGTGGGGGGAGTTTTACTTCTACAGCTGTGGTTTTTAATGCAATAAAGTACAAGATTGTAACAGGACACTGTTTGGTTTCTTATAACACTAAGAATGTTCAGCCTTAGCTAATCTGTCCTGGTCAAATGCAGCACAGGGTTTGGATACAGTCATATGGCAAAGCCAGAGAACAACCAACCAGCCAGGTTCACACCTCACTGCAGAAGTGCATTCCCCTGTATCTCTGAAGAAGAGTGACATTCAGCCCTGACACTGGGCAGTCCCTGCTGGCCCTTGGGCACATGAGTCTGTACATAAGAGCAGAACACAAGAGCACACATGAAGAACCCCTGGTTTGTATCTACAGAGGAAGAGCTCTTTGGGCTTTGTGGAGCTGGCACACTGTGCACCAGGTGACTGGGTCAGAAGATGTCCACAGGGACTGGTACACTCAAGAGAGACAAAAGACATTCCCATGTAACTTATACCAGGCTGGCAAAACTGTGCTGAGCTCTCCAAGTCCCACAGTGAACCCAACGTGGTTCCTGGGGGTTGGATCTGAATCTCTCCCATCTCTTTGGCACAGGGAAGCTCTGATCCAGTAGTGGACAGATCACATTCCTTCCATCCCCAAAGGCTCATCAGACACAGGCAGAGCCTCCTGCTGCTTATTCTACTGTTCTGAAGCATGAGCATTTATGTTTTCCATTGCAGCATTCCTCTTTGCTCCGCTGGCACCAAACCCCCATCTTGGCTGTTCATGAGAGAGGGGAGGGAAGGCTGACCAGAAAGCAGGAGAGAGGCAGAAATTTTGGATTTTAGGGGAGGGTCTCCTTCATCTGATCTACAGTTTCATTTACCCTGTCAAGACTCACAAGTCTTGATATATGTCATGCATCAGAAAGAAACCTAAAAGGAAAAACACAGATTTTTTTTTTTGTTTTGCTTCCCCCAATCCAACAGAATGAAGGATTTTCTTAAATTTAACGGAAGCATTTTCATTTTGCTTCAGATCTTATTTCCTGATGTTGTGTCTATCTTCTGGAGGACGCCCATATCTATCTCCTTCAAATCTCTAATCACTGCACTTCATACAGGGGATAACCATTATAGCACCTGAGTGTGCCTGAGGTCTCATTCCACATTCAGATGCAGAAAAACAGGATGAATCCATATTGCAGGTTATCAAAGGTTAACAGTGGTTATACCAACAGAATCTTTCCTTGATATCTCATTTCTCAAAGAACAGGAATGTGGTAGATCTCACTAACCAAGACTTCAGTCAAGGTATCAACAGGGAAATCAAAGAAACTGGAGGAAATGGGTATTAATAAGGAACTGTTGATAAAATAATTTCCCCAGCAAAAGAGAAAACACTGATTTTGCATGGAAAAGGAAAATATAAAATCATCAGCAGAAAGAGGAACTATTGACTGCCCATGACACATGGGAGGTTCCTCAAAGACAGATTTTGAGGAGCGACATCCTCAGTCTACATGAGCGAGAATGGACACTTGGAAAGATAAAGCCTGTGAGGGAGAAGAGCTATGTAAGAGCAATTTTGGCCAGGGAACAGATGGGGTTAACTAACCACAGACCAGTTCAGGCTCAGAATCACACACCGCCTGAGCAGGGCGGTTCTGGAAGAGCCTCCAACGGGCAAAAAATCCAACTGACTGCACCACATACTGTGGCATTCCCCAGGAGGGGGGTGAGCTGAAGGGCGAGTTCTTTATTCCCAGATTTATGCCACTGTAAAGCCCTGCAGTATGTGCCACGAGGATGGCAGCTGTTCTTGAGCCCTACAGGTAGCACAGGCTGAGCCAGAGCAGGTGATGGTCCAGCTCCTCTCCCACACCCTGTTCGGTGCACCAGCCTCTGGGAATGGCTGCTGAATCCATGCTCTGGCTCCTGCCTCCTGCAGCACTGAGGTGTCAAATTCCAGCCTCTGAGAACCACGGAGAGAAACTTCTCTCTAAAACAGAGCAAAACTGAGCTCAGCAGTGGCAAAGGGGCATTCTGGAGGCAGAGGAGGATAAACGGGGGGTCTCCAAGGTCCTTCATGAGGATCTGCACAACACAGCCCACCATCCACCCTTTCCACCTTCTTCCTCCCTTTGCTCCCCACCTTTCTTTCTGCTGTGTTTTCACCCGAGGGAATGAGGAGGCAGACAGCACAGGGATGATGCCCAGGGCAGAGATAGACGTGGCATTCTGGAGAAAAGGCTGTTTTCCACCTCCTTTGTGAGTGATGTAAAAGGTGAAATGAATCTGCATGTCCTTCCCAGGCAGTGGAGCTACAGCCAGCACTCTCCTAGGCTGGCTTTTTGTAGGCACAGTGTGCCTGGGATGGTGGCTGCTGTTTGAAAGGGCAGGAGGAGGGAGATTTCCTGCACAAGGGTCACAATCTGACCCTCAAACCGGAAGAATGTGAAGTCAGTTTGTGAGGATTAGAGATGTTGGGATTTGATTTCTTCTGAGTTTACTCTGCGCTTTAAAAATCCCACAAGCACAGAGGAAAAAAATGCGCCCATGCAGTCTGAAGTTCTTTTTGGCTTCCAGCTCAGCCCAGGATGACTGTGGCACAATGGATTCCAGATGCTGAATTTCCGGCAGTGGCTCACACACACACACACACACACACACAGACACACATACACAATTCCTCAGCTCCACAGCTCAGACAGAGTCCCAGACTACTACAGGTGGCGGAGACTGGCAGCATGAGAACCAGAGACATTGCAGACTCCCAAACTCATCCCCCCCTGACCTGACTAGTAAATATTCCAGGTATTCTTAGGAGTTCATTAGCAGGATGAAGTCTCCTGCCTGTGGCAACAGCAGAGGAGCCACATTGCACCAGGAGCACCAGTTCACAGAGTTTGGGGCAACGTCATTTCTAGCCCCATGGGATTGCAACAGGATCAGGCTCAGGCTCAGGACCAGGCCTCCAGAGGTGTAGCACAGTAGTAGAAGTGGCTGGTTAACCTATTGGTGGTTGTAGGCAGAAAATTAATGATCTGGTTCCAATTATAAATATTCCAGGGAGGGCTAATGATGATTAATCTGTTGTTACCGAGTTAGTCTTTTATGACTTGTTATTTATTGCTCATATGACCGTGCTCACTCGTGACACCTGTTCCTCTTGGAAACATCTATCACCTATTAAATCTTTGTAAGTAATTTAGTAGGGTAACCATCATGTATAAATAATACTTATGTCACTTTTTCATACAATGAATGATACTAGAGATCAGTTGGCAATGCATAACCCCAATATACAGGATCCAAACCAGCAGATACATTTGAGACCCTGCATTTTGTAAGGCTGCTTCCCAATAGCAGTAGCAAGAAGCAATTAAACCACAACATCTCCTTGGTGTGATGAGGGAGACCGTCTCCACTCCTGTGCAGCTCAAATTTGCTGCAGACAATAGACTTCAGGAATACCCCACAGGCAAAGTCCCTTGCTGAGACTTAGCATAAGGTCAGAGGAAAGCTAATTTTATTAAGAATTTTTACTATGAAGATATAAATTTGCAATAAAATGTTAGCAACTGCTTTGGGCTAGGATTTTCCAGAAACTTAAGGGGCAATAAGTCCCCAAATCCCACCAAACTGGTACCCTGCTCTACAGGCTTCTCTGAACAGCCTTCACTCTGACTCATTACCCATACCACTGCCATTATTTCTTCATAAGCTTTTGTTTAAGTTATTGTGCTCTTAATTTCCTGTTTCACAATCCTTTGGTGATGCCAGCAAAATATATGAATTCAGATTTCTGGATTTGCATTTGAACATGCAAAGGATTAAAATTAGTCACAGCTTCTCATTGGCTCAGGGCAATCAAAGGTTCAGTATGCACATTTCAGATCAATATTTCTCCTGACTGTGATTTGTCAAAGCTCAAGTGAAAAAAAAACAACAAAAAACAAAACACCAGCATAAAAACAGGCAACTGGATCTTTACCAGCCCTGTAAATAGTGGGGCAAGTCTAGCACGAGCAGGTGAACCTCCATTAATGACAGTGCAGATATTCTGGCTCATGTTCAGGATGATCCTGAGCAAGGAAGGGCATGGACAGAAGTCAGGCTGCACTCACGGTGAGCAATGCACACCCTGACTCAGGGGCTCTCTGATTCAGGGCTGCTTCACTGGCACCCTCGTTATTTCATCATACATTAAACCTCTTTCGTTTTTGTTTTTTTTTTAGCAAGAAACCATTTGTCTCAATAGACAGATTAAAGCAGCTTAAGTGGGCGTAAAACTGGACATGAATAAAAGATCTGTCAGCAGAAGTATCAGGTTTGTAGGGAAGGTTTGGAGACAGTCCGACATGAGGATTTGCTTCTAACTTGACTGTGCCTCCAGAGCCTCTGTTATGCAAGATTTCTCTACAGCGTGCCCAGAAGTGTGAAGGAAAATAAAACCCAATAGCAGTGGAGCATCTGGACTGCCAGGAATATCTAATTGCAGAACAATTCAAGTGCCTCCAATGAGCCTCACAGAACGAAGGTGACTTGCCCAGGGCACCCACTGGGCTCATGGCCAAACTGGAGTGAGGATCCCAAGCCTCCTAAACCCCAACTGGCTGAGCATATCGCCAGCTAAAAGATTTTTGTGGACAAGATGGATTTATCTAGAGTTCTTCAAACAGATTTTTTTGCTCCTGATATGTGCCTAGTCTTCCCTCACCAGTTTAGCAATGGAGTCTGGCCCTTCCAGTTTCATTTCCATTGCAGATTAGCAAACATCAGTAAAGAGCCTGGTGTCAAGATGTTTGTTGAAGTTGGTGGTTTAGTCAGATAGGAAAAAGGGAAGTTATTTCTCTAGGGGCATCTGTGGCCAGTCCTAATTCTTTCTTCTAACCATGTGTCCGGCCAGGCAAATCCACAAACATGCAAGTTGGTAACAACTGCAGCCAACTGAATTTTTCTAATTATTTTTCTGTGCACAAGATCTAGTGTTTCTGCAGCTCAGGTTCCATTCCAAGTGTGTTTCAGTTGATGGAAAGACTCCTGTTGGCTGCAGCCAGCTCTGGGTCAGGGCCTGGGACAAGAGGCAGAACCGTGGCTCCATTTGCTTTAGAAATTCCACCCATGAGTGCAACACTTGTTGGAGGAGTCCCATTCCCTCAACATGAAACAACTCTCAGTCCTCTGGTCTCTTGTTCCAACCACGACTTCATCAAGTGACACTTTGGGTACATAAATAATCACCCTTTGGGATCTGGAGGCGTCACTTTCCCTGCCAGCCATCTCCTGCCCCTTCCCTCATGTCTAGCACTGACCTACAGACCTTTTGTGAGTCTCAGGTGTGAAAAACAGGACAGTTCCAAGGCCTGAATGGAAACTGGAAAACAAACCAAGCTAAATAAAATATCCAAGCCAGGCATTTTGTGCCTATGTAGCAACATGTGCTGCTATCCAGAAAGTCTGAAGCCTCTCATAAACGCTGGCCAATGACCACCTTTACTGAGGATGTGAGTCATTTGGGTCATTTCCCCAGCACTGAAGAACGGGGATCAAACACAGAAGAACTACTTGTTTTCCAGCCCGATCAATGTTTGTAACTTCTGTTTTCTCAGTTATGGTACATGTCTTTTACTTCATTTTAGGACATGCCCTGAAGAGGGAAATGAGCTTTCTTCTTTTTTTTTTAATTTCGTTTTAGATTTTCATTTATTTTAGCTACTGCAGTTTGATAAAGCCAGCACTGCTGAAAGCCATGCATAAGTCCAAGAAGGATAGTTAACATCCCTCAAGGTTTTACTATGCAGCATCCACTATAAATAGCCTCAGCCATTCCAGGTGAGTCAGCTCCTGTATTGTAACCAGTTGTCTGCAGGGGCAGAGGATGGGAAGGAGGGACTGAGGGAGGGAAGGAGAGATGGGGACCATAATTCTGCCAGAGGATGGGAGAACACACCCTGCACCAAGTGATGTGGTACAGCTTGAAGTCCTCCTGCCCACCTCAGGAAACTGGTGGCTGTGTTATTGCCAAGCTCCTAATTTATGGTGCTTAGACACTGAAACGATGCTGCTGATCTCCGCGGGGTGCAGGTGTAGCCTCAGACCTGAGACCTGCCTGCACTCAACGTGGCTTTACCCCGGAGGGGTGGCCTGGAGACAGCTTTGGGTTGCGCTTGCCTGCAGCAAAGCAACAGGGATGAAAGTGGGGGGTGGTGGTGCAGCTTTGGTGAAGCTGATAAACCTGTGGAGGGAAAGGACGGCATGGCTTGGGAAGCCTCAGGTAGGTCCAGGCGGCAGCAGGGGACAGATATTATTCCCATGCTCGGAGAAAAAGATGCAAGTTGGAAGTGAACAGAAGGGGAAAGCTGACTCCAGCAAAGTTAATAGCACTGATTTTCTTAAAAATTTCACTGCATTTCATAGAGATTTCTCTTCCATGGCTTACATCCAAGGTTGTTAAAAGTCAGGTGCACTGCTCATTTTGGTGGATATTTAAATTGATAAAATTCGTTGCATTTGTAGTATTAATAAAGCTGAAGCCTATAAAGAGGAGGCATTTTGGGGAAAAAAAACCTCCAGAAAATTTAGTTAACACAGGACAGATGTTTCTTCTCCTACTGACAGTCAGCAGTTCCTAATAATGGAATTTGCTCCCTTTATAATTAAAACGGCCAGTATTCACTGAACGGTGAATAAGAATAGATATTTGGCAAAAGCTCTTACAGTATATTTTGAAAGAGGTCTGTTTTATTTCCAAACTCAAAGCTGCTCATAAGTCTAAATCTTTAAACTGACTCTGTTGCTTTCGTAATTAGACACGCTATATCTCCTTATTTTCTCACTTTGGAAACCACTCGGCGTTGAACCCTCCATTGTGCAACTTCATCTGCTCCCAGATGGGTGACAATGGGTGACACGGGCTGGTTTGGGTCGGGTCCATTTCACTTGCTGGAAAACAACTGGAAACAATTTTGTATTGGAGTGCCACGCTTTGTCATTTGACATAAGGCAGAATCATGAGACTTTCCCCTTGGAACGTCATACAGCAAATGAGACTGATGCCTCCTGGCTCCAGAGTGACAGTCTGTTCATGGCTCTCTTCCCTGGAAAATTCACGGGAGGAGAGGAGAGGAGAGGAGAGGAGAGGAGAGGAGAGGAGAGGAGAGGAGAG